>JAAKFY010000008.1:1018161-1095590 GCA_011823955.1 Dissostichus mawsoni
CCTACACACACACACACACACACACACACACACACACACACACACCACACACACACACACCACCACACACACACACACACAGATCAATACACAGTGGTGTACGTGCATGCTGTCACTCTGAGTTTCTGCTCCATGTTTGATATTAAATAAATGTTTTTATATATTTATACATATTTGAGAACTTCCTGAAATCATGAAGAATAAAATATATTGTTTAAATAATTTAAAAAGAGAATAATTAACAGATTTGGAGGAAAGTTTTCAGCGAACAGAAACAGAGGCCTGAGGCAGCATGTGACCTCAAACTGCTGACATCACACAGAGCTCAATAATATAATGACAATAATACAAATACAAACCAATTATAAAAACATAATGAAGGAAAATCAAATAATAGTTGCATTCCTTCAAATGCCAAAGAAAAAATAGAAAAGAAATAAAGTAAAAACAAGTTAAGTAAATAAAAATAAGTAAAGGAAAAAAGGAAAACACAAATTTAAAATAACAGTACAAATAAATGAATATGCTTCTCAGACCTGCTCCAGCTTGTCCAGTTTGAGGCGACAGTTTGTTCTGAGCGGGTGTTTCCTGTGAGGAGGCTCTGCAACACAAACACTATTATTAACAACTACAAATAATGATTGTTTGTGCAACATGCCTACTGATGCTACTGATGCTACTGATGCTACTGATGCCTACTGATGCTACTGATGCTACTGATGCCTACTGATGCTACTGATGCTACTGATGCTACTGATGCTACTGATGCCTACTGATGCTACTGATGCCTACTGATGCTACTGATGCCTACTGATGCTACTGATGCTACTGATGCCTACTGATGCTACTGATGCTACTGATGCTACTGATGCTACTGATGCCTACTGATGCCTACTGATGCTACTGATGCCTACTGATGCCTACTGATGCTAATGATGCCTACTGATGCCTACTGATGCTACTGATGCTACTGATGCCTACTGATGCCTACTGATGCTACTGATGCCTACTGATGCCTACTGATGCTAATGATGCCTACTGATGCTACTGATGCCTACTGATGCTACTGATGCCTACTGATGCTACTGATTCTACTGATGCTACTGATGCTACTGTTGCCTACTGATGCTACTGATGCCTACTGATGCTACTGATGCTACTGATGCCTACTGATGCTACTGATGCCTACTGATGCTACTGATGCCTACTGATGCTACTGATGCCTACTGATGCCTACTGATGCTACTGATGCCTACTGATGCCTACTGATGCTACTGATGCTAATGATGCCTACTGATGCTACTGATGCCTACTGATGCTACTGATGCTACTGATGCTACTGATGCCTACTGATGCTACTGATGCTACTGATGCCTACTGATGCTACTGATGCTAATGATGCCTACTGATGCTACTGATGCTACTGATGCCTACTGATGCTACTGATGCCTACTGATGCTACTGATGCTACTGATGCTACTGATGCTACTGATGCCTACTGATGCTACTGATGGCTACTGATGCTACTGATGCCTACTGATGCTACTGATGCTACTGATGCCTACTGATGCTACTGATGCCTACTGATGCTACTGATGCTACTGATGCCTACTGATGCTACTGATGCTACTGATGCTAATGATGCTACTGATGCTACTGATGCCTACTGATGCGACTGATGCCTACTGATGCCTACTGATGCCACTGATGCCTACTGATGCTACTGATGCTACTGATGCCTACTGATGCTACTGATGCTACTGATGCTACTGATGCTACTGATGCTACTGATGCCTACTGATGCTACTGATGCTACTGATGCCTACTGATGCTACTGATGCTACTGATGCTACTGATGCCTCTCTCTTAGTGTGTCCTGCTCTTTTCTAAACAAAGAGTCTGTCCACATACAGTACAACACATGGCTCACACGCACACGCACACGCACACACACACACACACACACACACACACACACACACACACACACACACACACACACACACACACACACACACACACACACACACACACACACACACACATCATATATAAATACCGGTGTTTGTGTCTGCGCTGCTGTCGCTCTCTGGCGTCGCCTCGGCTCTCACTGCAGGAACGCTCACCTGCACACATTAACACATCTTAATAAAGAGTGTGTGTGAGTGTGTGTGTTTGTGTGTGTGTGTGTGAGTGTGTGTTGTGTGTGCGTGTGTTGTGTGTGTGTCGTGTTACACGAGCAAGGTTTCATAAATTGCTTTCATGTGAACGAAGTGCAATTAGGGGGATCTGGCAATTAATACACCTCCCATTATGAATTATGAATTCATAATAATGTGTTCCTCACCTGCCTGACGCTGACGGGGGCAGGGTCTCACAGACTGGGTTCCTGCTGGAGGTGATCCTGGCCCCCCCCGGGGCCCCTGAGGCTCCTGAGGCTCCTGAGGTCCCCAGCATCGAGGCCCTCTGCTGGGGCACGGATCCTCCCCCCGCCCCCTGCTGGGAGACGGGGCTGTGGGGCCCAGAGGAAGAGGAGGAGGAGCGGTGGATGAAGGCGATCTCCACCGTGGGGTCCGGTCTGAACCAGGAGACAGGACGTTAATATTCATTATAAGATAAGATAGATATTGTTCGGTGCGTTTCTACCTGAGTTTGGTTCTGCTCAGGACGCTCCTCGCCTCCTCGTACGTGACCCCGATCAGAGACTCTTTATTGATCGAGACCAGCTGATCCCCGGCCTGCAGACGGCCGTCCTGAACACACATCTTACATGTTACATGTTTATGTAGTGATGGAGATCTTTCAAATCATAATTAAGGCTAAAAGATTGAGAAAATGTAAAAAGAAAAATCCTATTTTTATTTTTTTATTTAGAAATAAAATTCCAAATAAAAATCTATTTGAGAATCTTTGTATTAAATGATTATAAGATGTTTTATAAATTGCTAAATAAAATAGACCGTCCGCTGACCTTGTGGGCGTCTCCTGCAGGAACCACTTCCTGGATGAACACCATTGGTCCGTCGACTCGGTTAGCTCCGCCCCTGATGACGAGCCCCAAGCCCGTTCCCTTGGAAACGCAGATCAGCTGGATCCCACTGTCACTGCAGGAGAGTCAATAAACAACAAACAATTAACAATAAACAAACTATTATTATTGTTTGTATTTGTACTTAAAGGTCTCCTATTATACTATTTTTAGGCATATATTACTGGTCTCAGATATATATCAAAGACATGTCTCTGAAGTGTTTTGCTCCAAACACCAAACAGATCATTGTAGCCTCATATCCCTCTCTCTCAGCTGTTACTGAAGAGATGATTCTGGGTCTAACACAGACCATATCACTTCCAGAACACGTCTCATTGTTTCTGACAGCAACGTTTCTGATTGGCCCGTGGGTGCAAAGCCCGCCCACATTTTAGTAATGTGGTCATGACGCAGCAAATCTGGATCAGCTCCGTTGTTCCCCCGTGTTTAGAGATGTGGGTACGGAGGAAAAGAGAGAGGGTTTGATTTCCTGACACTTTGAGTCTCCTGACACACCGGGGACACACCGGGGACACACCGGGGACACATGGTGATGTAGAAAAGACATCACAAAGCGACTTGCATGATAGGAGACCTTTAAATAAAGCTTCCTACCTGAAGGCGTGCGGGGGGGCGTGTACGCTGGGGGCGGGGCGCTGACCCCCTCTTTAGGACTGAGCAGCTGAGGACTCTCCGACCGGGAGGAAGAAGAAGAAGAGGCCGTGTCCGTCAGCCTCCCTGACACCAACGAAGAAGAAGAACAGAGAGTGAAGGATGATGGGAAATAGAGTCAGATAGAGATCACTTTAATAACATCGTTTTTGCAAAGTGAGGACGTTCAAGAAATCTCCACGAGGTTTGTGACTTCAGGAAAATAGGAGAAAAGTGAGGACAATTGAAAAGGTGACGACATGTGTGCAGAGTCAGAACATGATGACACATTAAGAGACTTCTGCACAACGGGGACACCTTGCAAAGTCAGCACAATTTTGCCCATTTAGAAAACGTTCTTTGGGTCATTTTGTTAAAGCGAGGTCATTTGTTCTTCCTGAGACTTTTGGAGAGCATGGACAATTTAGAGAGGATGACCTTTCTGCAAAGTACTGACACCCTGCAGAGTGGGGTAGTTTAAATAGTACGGACATATCTGAAAAGTGGCGACATGTTGGGGACATTTCTGCACAGTGTATGTGTGTGTGTGTGTGTGTGTGTGTGTGTGTGTGTTGTGTGTGGTGTGTGTGTGTGTGTGTGTGTGGCCTAGCATTACTATACTTGTGGGGACCTAAATCTGTTTACACAGTCACGTGTGGGGACTCGCCTATCTTATGGGGACATAATGGAGGTCCCCATAAGGGGAATCATTCATTTTAGGGTGAAGACTTGGTTAGGGTTAGGACAACTCTCCAGGAAATGCATGTAAGTCAATGTAATGTCCCCTGAAGTGATGTATACATGGTATGTGTGTGTGTGTGTGTGTGTGTGTGTATGTGTGTGTGTGTGTGTGTGTGTGTGTGTATGTGTGTGTGTGTGTATGTGTGTATGTGTGTATGTGTGTGTGTGTGTGTATGTGTGTATGTGTGTATGTGTGTGTGTGTTTGTATGTATGTGTGTGTGTGTGTGTGTGTGTGTGTGTGTGGTGTGTGTGTGTGTGTTACCTGTGGAGGTCTGTGTGGGAGAGATGCGTCCTGAAGACGAGACATTATTGGATCCGTATTTGTCCATCAGCTCAGTGAACTCCCTCCTGACGGAAACACAGAAACAGAGCAAACATAATCTAATAAATGTTTGTAAAATTCACAAAGAAGCATTGGATCCTAAACTGGGATGAAAGCGTTAGTGAAAATATTCACATTCACGTTGTGCATAAAAACTGTAATTTGTTTGCAATAAAAGTAGTTTTTTGTCTGTAATTAACCTTATTATTATTATTATGGTGATGTTAGACTTTTATTTACATGCATATCTATGGAAGTGCAATAAATCAAATAGACTGAATGTGCAGAAAGTATTAGGATTAAGAAGGAATATTTACACATGTTTAAATATATTTAAAATATGAAATATGTCACATTATCTTTGCTAAAATCCTTTAAAAGCTTTACGTGCAAAATGAGATTTACATGAATATTCTTTTATTGAACATTTTTACACTTTTTTTATACATATTTTTATTTTATTGAGTTTGTATTGCATATTTAACTTCTTTGTAATCTTGTTTTTTGTCCTTCCTTCATCAACAGAAAAACATATTTTAAAATTCAACATTTGAGGAAGAAAAATGTTGAATTACTATTTAGTTTATTTTGGACATTTGAGCTTCACTATAAATCTGAATGCAGAAATAATAATGTTTATTTTCAAAGATGATTTGACGCAGCAGATCTCTGAGTGTTTGTCTCCCTCTCCTGGCTGCAGAGGGAACTGAAAACATCACCTTTAAAGAGTCCCTGTTCCTCTCCTGTATTGTGTTCTCTAGGTGTTAGTGCATGTCAATGGTCTGCAGAGGCTCAAATCCCCCGTGTCCTCTGAACAGCCGCAGTAAATCCTCGCAGCAGCTGCACATTAATATCATCATTTATTTGTGAGTGAAACAAAACAAAAACAGTAGAGGTCGAGCTCTGACGCGTCGGCACAAAGCTGCTTCAACACACACACACACACACACACACAGACAGACAGACAGACAGACAGACAGACAGACAGACACAGACAGACAGACAGACAGACAGACAGACAGACAGACAGACAGACAGACAGACAGACAGACAGACAGACAGACAGACAGACAGACAGACAGACAGACAGACAGACAGACAGACAGACAGACAGACAGACAGACAGACAGACAGACAGACAGACAGACAGACAGACAGACAGACAGACAGACAGACAGACAGACAGACAGACAGACAGACAGACAGACAGACAGACAGACAGACAGACAGACAGACAGACAGACAGACAGACAGACAGACAGACAGACAGACAGACAGACAGACAGACAGACAGACAGACAGACAGACAGACAGACAGACAGACAGACAGACAGACGACAGACAGACAGACAGACAGACAGACAGACACACACACACACAGACACACACCACACACACACACACACACACACACACACACACACACACCACACACACACACACACACACACACACACACACAGGCAGGCAGGCAGACAGACACAGACACACAGACACACAGACACACACACACACACACACACACACACACACCACACACACACACACACACACACACACACACACACACACACACACACACAGACAGACAACAGACAGACAGACAGACAGACAGACAGACAGACAGACAGACAGACAGACAGGCAGGCAGGCAGACAGACAGACAGACAGACAGACAGACAGACAGACAGACAACAGACACACAGACACACACACACCACACACACACACACACACACACAACACACACACACACACACACACACACACACACACACACACACACACACACACAGACAGACAGACAGACAGACAGACAGACAGACAGACAGACACAGACAGACAGACAGACAGACAGACAGACAGACACACACACACACACACACAGGTTATATAATAACATTATAAACCTCTGTGAGCCTCTGCTACTCACTCAATCACATCGGCTGATTTCATACATTTTCCTAAATCTTTAATATTTTCCTTTATTTTTCCCCATTTCAGGTTTTATAGTAAATGGTTTTTTGTTTTTTTTACATGTTCCTCATTTTTCCAAAAAGATATACCTACAATTAATGTTTTTAAATCCCTAAAGTATCCATTTTTTAAACATCTTCTATGATTCTCCTGAATAGTCTAGCATTTTTATAAATGTCCCTAAATGATTTAAAATGTTTCCTTCATTTTTATACATTTTACTTTAATGTTTCATTTTTTTTTATAATAATAACTTGAATTTATATAGCGCCTTTCATAACCTCAAGGTCGCTTTACAAAAAACATTCAAGGACAAGACATAAAACATAAACATAAAACAGGGGGCAGAACTGGAAGTGTAAGTGGGGGGGGAGTGAGTTATTACAGGTCTTCTAAATGTTCCCTAGATGTTGCTATATGTCCCTACAGTCAGTTTAAGACGTAGTGTTTACGTTGTGTTTGTATATATTAATACGGGTCATAGTGAGGGTCTGTTGCTGACCCTAACCCTCAGTCCTGACGTCAGACAGCAGAGGTAAAGTGTGTGTGTGTGTGTGTGTGTGTGTGTGTGTGTGTGTGTGTGTGTGTGTGTGTGTTTGTTCCTGTGGACAGACAGCAGCGTCCTGATTGTGTCACAGTGTGTTTGTCTCTGTTTGAAAAACCCCGGCGACAGCAGCCTGTCCGTTCAGATCAGAGTCTGAGACAAAGACCGATCAAAACACAGACAAGACTGAGGTCAACAGGACGGGATACAACCTGTCTCACTGCAGAGACATCAGCTGTCTCACTGCAGAGACATCAGCTGTCTCACTGCAGAGACATCACCTGTCTCACTGCAGAGACATCAGCTGTCTCACTGCAGAGACATCAGCTGTGTCCCTGCAGAGACATCAGCTGTGTCACTGCAGAGACATCAGCTGTCTCACTGCAGAGACATCAGCTGTCTCACTGCAGAGACATCACCTGTCTCACTGCAGAGAAATCACCTGTCTCACTGCAGAGACATCAGCTGTGTCACTGCAGAGACATCAGCTGTCTCACTGCAGAGACATCACCTGTCTCACTGCAGAGACATCACCTGTCTCACTGCAGAGACATCACCTGTCTCACTGCAGAGACATCAGCTGTGTCACTGCAGAGACATCAGCTGTCTCACTGCAGAGACATCAGCTGTCTCACTGCAGAGACATCACTTGTCTCACTGCAGAGACAACAGCTGTCTCACTGCAAAGACATCAGCTGTCTCACTGCAAAGACATCAGCTGTCTCACTGCAGAGACATCAGCTGTCTCACTGCAGAGACATCACCTGTCTCACTGCAGATAAATCACCTGTCTCACTGCAGAGACATCAGTTGTCTCACTGCAGAGACATCAGCTGGTGTCTCTGCAGTGACATCAGCTGTCTCACTGCAGAGACATCAGCTGTCTCACTGCAGAGACATCAGCTGTCTCACTGCAGAGACATCAGTTGTCTCACTGCAGAGACATCAGCTGGTGTCTCTGCAGTGACATCAGCTGTCTCACTGCAGAGACATCAGCTGGTGTCTCTGCAGTGACATCAGCTGTCTCACTGCAGAGACATCAGCTGTCTCACTGCAGAGACATCAGCTGGTGTTAGGCACATTGGGGAAACCAGAGGAATCATCAGAGAACGTTTCCTCCAGGAATTCACTAGAAACACTTCTGTATTATGAGACGCTCTACAGTCACATGTGGAGCGCTAGCCAATAGGAGCGCTAGCCAATAGGAGCGCTAGCCAATAGGAGCGCACGTTTTTCTGTCTGATTGCTAAAGTAAAAAAGCCCCTTTTTCTCATTTCCCCCTGAGTGTTTGTTTCTGTCTCACCTGGACTCCTCGTCTCTGGCGATCAGCAGAGTCATGTGATTGGACAGCGACGCCATCCTCAGGTTCTCCACCGCCCTATCAGAGACAGGAACAGAGACAGGAAGTACTTTATATAGAACAAGAATGAATAAGGAGGTTAGAATGAAATACAAATAAATAAATAAAGGTCAGGTAACCTGCTCACCTCTCATTGGTCGCGTCCATCAGACTGATGTTATTGACATCCAGAATCAGGTCACCTGACTTTAACCGACCTGGAAGAGACGGACAGGTATGTGGTTTAATAATAATTATATTAACTAAAATATAAATAACCCTAAAGCCCTCGTACCGTCCTGAGCGGCGAGCCCCCCGGCGATCACTCTCTTCACGTAGATACCGAACTCCTCTCCCGTCAGATCTCTGTACCCCCCGATTATCTTCACACCTGAGCAGAGAGGCAGAGGTTATTTTCTACATAGTCTGACATATTCTACATTTTCCTATTTATTTTTTAAATGTTCTTAAACTTAATTAAACTATTTTACATTTGCATTTTTTTCTACATTTGATTTTCCTACATTATCTTCTTTATATACAATTTGTATTATATTCATAAATATTATTATATTTTCTATATTTTATGATTTTGTTCCTACATTTTTATACATTTGCAAACATTTTCCATCCTTATATTCATATTTGTTTTGCTTATAAAATTATTCTAACTTTTAACATGTAGTTTTCTTTGCTTTACTTAGAATGTGTGGTATTCTTTAATATAAGTTGCATTGGAGAAAACACAGACCTAACCAGATGCTAACAGAGCTAAGCTACCAATATCTAAACATATACTGTCTGCACACTTCTATAAGAGCATTTAAAGACATTTCTGCACAAACGTTAAGTGTTATTAGTCCACAGCATGCAGAGGTCACAGAGGTCAGGTTTGGTATAAATGTAAGTTATTATTATCATCAGTATTATTATTAATGATCAGGGTTAGCATGCTCACCGAGTCCCTTCTTGCAGTTGCAGAACTCCAATCGCTGAACAGATCTGTTTGTGCCGTGCGGGCTCATGATGCTCCTGAAAACAAGCAGAAAGCACAGGAACAGATTCAGAAACCTTCCTCATCCTCCGCCACACAACACACGCTCAGGTTTGTCAGATAGTCTGATTGTCCCCCGACTCAGACCATGAACTCAGCTCTCTGCTCTCTGCTCTTAAAGACTCGCTGACCTCGCTGTGAAGAAGCAGCCCAAACAAACAGTGATGAATAATAAAAGAAAGGAGCATGACGAGGTAATCCGGCTGCTGTCAGAGTTCTGCTCGGACACACTTCACTGTGTCGGACAGGCTGAACCTCGCAGGGCCGGAACCACAGGCTGCTTAAGGGGTCTTTAACCCCCCCCCCCAACACACTTATAAACACAAATACGTTTCTATAGAAGCTCTAACATTTGAGGTGAACTTCCCAGGAAAGGTGTTGTTAGGATAATAGTTTGTTATTATTTAATTTGTTTATGGTCTGATACAGGTGGAGATGAAAGGCTCTATCAGGGGATTAGTTATTGCATGAGAGGCTTACTTTTAATTCACCAGCAGGGTATTATACTCATCTCTTCAGCTTGTGTTAACCACAGATTTCAGGCTAACAACCCAAAACACAATTTGTATCCTCTGCAGACCATTTACATGCACTAACACCCGTAAAACTCACTACAGGAGAGGGAATAGGGACTCTTTAAAGGGAAGGTTGAGGATCCAGATTTTGGGTCATTGAGTTAACAACAGATTTCAGACTAACAACCAAAAACCCATTCAGGAAACCATTGACTTTTTCCCTAAAACCTAAAATATTGTCATCAAGGTCAAGAAACGACTTTCGTACCCACTCAGGTTGTAGTAGCTTTCTTATCATTTTCAACTTAAGATAGAAACTCACATTTGAGCATTTGCAGACCATTGACATGCACTATATAACAAACTACACAGGAGAGGGAATAGGGACTCTTTAAAGGGATGCATGAGGGTTAATGATCTAGATTTTGGGTCATTGAGTTAACAACAGCTTTCAGGCTAACCACCAAAAACACAATCAGAAAACCATTGAGTTTTTTCCTACAACCTAAAATATAGTCACCAAGGTAAAAAAAAAAAACGACGTCTGCACCCACGTAGGTAAAGTAGTAGCCTTTCTCATCAGTTTCAACTTCAGATATAAACTTCCTCCGGAGGAAACACAGGGATTTTAGCCTCTGCAGACCATTTACATGCACTAACACCTGTATGAAACACTACAGGATAGGGAACAGGGACTCTTTAAAGGGATGCACAAGGGTTGATGATCCATATTTTAGGTAATTGAGTTAACCATTGATTTCAGGCTAACAACCAAAAACACATTCAGAAAACCATTGACTTTTTTCCTACAACCTAAAATATTGTCACCAAGGTCAAAAAACGACTTTCGCACCCACGTAGGTAGTAGTAGCTTTCTCATCAGTTTCAAGATAGAAGATAGAAACTCACATTTTAGCCTTTGCAGACCATTTACATGCACTAACACCTGTAGAACACTACAGGAGAGGAAATAGGGACTCTTTAAAGGGAAGATTGATGATCCAGATTTTGGGTCATTGAGTTAACAACAGATTTCAGGCGAACAACCAAAATCACGTTCAGAAAACCATTGACTTTTTTCCTACAACCTAAAATATTGTTACCAAGGTAAAAAAAAAAAAGACTTCTGCACCCACGTTGGTAAAGTAGTAGCTTTCTTATCATTTTCAACTTAAGATAGAGACTCACATTTGAGCATTTGCAGACCATTGACATGCACTATATAACAAACTACAGGAGAGGGAATAGGGACTCTTTAAAGGGATGCACAAGGGTTGATGATCCAGATTGTGGGTCATTGAGTTAACCACAGATTTCAGGCAAACAACCAAAAACACAATCAGAAAACCATTGACTTTTTTCCTGAAACCTAAAATATAGTTACCAAGGTAAAACAAAAAAACGACTTCTGCACCCACGTAGGTTGTAGTAGCTTTCTTATCATTTTCAACTTAAGATAGAAACTCACATTTTAGCACCTGTATGAAACACTACAGGAGAGGAATAGGGACTCTTTAAAGGGAGGAACGAGGGTTGATGATCCAGATTTTGGATTCTGGGTCACTGAAACTAAAGGTGACCCAACAGGAGCTGAGGCCTGAGAGCCGTAAGCAGATAATGAGATTACCTCGAGTCAAAAACACCTCACTTAATCTTCACACCTGAGACACTAAAGATAAGAGATCAGAGAAGATAAGATTAGAGATAGGACAGGACTTTATTCATCCCGAAGGAAATTGTTGTGCCAGAGTCACATAGAGACAATAAACACAGCAGCATAACAATACAACTCACTAACAGTGCAATTGAATAACTACACGGAACACAGACGGTCACATAGTTAACGTGAAATACTGTAGAGTGACGAGCAGTGTTTAGTAGTGCAAAAAGATGTAGTGGCAGATACGTAATCGTACGTTATTATAGAACATTATTAATAATATTGCACATGTTATACAGCTGAGAGTACGTAATGATGGTAAAGGTATTTATTTTGCACATAGTGGGGAAGTTCTCAGTTCCCTTTACTGAAGGGTGAGGAGTTATAGAGTCCAACCATGATTAACAGTGTCTTCGTGTATAAATAAAATCACTAACAGTCGACAACGTGCAGAGACACAGGGGAGCAATTCAACTGATCACTTAATACCTGATCATCTCCATCACCTGCCACAACGCACGCACGCACGCACGCACGCACGCACGCACGCACGCACGCACGCACGCACGCACGCACGCACGCACGCACACTCAAACCTGCAGAAATCCCACCTTTAGCAGTGGACACTAGCTGTAAACAAAACGTCCTCGGCTTCTCCTTTCCACTTAGTTTCATATAAAATCATCCTTTAGACAAACGTACAAATCCAACTAGCATCCAGGCAGAGGAAACGATAACAATACGGCCCCAAAAGCTACGAGGAAAGCAGGAATATGAGAGACTTCCTGTCTGGATTGCAGCAGATGTTTTCACAGATCCAAACAGACGGATTATCTCAGAAAAAGGACTAAAAATACATCATCGTGTCGTTGGATTAAGGTATAGAGACGCAGGAGTTAGGAGTTAAAAATAGCACACAACATTTGAAAAAACACTTCCAAAAGAATGTTTTACATACAGACTGTTAGAGAAGTGAAATAATACCTTTTCTTTGTTTAATATGTTGGTATTAAAGCAGCCGTTAACATGCATGATGGAGAGATGTGCACATGCATGAGGAGGATCTGTGTTCATCAGAACAACAAAACACCCATACACAAATATGAATTTGCATCTTTTTACACACTTTTAACGGCCGAAACACTAAACTATATGTCTGTTATTTTACTAGAAGTTTAAATACCCGATAAGAAATGGGAAAATATTAATTTCCTTTAAAAAATAATGTTGGTATCTCCCTTTAAAGCAGCTGTTAGCATGCATGATGTAGAGATGTGGACATGCATGAGGACTTGTGTTCATCACAACAACAAAACACCCATAAAAGATGATTAATTATCATATTTTGTGCAGTGTTCAACCAGCTAACACACTAATCAACAAGCATACTATGTTACTATATATATTGAATTACCCTAGGAATAATAACTTCCTTTAGAAAATGTTGGTATGTCCCTTCACAGCAGCTGTTAACATGCATGATTTACAGATGTGCACATGCATGGATGCTATGATCATCACGTTAATGTTGCAGATCACAAAACACCCATAAAAAAGTACTAACTTGCATCTTTGTTACAGCGTGCAACCAGCTAATATGCATGTTATGTTACGATACGTTGAATAACCCTAGAGCAATGGTACACTATTAGTTTCCTGTAAACACGTGTTGGTATGTCACGTTAACATGCATGACTGAGCACATGCACGAGGTTTAAAGGAGCGGCAGAAAAACAAAAGGCTTTAATGCAGATCGTCAGGTATTCTGAAGATAAAAGAGAGATAAAAGAGGAGGAGCTTACCGGGAGAGAAGAGACATGGAGTCCCTCAGAGTCCTCTGGGAGCAATGGCATCTCACGTCGAAAGAAAACACACACGCACACACTCTTTGTGTCAGGGCTGCACGTGTGTGTATGTGTGTGTGTGTGTGTGTGTGTGTGTGTGTGTCTGTGTGTGTGTGTGTGTGTGTGTGTGTGTGTGTGTGTGTGTGTGTGTGTGTGAAGAGAGAGAGAGAGAAGGGGAGGTTCATCCGAGGGCGGAGGGATGGAAATCTGCCTGCACGGGAAGAGACACACGCTTACCTTTACCCACTAATCCCTGCTGACACACACACCACACACACACACACACCACACACACACACACACACACACACACACACACACACACACACACACACACACACACACACACACACACACACACACACCACACACACACACACACACACACACAACACACACACACACACACACACACACACACACACACACACACACACACACACACACACACACACACACACACACACACACACACAGCTGCAGGATTAGAGCGGTGGAAACATCAGAGTGAGATTAAAGGGTCTCAAATGTTTCCCCCGGAAAGTATTCAGAGAGATAAAACATTAAGGGTCTGCAGGTGTTTTATTCAAACTGGTTGAACATTATATTTGTATTAAGTATTCAGTCACATTATGTACACAAAACCAAATTGGTATTTGGATGAGAAAATATCCTTAATTAATTAATAAAAAACAAGACTTAAAAATGTGTGATTAAGACCTCCAAACAACTTGAGTAAAATGTTTTTAAAAATCTAAATCAGTTTTAAAAAAATGCAAAAACTAACTAATAATAAGATAAAAACAAATAAATAAATGTCAATAATATTGGGGGAAAATCTAATAATAAACACATAAAAAATAATACGATTTCCTGATTTAAATGTGATGCCAGTTTTATTTTCAAATGTTTAAAAAAAATCTAAATACATATAAAAAATGCAAAAACTAACCAATATTTAGATTAACATTTTTTTTAAAGACAATAATATCGGAAAAAAATAAACACATACAAATAATAAGATGTCCTGAATGACATGTGATTTTCTTTTTAAATGTTTAGGTTTCTTCTCAGTCCACGCTCCTTATTTCCCCATGATTGTGCAAACTGTCCTATTTTAACATTGACAAAACCATGATGATCATGTTTTATCGAGTCAATTCTGTCTTTTTCCTTAATGTCACGGTTTGGTAACCTGACTTTAAAGAGCAGAAACTCTCTGAGTCAGATCCTAAAGTGGTCCAGCAGACTGATTGGTGAGCCACAGCCAAACCTGGAGACCCTGTCCTCAGGCAGCCACAGCTAAACCTGGAGACCCTGTACCTCAGGCAGCCACAGCCAAACCTGGAGACCCTGTACCTCAGGCAGCCACAGCCAAACCTGGAGACCCTGTCCTCAGGCAGACCCACAGCCAAACCTGGAGACCCTGTCCTCAGGCAGACCCAGCTAAACCTGGAGACCCTTTACCTCAGGCAGACCCAGCCAAACCTGGAGACCCTGTACCTCAGGCAGCCACAGCTAAACCTGGAGACCCTGTACCTCAGGCAGCCACAGCTAAACCTGGAGACCCTGTACCTCAGGCAGACCCAGCTAAACCTGGAGACCCTGTACCTCAGGCAGACCCAGCCAAACCTGGAGACCCTGTACCTCAGGCAGCACAGCTAAACCTGGAGACCCTGTACCTCAGGCAGACCCAGCTAAACCTGGAGACCCTGTACCTCAGGCAGCCACAGCTAAACCTGGAGACCCTGTACCTCAGGCAGACCCAGCTAAACCTGGAGACCCTGTACCTCAGGCAGACCCAGCTAAACCTGGAGACCCTGTACCTCAGGCAGACCCAGCTAAACCTGGAGACCCTGTACCTCAGGCAGACCAGCTAAACCTGGAGACCCTGTACCTCAGGCAGACCCAGCTAAACCTGGAGACCCTGTACCTCAGGCAGACCCAGCTAAACCTGGAGACCCTGTACCTCAGGCAGACCAGCTAAACCTGGAGACCCTGTACCTCAGGCAGACAGCCAAACCTGGAGACCCTGTACCTCAGGCAGCCACAGATAAACCTGGAGACCCTGTACCTCAGGCAGCCACAGCTAAACCTGGAGACCCTGTACCTCAGGCAGCCCAGCCAAACCTGGAGACCCTGTACCTCAGGCAGCCACAGATAAACCTGGAGACCCTGTACCTCAGGCAGACCCAGCTAAACCTGGAGACCCTGTACCTCAGGCAGCCACAGCCAAACCTGGAGACCCTGTACCTCAGGCAGCCACAGCTAAACCTGGAGACCCTGTACCTCAGGCAGCCAGCCAAACCTGGAGACCCTGTACCTCAGGCAGCCACAGCTAAACCTGGAGACCCTGTACCTCAGGCAGACCCAGCTAAACCTGGAGACCCTGTACCTCAGGCAAACCAGCCAAACCTGGAGACCCTGTACCTCAGGCAGACCCAGCCAAACCTGGAGACCCTGTACCTCAGGCAGACAGAGCTAAACCTGGAGACCCTGTACCTCAGGCAGACACAGCTAAACCTGGAGACCCTGTACCTCAGGCAGCCACAGCTAAACCAGGAGACCCTGTACCTCAGGCAGACCCAGCTAAACCTGGAGACCCTGTACCTCAGGCAGACCCAGCTAAACCAGGAGACCCTGTACCTCAGGCAGACCCAGCTAAACCTGGAGACCCTGTACCTCAGGCAGACCCAGCTAAACCAGGAGACCCTGTACCTCAGGCAGACCCAGCTAAACCTGGAGACCCTGTACCTCAGGCAGACCCAGCTAAACCAGGAGACCCTGTACCTCAGGCAGACACAGCTAAACCTGGAGACCCTGTACCTCAGGCAGACCCAGCTAAACCTGGAGACCCTGTACCTCAGGCAGACACAGCTAAACCTGGAGACCCTGTACCTCAGGCAGACCCAGCTAAACCTGGAGACCCTGTACCTCAGGCAGACCCAGCTAAACCTGGAGACCCTGTACCTCAGGCAGACACAGCTAAACCTGGAGACCCTGTACCTCAGGCAGACCCAGCTAAACCAGGAGACCCTGTACCTCAGGCAGACCCAGCTAAACCTGGAGACCCTGTACCTCAGGCAGACACAGCTAAACCTGGAGACCCTGTACCTCAGGCAGACACAGCTAAACCTGGAGACCCTGTACCTCAGGCAGACCCAGCTAAACCTGGAGACCCTGTACCTCAGGCAGACCCAGCTAAACCTGGAGACCCTGTACCTCAGGCAGACCAGCTAAACCAGGAGACCCTGTACCTCAGGCAGACACAGCTAAACCTGGAGACCCTGTACCTCAGGCAGACACAGCTAAACCTGGAGACCCTGTACCTCAGGCAGACACAGCTAAACCTGGAGACCCTGTACCTCAGGCAGACCCAGCTAAACCAGGAGACCCTGTACCTCAGGCAGACCCAGCTAAACCTGGACCCTGTACCTCAGGCAGACCCAGCCAAACCTGGAGACCCTGTACCTCAGGCAGACCCAGCTAAACCTGGAGACCCTGTACCTCAGGCAGACACAGCTAAACCTGTAGGAACCTTCCTAACGGTGAAATGATCCGGAAGTCCCTCAGTGGCCGCCATGATAAGAGCCGTTTGAATTCTCTAGATGAAAGGAAAGGAGGTTTCAAACTTCCTTTATAACCTCCTTTAGCTTAGGAACCACTGGACCTCCCTTTAGGAAAGCAGAGGAGAAAATGCTGACCCACAATGCCTTGCGGCCGCAGCATTTACCGTCACACAACATTCGGCCGTTCACGGAAACAACCGATTATGACCAAGAAATTATATCATGAAAGTTACGGTGCTTATTAAGCTTTTTAAAACGTATGTGGTAAGTTGCCAAGTGCTTTGTTTTGAACGATCATCAGTATTATAATCAAAAAGAGAAATATGAACTTTAGTTTTTACTGGAATGATCAAATAAAGTCAACATTTCAGTCTTTACTGAGCTGTGTGGTTTGTTCAACTTCTAAAAGATCTCTGAATGGTGATACACACAGTGATAGATGTTAAGGACTAACGTTATAATAAATACATCTGTATTGATTTTCAGATCTTTTCATCCAATCATACGTATTGGGATCATTTGTATTAATGTGGACCGGAGGGAGAGGGTGACGAGCATAAGTTTCACTTTCCTTTTATTTCAATTCCAGCTTTGGTCCTGAAGAATCTGTTTCTCTGTTGTCCACGTTCATAAAGCCTAAAGCAACAGCACCAGAGCACGGAGCAGAGTCTCTAGATGAGTTTACAGGAGTCCCTCGTTCTTATTCTGCATCCATGTTGTAGTCCGCTGTATAGAGAACTGTAGTTTCCATAGTTTCCCCACAGCAGCAGACGCACATTCATGACGTCCGCTGGCGCATCATAAACACGTGGGATAGTGAAAGTGCAGTCTCTTCTCCTAAGTCCTTTTGAATTCTCCTATCCACTATTCCTTAACCCCTGACGTTTCACACAGAGGAGACGGATAGACGATAGGAGCTGATTTTTGGACTATTCGACCGCAACCCAAGACTCCCACCCTCTGCACTGAGAATTTAAGCTTCTGTTAAGGAAATGTTGTGATCCAATGTATTAACATTGCTAACTGTAAACTGTTTCTCTGATTAGGTCGTCTCTTTGGAGTGACCTTTAAATGGATGTGTAAAACAGATGTGTTTGGACAAGGGGGTTTTATGACAACCACAGGAAGACAGGCTGAGGGGAAGGAATCTACGATAAGGCGTTATCTGTGTATCCCATTTGTTCTTTGTAGGGTGTGAGTTTTGCATACAGTGCCATGGGATATCAGCTGGCCTCAACAAATGTTGTTTGTAATGTAAATAAGCTTTGATGTCCTCCTATAAGAGAGCCTGTTTCACTCAGAACAGTACGTGCTCTTTGGTGGAGACGTCATACTTGCAAGTATAAAAGATCTTTGATACCTTTAATACGAATATTGTGTTGCTGTACGTTTGTTACCTAACTGATCATTTTCTCTAGACCGCAGCTGATTTGAAGTTGCTACGACACTTCTTCCTTCGGGCCGGAGGTGAGTCGTCCCAAAGAGTAGAATAAAACAGATTGATCCCAGCAGCTATTGCACAAATGAACACATCATAGGAGCGTCACACAGATGCCTATTTATTTAATTAAGAATTTTGAATGTCCATGTTTGTACTAGTGTTTGTACTAGTGTTTTCCTTCTTAAATGTTTTTGAATATTTTGAGATTTGACGGAGCAGGGTGTACTTTTTATTAGTCCTTTTATTATTAATTATGTGTCTGTTGTTTGTGTTTGTTTTTAGAGTGTATCAGGAGGATGGATGGATCCTTCGTCTTTATCTCTGCAAACAAATCTACCTACGGGTACAAATAATGAGAACCTGAACCTGAACCTGAACCTGAAACCTGAACCTGAAGGAGCAAATGGACGTCACTTAGAATATAAATAACTGAAGTTTGATTGATTTAAAATACTAAAATTCATCCAATCAGCATTTCCTCTTCACGTCATGGATCTTATTTCAGAGACAGTGGAAAACCCCAACATGCAGAAACGTCTCTTTTAGCAGCAACAGCGTAAATCCTGAGATTTCTAAACTTCCTGTAAAGTTTCTAATTTTGAACCCGGAGAGGAAACGTTTCAAAACCTGCAGAAACTCGTCCGTCTGACGTCAGCTGGGACGAAACAGGAAGTGACTCCTTCATCATAAAAACACAGACTGAGTTAACGAGCTGCTTCTGATTGGAGTCCTTCACACGGTGAGTTCTGCTTCATTACTATAACACACTGTATTAAATACTCTTCATTATATAGTATTTAACTTATATGCATGTGCAGAATGTGTTAATGTGCCAAATGTGTCATTATTTTGCTATATATTTATTAAAATGTGAAGAAAAGAACATATTAAAATAAGTACATTAAAAAATAATTAAGTTTAATTTCAATTTTCTGAATCTTTTAACACATTTTGAGAAGGTTTGGGACATTTTAAATGTGGTGCATGAGAAGTACTCTGCAAATAAAGCCTTATTATTATTATTATTGTTACCATCATTAGGTTTTTGGGTCATTTTTCTGTAATTGTTTTTACATGTGTGTGTGTGTGTGTGTGTGTGTGTGTGTGTGTGTGTGTGTGTGTGTGTGTGGTGGATGAGTCCCTCACCCTGCCATTTCATCAAGGAGGTCAATGGGTTTCTGAATGTGTTCAATCTTGATTGGGGTGTGTGTGTGTGTGTGTGTGTGTGTGTGCGTGCGTGCGGCGTGCGTGCGTGTGTGTGTGCGTGTGTGAGTGGATGAGTCCCTCACCCTGCCATTTCATCAAGGAGGTCAATGGGTTTCTGAATGTGTTCAATCTTGATTGGGGTGTGTGGTGTGTGCGTGTGTGTGTGCGTGCGTGCGCGTGCGTGTGTGTGTGCGTGCATGCATGCGTGCGTGTGTGTGTGTGTGCGTGCATGCATGCATGCGTGTGTGTGTGTGTGCATGCGTGTGTGTGTGTGTGTGTGTGTGTGTGTGTGTGTGTGTGTGTGTGTGTGTGCGTGCGTGTGTGTGTGTGTATTTTGGAATTGTCTGGAATAATTAATTAATTAATTAATAGAAATTGACTAATTTAAAGTAAATGTTTAGATAAAAATATATAAAATATTACACGTAGAAGAATAAGGGATCAACCATGTTTTACTGTTTTAATTATATTTTTAAGATTTATAATATTTATTTCATTATTTTAAAAGCTTTAAAATGCTTAATCTAATTAAATTGATATATATTTAAAAATATATACTGAGATGTTCAGGTGCAGTTGTGTACTAAATATAAAAAATAAATAATTAAATATCATAAATAAAGAATATGTAAAAAAAATGTATTATATAAACTAAAATTAAGTATTATAAATAAAGAACATGTAAATACAAAAATATTAAAAAGAAACAAAAATAAATAAATATTATAAGCTTTAATGTCTTTAAAAATGTGCTTTAAGAATAATGTGAAATGGCCTGTAATAAACCACTTTCTTTCACATTAGACTCCCTGTTTGTACAAAATGTGTTAATATCTGAACAGGAAGTCACATTACTTCATGTCTTACGCTAAAAGTATTCTCTGTGTTTTCCTCATTTTCAGAGAAAAGGAGGAAGGTGAAAAGGGGAACTGGCAAAGGTCCTGAATCTCGACACCTCCCTGTGTGCACCGTCCACCCTCTAAAAACACAACATTATTTATGAGAATCATCTAAAAATGATCATACCTCTGTCCGTCTTCCTGGAAACTCATCCCCATAATTAAACCTTTATCTGGGTTAGAGTAAAGATAGAATTAGCCGAGATGCTAACGGAGCTAAACGTCACCACAATGTTGAACTTCACGACCGCGCCCCCCGTTGGCGGTTGCCCTCCGGTCGGGATCCAACTCGAGGGTCTCCTCCTGCCCCCCGTCCTCACCATCGACGTCATCCTGGGGCTTCTGGGTAATGCAGTTGCCCTGTGGATCTTCTGCTTTAAGGTGAAGAAGTGGAACCCCAACACGCTGTTCCTCTTCAACCTGGTGATCGCAGACTTCCTGGCGCTGGTCAGTCTCCCTCTCAGGATCCACTCTCTGCTCGTCGGTCACTGGGTGTTCGGAGACGCCATGTGTCGGATCAACCTCTTCCTGATGTTCTCCAACCGCTCAGCTAGCATCGCACTGATGACCGTGGTGGCCATCTACCGCTACTTCAAGGTGAGGGGATATCTACCGCCAACAGTTGTGTGTTGACAGGCTTTAGCTAACGTTAACGCTCTGTGTTTCAAAAGAGTTGCAAAGAGACAAATTAGAAAATTGGTCTCAAAATAATAAATTCTCATGATTTTTGTACGAAGAATATCATTTCTTATGTGTTTTCATGCTGAAATGATGCCAGAATGCTAACGTTAGCGCTCTCTCTGCAGGTGGTCCACCCTCACCACCGGGTGAACCTCATGACGAGGCGTCAGGCTGCATTCGTGTCTCTGATCGTCTGGTTTCTGGTGATCGGCCCCCGTGTTCCCATGCTGGCCTTCAACCACATCAAGAGGCGCGGCCATCGCTCGCAGTGCTTCTTCTTCACCTCCTACAAGGTAACTGCTTCCAGAGGAGGGAGGTAGTGGAGGACAAATACTTAGTTACTGTACTTAATAACATCTTTCTGGTATCAGTACTTTACTCCACTACTTATTTTTCTGACGACTTTTTACTTTGACTTCTTACATTTTGAACCCAAATACCTGTACTTTCTACTTCTTACATGTTGAACCCAAATACCTGTACTTTCTACTTCTTACATGTTGAACACAAATACCTGTACTTTCTACTTCTTACATGTTGAACCCAAATACCTGTACTTTCTACTTCTCACATGTTGAACACAAATACCTGTACTTTCTACTTCTTACATGTTGAACCCAAATACCTGTACTTTCTACTTCTTACATGTTGAACCCAAATACCTGTACTTTCTACTTCTTCCATGTTGAACCCAAATACCTGTACTTTCTACTTCTTACATGTTGAACACAAATACCTGTACTTTCTACTTCTTACATGTTGAACCCAAATACCTGTACTTTCTACTTCTCACATGTTGAACACAAATACCTGTACTTTCTACTTCTTACATGTTGAACCCAAATACCTGTACTTTCTACTTCTTACATGTTGAACCCAAATACCTGTACTTTCTACTTCTTACATGTTGAACCCAAATACCTGTACTTTCTACTTCTTACATGTTGAACACAAATACCTGTACTTTCTACTTCTTACATGTTGAACCCAAATACCTGTACTTTCTACTTCTCACATGTTGAACACAAATACCTGTACTTTCTACTTCTTACATGTTGAACCCAAATACCTGTACTTTCTACTTCTTACATGTTGAACCCAAATACCTGTACTTTCTACTTCTTACATGTTGAACACAAATACCTGTACTTTCTACTTCTTACATGTTGAACACAAATACCTGTACTTTCTACTTCTCACATGTTGAACCCAAATACCTGTACTTTCTACTTCTTACATGTTGAACCCAAATACCTGTACTTTCTACTTCTCACATGTTGAACCCAAATACCTGTACTTTCTACTTCTTACATGTTGAACCCAAATACCTGTACTTTCTACTTCTTACATGTTGAACACAAATACCTGTACTTTCTACTTCTCACATGTTGAACCCAAATACCTGTACTTTCTACTTCTTACATGTTGAACCCAAATACCTGTACTTTCTACTTCTTACATGTTGAACCCAAATACCTGTACTTTCTACTTCTTCCATGTTGAACCCAAATACCTGTACTTTCTACTTCTCACATGTTGAACTCAAATACCTGTACTTTCTACTTCTTCCATGTTGAACCCAAATACCTGAACTTTCTACTTCTTCCATGTTGAACCCAAATACCTGTACTTTCTACTTCTTACACTTTGAACCCAAATACCTGTACTTTCTACTTCTTACATGTTGAACCCAAATACCTGTACTTTCTACTTCTTCCATGTTGAACCCAAATACCTGTACTTTCTACTTCTTCCATGTTGAACCCAAATACCTGTACTTTCTACTTCTTACATGTTGAACCCAAATACCTGTACTTTCTACTTCTTACATGTTGAACCCAAATACCTGTACTTTCTACTTCTTACATGTTGAACCCAAATACCTGTACTTTCTACTTCTTCCATGTTGAACCCAAATACCTGTACTTTCTACTTCTTCCATGTTCCAAACAGGCTGGTTCCTTTAGTCTGAATGTGTGTTTGGTGGCGTGATCATTATTATTTAGAGTCATTGCGTGCCTATTGATTTGAACACGATCCGTGTATCCATCATTTCCTGGTCTTCTCTAAAGAAGAGGGACCAATGGAAACGTTGTCATGTTGCCGTTGTTCAGCATGGAAACATTCATTAGCTAACAAGTCAGGTACTCTTTAAAACAGCTGCTAGTTATGGGTACTTTTTACTTTAGTACATTTCAAAGCCTCTTTACTTTTACTTGAGTAAAGAAGTTTAGTCAGTACTTCAACTTTCACCAGAGTATCTTTAAACACCAGTATCTGTACTTCTACTTGAGTAAAGGATGTGCTTCTTCTTCACGTCCTGTTAGGAGTCGTCTCGCTCCATCCTCATCTTGCTGAAGATGCACCGCATCCTGACGGTTCTGGAGTTCTTCCTGCCGGCCGCCATCTTGCTCTTCTGCTCCGTCAGGATCCACAGCTTCCTGCGGGGACGACAGATCGGGAACCCGGAGAAGGTTTGTCTTTGATCTTTCCTTTATTTCACAGAGAGGGATTTATCTATCATACCTTTTACCTCCTTCTGTCCCTTATAGTCTAGCAGTGTGAACCTTGTGTAAATGTCCCAACATATACAGGTTAGCATCCGGCAGTTTCTATGTGCTGGAGACCCTACTATACATTTCTATCATAACACGTTTGGGTACTCAACATTACTGTGTGTGTGTGTGTGTGTGTCTGTGTGTGTGTGTGTGTGTGTGTGTGTGTGTGTGTGTGTGTGTGTGTGTGTGGGTGGTGGTGTGTGGTGTGTGTGTGTGTGTGTGTGGTGTGTGTGTGTGTGTGTGTGTGTGTGTGTGTGTGGTGTGTGTGTGTGTGTGGTGTGTGTGTGTGTGTGTGTGTGTGTGTGTGTGTGTGGTGTGTGGGTGGTGTGTGTGTGTGTGTGGTGTGTGTGTGTGTGTGTGTGTGTGTGTGTGTGGTGTGTGTGTGTGTGTGTGTGTGTGTGTGTGTGTGTGTGTGTATATATTGGACATTTGTGTGTAACGTTTTAAATATTATTTGAGACATTTTCTGCTTTTTATTCCATTTTCTGAACATTTGAACATCTTTTTTTTACACATTTTTAGATTCTGGTGTTTGCAAAGTGCTGTACTAATAAAGCTTTAACCCTTGTGTTTTGTTCACATTTCGCACCCTTTGGTAATGTTCGGGTCAAATTGACCCGGGACATATTTCAGGGTTTAAAAAATACAGAACTAATTCAACATGCACAATTCCTTATATATATTGTCTTTAACTCATTCCCCAACAATATAAATGAAATATATGATTAGTTTTTGAAAATACTCTTTGCTAGGTCAAATTTAACGATGGAAGTGTCCATCGTTTTTTTGTGATACAAATGTAATTTATGTTAAAAGAAAATACACTGTAATAAATCTAGGTTTACATTTGGCTCATGCTTTTCTAGGACAAATGTAAATGAAACATTTTTTCATTAATGTTTATAATTTTTAATCTGTCATATAATAATCAAAGCCCTGAAGGAAATAAAGGAATGTAACAGCAATTGAAACACAAGAACAACACATCCAAAAGTATGTGGCTGTGAAATATATAGAGATGATGAAACATCCATATAAACATAGAACAGATATAAACACAATGCAAATAAAAACAATTAACAGTCACTATTAAAGAAATACAGTATATCCGAAAAATATATTGATGAAGTGACGCTGCAGAACATCACGTGAGTCAATGGCAAGTCCGTTTAGGAAACACATGTTCAGAACTTCTTCGTGTAGCACAGATGTACTTGTTGCAGCTGCTGCATGTAGTCTGTGTCTTGGAGTCCTTTGAGGGTCCACAGACCTCACAGCAGGCTGTGGGGTCTTCCAGCGCTGGCTGTGGGGGTCTTCCAGCAGCTGGCTGTGGGGGTCTTCCAGCAGCTGGCTGTGGGGGTCTTCCAGCGCTGGCTGTGGGGTCTTCTTGCGGCTGGCTGTGGGGGTCTTCCAGCGCTGGTGTGGGGGTCTTCTTGCGCTGGTTGTGGGGGTCTTCCAGCAGCTGGCTGTGGGGTCTTCTTGCGGCTGGCTGTGGGGTCTTCAGCGGTGGCTGTGGGGGTCTTCTTGCGGCTGGCTGTGGGGTCTTCGCTGGCTGTGGGGGTCTTCCAGCAGCTGGTTGTGGGGGTCTTCTTGCGCTGGCTGTGGGGGTCTTCTTGCGGCTGGCTGTGGGGGTCTTCTTGCGGCTGGCTGTGGGGGTCTTCCAGCAGCTGGCTGTGGGGGTCCTTCAGCGGCTGGCTGTGGGGGTCTTCTTGCGGCTGGCTGTGGGGGTCCTTCAGCGGCTGGCTGTGGGGGTCTTCCAGCAGCTGGCTGTGGGGGTCTTCTTGCAGCTGGCTGTGGGGGTCTTCTTGCGGCTGGCTGTGGGGGTCTTCAGCAGCTGGCTGTGGGGGTCTTCTTGCGGCTGGCTGTGGGGTCCTTCAGCGGGCTGTGGGGGTCCTTCAGCGGCTGGCTGTGGGGGTCCTTCAGGCTGGCTGTGGGGGTCTTCCAGCAGCTGGCTGTGGGGGTCTTCTTGCGGCTGGCTGTGGGGGTCTTTCAGCGGCTGGCTGTGGGGGTCTTCCAGCAGCTGGCTGTGGGGGTCTTCTTGCGGCTGGCTGTGGGGGTCTTCCAGCAGCTGGCTGTGGGGGTCTTCTTGCGGCTGGCTGTGGGGGTCCTTCAGCGGCTGGCTCTGAGTCAAGTCCATCTTCCAATTCGCTCTCAAATTCTGAGTTTACCTCCACATTATCCTCATCTTCAGAAATGTCTTCCTGTTCCACTTCACCGTGTTCTTCTACTGCATCCACTCACTCTCATCCATTATTAGCTCCAAGGCTCTCTGGGCAGAATATCTTTTGGCCATTTTGCTGGTAGATAATTGTAGTTTTGCACTATACACTGTAATGTGAGGTTATGTCTCTGTTTAGTCCATCCTCCGGCGTGCAGGTGCGAGGGGGACAGTGCGAGAAAATGTAAAATGTTGATACATTTCTGGAAGATCTAAAATGTTTATAATGTTCTAGGATAGTTTTGTGTACACACTACAAAGGGTAAAGATCAAGGGAAAACAGGATCAGACAGCTTCTCTGCATACAAGTGTGTGTGTGTGTGTGTGTGTGTGTGTGTGTGTGTGTGTGTGTGTGTGTGTGGTGTGTGTGTGTGTGTGTGTGTGTGTGTGTGTGTGTGTGTGTGTGTGTGTGTGTGTGTGTGTGTGTGTGTGTGTGTGTGTGTGTGTGTGTGTGTGTGTGTGTGTGTGTGTGTGTGTGTGTGTGTGTGTGTCTTTAGTTTGTGTGTTTCTGTGTGTTTTTCTCTGTCTGTCTGTCCTGGTATTGTATCCGGGTCAGATTGACCCGAACCTCTTATGAAGGACATGCATGCGGGTGGGCATTTTTTCATAAGTGGAAAAAAAACAAAACAATTCCACATGTCCTTCACAATAAATAAGCCCCGGCCATTGAGTTTCAGGTTGAACGAAAATATCCTTATATTTTCTTTTATTCATTGAAAATGGAAATCGGGTCAATTTGACCCGAACACCACACAAGGGTTAATATTATTCTGATCCTCACTAGGTGCGTAAGGCGATGCGTGTGTGTGTGGCCATCGTGCTGGTCTTCACGCTGTGTTTCCTGCCCACCACCGTCTCCACCCTTGGGCTCTGGTTCATCACCTCCTTCAGACCCTGGGACTGCGCCTCCTTCTACTCCTTCACCCAGATCACCATCGTGTCTCTGGGGATGAACTTCCTGAACTCTGCTCTGGACCCCGTGGTCTACGTGTTCTCCAGCTCCACCTTCAGGAGGGCTCTCTGCGGCTCGCTGCCCAGGAGCCTGCGCTGCTGCGGGGGGGAAGAGGAGGCGCAGTCATCCTCCTCCACGGGAACTCAGAGCACCGTCCAGCAGGAGCTGAAGACCATCAGGAGCTAAGAATTTCATCGGCATAACTACACTGTAGCTATGTTCGTATGACAAAATAAAAGAACCTTGAACCTTGAGCTGAAGTCCATCAGGGGAAGAGGAGGAGAAGCAGTGTAGAAATACACCGTCAATAAGAGAGGTTCAGGAATGAGTCCCAAAAAGACATGAGGCAGCGTTTTACCACTTCCTGTCCCTTGATCTCGAGGTCAATGGCTTTCTGTTTTTGGTTGGTTGGATGATTTGGTGTGTGTGTGTGTTTGTGTGTGTGTGTGTGTGTGTGTGTGTGTGTGTGTGTGGTGTGTGTGTGTGTGTGTGTGTGTGGTGTTGGTGTGTGTGTGTGTGGTGTGTGTGTGTGTGTGTGTGTGTGTTGTGTGTGTGTGTGTGTGGTGTGTGTGTGTGTGTGTGTGTGTGTGTGTGTGTGTGTGTGTGTGTGTGTGTGTGGTGTGTGTGTGTGTGTGTGTGTGTGTGTGTGTGTGTGTTTTTAGGAGATTTGTGTCAAATGTTTTAAATATTTCTCAGACATTTTTCATTTTTCTAAATCTTTTAACATATTTTTTGCACACTTTAGGTTTTGGGGACATATTTCTGTAAATGTGTGCACAGGGAGATAAAGTCAGTAACAAGGACTACAAATGCTACCAAAAAATAAAACATTAGAAAGGTTAAATACACACGGATTAATGGCAGCATTATTGGTACAAGGAAGTGAAGCAGTGTAGAGCTACGCCATCGATAAGAGGTGCAGGAATGAGTCCTAAAAAGACACGACTCCGGAAAGGGAATGAGTCCTAAAAGGACACTTGTTATCCTAAATCTGAATCTACAGCTAAAGCTACTTGGAAGATATGAATTTGAAAAGAGTGTTGTGTGTGTTGGACATTTGTGTGAAAGGTTTTAAATGTTTTTCAGATATTTTCTTTTCCATTTTTCTGAATCTCTTTGCACATTTTTCGAAGGTTTTAGGATATTTTTTACATATTTTGCAAAAGTGTGACAAGAACTAAAAAGGCTACCAGAGAAATAAAACATTACAGAGGTTAAATACACACAGATTAATAGCAGGATGTTTCTGTGCAATTATTACAGACATTTGTATTTAAAGCAAATTCTGCCGTTTTATCCTGATGATGGAAACTGAGCGCCATCGTGTGGACAGATCAGAAACTACACCTGCACAGGAACTCTGTCTAACATGGCTGACTTTATTAATGTATAGTATCAGATAAAGGATAACATGTTAAAGTAAAAATACGAATAGATTATATTTATTGATCCTAAATCAGGAAATGGTTTTGTTTACAAGGCATTGCACAGGAGTGATAAATCAAAAATAAACAGAAATGTATAAAATAGAGATATCATCTTATGAATACACACACACAGTGAACAGAATGAGTTAGACCAGACTGCTAGTAATACAATACAAACATAGGATACTGTCTCCAAAGAAGACTAAGGTTTAAGCCACTGGAGCAGGGGGGTCAAACTCAAGGCCCGGGGGCCACATCCGGCCCGTGACTTCACTTCATGCGGCCCCACAAGACCTTGCAAAGGTCAAATGTCACTTCTTTTTGATTTCGACTTTTCTTCCAGAATGTGGCTTTTCTTTTTAAATCATTGTGACATTCTCACTGAAGAGACTTGCAATTATTTGCCCCAGACTTCTGCTTTCAGACGTAGTTAATTATGAAGTTATTACCCTATCTGATAATAATCCAATGCAGAGGCAATCATGTAATAGAATACATTATTTTATATATATATATATATTTATATATGTCTTTTTTATATAGTCTTAAAGTTACAACCTGCCCTTTAAGTGCAACCCTAATGCTGATGTGGCCCGCGATTAAATTGAGTTTGACACCCCTGCACTAGAGGGCAGCAGAACTGTAAATACAATATTTATATAATACATGAGTGTGTGTGTGTGTGTGTGTGTGTGTGTGTGTGTGTGTGTGGTGTGTGTGTGTGTGTGTGTGTGTGTGTGTGTGTGTGGTGTGTGTGTGTGTGTGTGTGTGTGTGTGTGTGTGTGTGTGTTGTGTGTGTGTGTGTGTTGTGTGTGTGTGTGTGTGTGGTGTGTGTGTGTGTGTGTGTGTGTGTGTGTGTGTGTGTGTCCTAAAGACACAAGATCATCAAAATTCAAGAGGCTCATCAGCAGAATGAGGACACACTCTTGAAGATACAGAGACACACTCTCACACACACACACTCACACTCACACTCACTTGAGAATACATTACTCATGTCTGTCTGTTTCGTGGCTCATCGGGACGTTTTTGAATCAAGTGCAGACATTTTATATTGTTATGAAATCTTTTGGCATTTCTCACATATTGTAAGGATATTATCTTGAAATATTTCCCATATTTTTCAGACTCGTTTGGGGACATTTTAAGTGATCGTTGGTATTTTTATATGTATTTTCCAGACATTACTCAATATGTGTGTTGGCATCTTCAGAACCTGCCGCTTTGTACATTCAGGACGTTTCTATAAATAAGAAAAACATTGCTTCCAAGAGCCAGCACTGGATTATAACCTTCCCTTTACCTGAAAGGCTTTTATTGTGAAGACCCACAGGAAAACTGGAGAATCAACAGAAACCAACATTTAAAGGTGGGGTAGGTAAGTTTGAGAAACCGGCTCGAGACACATTTGTTGTTATATTCCATGGAATGCTCTTAACATCCCGATAGCAATGAATATCTTCAGTGCTTTGACAAAAAATCCATAAAAAAATGTCATCCAAGGAAGCCGTGGCGCTGTAACAAGCACGACCAATCATCTTAGCCGGCCCGGCTAAAATAACTGGATGGTCTACCTGCCTGTCAGCCTTCCATCTGTGCACAAACTTATCTCGTGCCCTCATTGGTCATGTGCGCGTTCGTGTGTGTTGGAGGAGGGGCTCTGTAAGGAAGTGCAGATTTGTTCCGGCTGTGTATTTTCAAATTCTAGTGCACTCGAGCTGGTTTCTCCAAAATTACCTACCTCACCTTTAAAAAGGACATGTGTTTATATATATATACAGAGATGGGGTCGTTACTAAAAAAAAGTAATATATTACATATTACTTTTAAAGAAAGTAACATATTACACTACTTCGTTACTCTCTACATAAAGTAACTCGTTACTTTACTCGTTACTTTACTTGTAACTTTACTCGCAGGGCCGGCCCGCCCCTCCCTACAGGCAGATCAGGCAGACTGCGGCGCACTTACAGTGTAAGCGCGCCACAGTTTTACCTCTGCGAGACTCCACTTGCACCCAATTACTATTGCAATAAGGAAGACATAACACAAGTCTTTCTTTTGATATGCTCTTTAATAAAATAGGCTGCCAGCCTACCACAACAAGCTAACAGTCGATGGTGATTCCACTGTGCAAATGGGCAACATTTCCTCTACTATGAAGGATGCTACAAGCCTGTCCATCTCTGCTTTGGTTACCGGTCCTCCAAATTCAAATTGTTGCTGCTTCGGAGTCGGCGGCGGCGCACTCACAACATCCTCACTCTGGGTTCGGGGTCCTTAGCTATTAGCTTCACCTTAGCATGTGTTCTTTGCAGGTGTTAGTTGAGGTTTGACGTGGTGTTTACAGCAGTGGATAACAGCTTCTGGCCTGGACACAGTTTGCACCTCACCGTCACATTCCTGTCTATTCTTCGGACGAACTCAAAATAATGGGCATAGCTCCACCCCTCGAAAGTTATCGCTGACTCAGCCATGTTTATGCAGCACTGCACATGGAGATGTGGACGCGCAAGTCGCGCAGATTACGTACATATAAACCTGCGGCGGAAACCCCTCTTGTCTGTCAGTGTGATTATGACTGATTTTATAAAAGTAACGAAGTAACGCCTGTCGGGGCAATGTTAGTAACTGTAGTGTGATTACTGAATTATAAAAGTAACGCGTTACACTACTCCGTTACCGACAAAAGTAATATTATTACAGTAACGCGTTACACCCAACTCTGTATATATATATTAAAATATGTCCGTTTTTTATATCTCGCTTCCTGCATGATGCACATTGCGTTATAACTCCTCATGTTTCCTGTGACACGCAGAGTGTGTGTGTGTGTGTGTGTGTGTGTGTGTGTGTGTGTGTGTGTGTGTGTGTGTGTGTGGTGTGTGTGTGTGTGGTGTGTGTGTGTGTGTGTGTGTGTGTGTGTGTGTGTGTGTGTGTGTGTGTGTGTGTGTGTGTGTGTGTGTGTAATTTCTGCTCAGAAGAGGCTCAGATGTCCACGCAGTAATCAGTGTGTGAGGACAGAGAGAACAATCTAAAGACAAGAGCTGCGAGACGCTCCCTCCTGACTGGTCTACCTGCAAGCACCAACCAACCTCTACAACTCATTCAAACTGCTGCAGGTTGACTGGTTTTCAATCTCCCTAAGTTATTCCCATAGACACACCACTCCTCCGCCTTCACTGGCTGTCAGTGGCTGCCTGAATCCGGTTCAAGACGCTTGTAATGGTCTACCATGTGAATGGATCAGGCCTTTCCTACACACAGTAGCGGTTAAAGACTAATTTTACCGGGGGGGCCGTGATGGGGCCAATCATTTAAGGAGAGGTGCACATTTAATGCAGGAAGAAGGAGATTTTAAAATGTTTAGTTTAGTCTAAACCTAAAATACCATTATTGGTGTTTCATTAAGAAACAACGTTTTTGTCAATGATCTTGTTCCAATTTATTTTTTTGTTTGAGTTACTTTGTCCAAGATACAGAAGAATAAAAGAAGTCTGGGGTAATAAATACATTATTTATGGAAAACTTTGTTTTTATCGTATTTCTTAATATGTTATGGGATTTGTTTCAGTCACAACATTTGTTCCAGTGATTTACTTATTAAATTGATTGACAATAAAGTTGACTTTGACTTTGACATGTATTCAGGCTTCTTTATCAGCATAAGGACATGAAACCAGCGATGCCAAATTGTATTACAAATGTGACTGTTGGCATGGCAAGGTTAATCAGATAGGAGAGAAATATGGGATAGGTCTGTTTAGGTGTGCTGCAAACCATAGCGGGCACTCATTTGACATGTGATATGTTTCCTCCTAAGTCAAGTAAGAGCAGTCTTTGTTCTAGTTGTGCAGTTTTGAATGTTCATGTAAATGTGATGTTACACAGTGACTGCCACATTGTGCTGTACATGGCCTGGCTGGATCAGTCTGTAATCCCTACTGTATTATTTATATTTATATTACATATTTTACTTTAAACATGATATGTGAAGCTAGATATTTGCCAGTTAAATAAGTGGTTGTTATCATCATCTTTCTTGGAGAAATCAGGCAGAACATTCAAATCGTTCAATATCAAGTCGTTCTAAAAACATGTTTGTTGTCTCACAGTGGCTTACACTTGGTTTTCTTTGTTTTGAGAAATTCTAATCCCAAAAGTATCTTGTTTATGAACGATTATTGCTATTTACTGATCGGAAAGTTGAGTCACATTGTCATAGCTAATATTATAATTCTTGTTACGGCCACAAAATCTTGTTTTGTGAGGTCACAGAGACTTTTGGCCTCTTGAGCACACTCAAAGGTCAAACCAGACCCGGCGCCGTGGGAGGGCCAGGGAGGGCCAGGCCCTCCCATTTGAACTTCCTGCCCTCCCCCAATAAACACGTTTTTTATTATTTATAAAAATGTAAAAAACAATTATTTACATGTTTTTAATTATAAATAAACTGTGAACTGTAATGCTACGATGTATGTGTTGTCAGATAGTAAATAAGAGTAATAAATGAAAAACAGGTATGAAATACTATATGACAGTAAAACAAGAATAGAGTTTAAAAGGGGAGTGATTTGTAAAATATCCATAAAGAAAAAGTAAATCTGTTTACAGTTCTGTTTCATATGGGTGTTGAGAGATGTATCCATAGATCTCTTCCTTTTGCTCTCAAAGTGCACCAGATTGATGCTTTTAACTTCAATATTAAAAAAAAAATCTTCCCGGGGGAGCATGCCCCCGACCCCCCTAGAGGAGGTGAGGTCCGCCCCCCACTTTTAAAAAAGCACTTTACACCTGCGTACACCTATATGCCGTGAGCTGATTATCGAGCCTTCATTGTAACAGTTGCGGGTGTACTGTGTGTGTGCGTGTGGGGAGTGTTGCAGTAGAAAATTCCACTATAGCGCCGGTACATTAATGGGAAACCCTACATGTTTGAGCTCCCTCTATGAAACATCAAGCTACCCCACAGCACCCCAAAAGAAAATCTCTGGCGTTGACACTGGCTGCGGCACATGACGGTTTTGTGTGCCCTCCCATGAAAATCATATGCCCTCTCTGTAGATTTGTTCTGGCGCCGGGTCTGGGTCAAACATGTGACAGAAATGGATTCATCCTTGAGTCCAAGTGGAAGATTGTGCAAGACTTGAATGAATTCCTCACGTTCTCCTGAGATATAGCATCCACAGGAAGGAAATCGCTGGATGGACAGACTCATAAGAATAGAGACAACAAAGAGATAATGTTTTTGACTTCTGTTTCAGAATAATAATAATAATACATTTTATTTTAGGCGCCTTTCATGACACCCAAGGACACCGTACAATTTGTTAAAAAAGAAAACGCTAATAGGCAACAGAACATGATAAAAACACAAACAGGAAATCATGGAGGAGACAATCAAGAGACAAATGAAACATATAATGAGGAGCACTACAGGGAGTAGGCAGATTTGAACAGGTGAGTTTTTAATTGGGATTTGAATATGGTGATTGTGTCTGACTGTCGGATGTGCGGGGGGAGCGAGTTCCAGAGTCTGGGAGCAGTGCAGCTAAAGGCCCGAGCACCCATGGTGACGAGGCGTGGGGTGGGGACGGTTAGCAGACCAGCAGAGGAGGAGCGGAGGGAGCGAGAGGGGGTGTACTCCTGAAGAAGGTCAGCCAGATAGGGGGGGGGGCAGGTTATGTGGGGCTTTGTAAGTGAGCAGTAGGTTTTTGAAGAAGAATAAATAAACGATGAATTTTAAATAATACTTGTAATATGAGCGGCTCAAATACAGCCAGAATGTTCTCTTAAAGTTTTTCGACATATGTTAACAAGCAATATTCGAACAAAAAAAATAAAAAATATAAACATTCAATAGTTATCATTAGTGCATCTTTTGGATATACCTTTCTTTCCGTGTGTCAGACAGTCAACAAGGAAGTGTGTTCAACTTGTTTCCCTGTTACATGGAATTGATATATCCTATACCAACCATGATAGACCTGTTTGACATCTGAATTTCAATATTGAAATATTTGCCCAAAGGTGGCTCAAAGACAGCAGCGACCTCGTGGATATCTGAGTCTTCACCAGCACACCGAGAGAGACAGAGAGAGAAGCAGCTGACAGGACGACTCAGGAGAAGTAAGTGTGATTCTGTTCACTCACTTTTAGATTTTGTTTATTTTTGAGAAAAATGTTGTCCTTCAGAATATTTTCCAAAGGGGAGGAACCTTGAATGACTCACATCTCAATCAGAGGAAATGAAATCCATAACCCTATGATGTCCATGTATTACTTTAAATCATTTGTTCCTCTTGAAATCACTTGGAATGTTTATTTATTTATTATGTATACTAAATATAAAAAAAAAAAAAATGTAACATATAAAAAATGAAGAATATGCAAATACAAATATATAATAAAGGAACAATAATAAATACATATTTTATAAAATAAATATAAAATATTATAAATTAAGAATATGTAAATAAAAAAAATAAAATCCTGGCGAGACCTCAAATCATCTTCGTAATATCTATCAAACTATAGATCCTACACATCGACTGGACGTGGATTCTAAGAGTACAATATACACTTCTCGCTAGAAATCGAATCAAAAAGCATTTTAATGGCCAAACTATTCCACAATTTAGGATTTTCCAGAGAGGGTTATTTGTGAATAAACGTCCCTCCGGAGCGTTTGCAATCAACGGGAGCATGTTGTTTCAACATACACTTTAAGACGTGTCTCTGGGTCGTAATAAGGGCTTGAACAATCGACCTATATGGTCGTTTTTTGTAGGAGGACAGGCTGTCATGTTAGGTTTTTAGAGCTTCTTGGGCGATGTATGCAGCCTGTTCCGTAGACATTACTCAGGGCTGGAAAACCCACTATTTTCCTGCTTCAAAAAACCGTGGTAAATCTTAAATATTGTATTGGAGACGATGTGTATACACAGCAGTCTTAATCTCAGTTCAACTCAACAAAATGTAATTTTCATTAGGGTTAGTTTACCTATAATAAAGAAATGATCACATCTTTAAATCGGGCTTATAAAAGCATCGACACAGCACACAATTTAATTAAGCTTTTTTTTCAGTTTACTTCTCTGTTCCGGTTAAAGAACCCATAAAATCTAACCCACACCTAAAACATAGTGTATGTTTCTAGCAGGAGTACATGTGGATAAATAAACAAAAAAATATACAACCAGAAAAATATAATGGCATTGACAAAAAACACATAAAAAGTCAGTGTTGTTGTACGGCACTATACTGCTATTGTTTAGTTTCTAACTGGTTTTTGCATGTTTCATTCATATAAGACCTTTTCATGTGCTAAAAATACATTTTACGGTGTGTGCCTACGGTGCATTACGGAGCCCCTAAAGGGACAACAAAAAAGAGAGAGAGAAAAAAAGAAAAGTCGGGACAACGAGATACTAACCCGTGATCCCGACTTTTTTCTCTCTTTTTATTGATGTGTTCATGTCCCTTAGGGGCTCCGAATGTTACTGCTCGTGTTGCTCGAAAATGTCATTTTCTATACATTTACATCTTCATTAAACTACTGCACAGAAGCGAGCGGCGCAGTCTGTGTTTGTGTTCATTTAACTGAAACATTAGGTGTTCAAAATAATTTAAATGTAACTGACATAATTTATAAGATTTATAAATGATCAATAACAATATTGGTTTCATCTAACAAAGATGCAGTGGATTCTGTTTGTGCTTATTCTGATGGGTAAGTGGATCATCTTATCAGATTTGTAACTGATATCACATCTGGAGTCATGAAACAGCTCACTCTTCCTAACAATAAAACGTGAAATAAGAGGCCTCAGAGCTCCGTTAAGTTGAAGGTGTAAGAGGTGGGGGTGATTTTAGTACTCATGAGTTTGATTTAATGATCAGATGCTAGTCATACTGTCAGCTCCATCACTGCAGAATATTCTCTGTTTTTAGGTCAGTTTTATACATTTTATACAAAAACAAATATATAAATAAATAAATATTATAAGCTTTAATGTCTTTAAAAATGTGCTTTAAGAATAATGTGAAATGGCCTGTAATAAACCACTTTCTTTCACATTAGACTCCCTGTGTTTTGTACAAAATGTGTTATTATCTGAACAGGAAGTCACATTACTTCATGTTCTTACGCTAAAAGTACTCTCTGTGTTTTCCTCATTTTCAGAGAAAAGGAGGAAGGTGAAAAGGGGAACTGGCAAAGGTCCTGAATCTCGACACCTCCCTGTGTGCACCGTCCACCTTCTAAAAACACAACATTATTTATGAGAATCATCTAAAAATGATCATACCTCTGTCCGTCTTCCTGGAAACTCATCCCCATAATTAAACCTTTATCTGGGTTAGAGTAAAGATAGAATTAGCCGAGATGCTAACGGAGCTAAACGTCACCACGATGTTGAACTTCACGACCGCGCCCCCCGTTGGCGGTTGCCCTCCGGTCGGGATCCAACTCGAGGGTCTCCTCCTGCCCCCCGTCCTCACCATCGACGTCACCCTGGGGCTTCTGGGTAATGCAGTAGCCCTGTGGATCTTCTGCTTTAAGGTGAAGAAGTGGAACCCCAACACGCTGTTCCTCTTCAACCTGGTGATCGCAGACTTCCTGGCGCTGGTCAGTCTCCCTCTCAGGATCCACTCTCTGCTCGTCGGTCACTGGGTGTTCGGAGACGCCATGTGTCGGATCAACCTCTTCCTGATGTTCTCCAACCGCTCAGCTAGCATCGCACTGATGACCGTGGTGGCCGTCTACCGCTACTTCAAGGTGAGGGGATATCTACCGCCAACAGTTGTGTGTTGACAGGGTTTAGCTAACGTTAACGCTCTGTGTTTCAAAAGAGTTGCAAAGAGACAAATTAGAAAATTGGTCTCAAAATAATAAATTCTCTCATGATTTTTGTACGAAGAATATCATTTCTTATGTGTTTTCATGCTGAAATGATGCCAGAATGCTAACGTTAGCGCTCTCTCTGCAGGTGGTCCACCCTCACCACCGGGTGAACCTCATGACGAGGCGTCAGGCTGCATTCGTGTCTCTGATCGTCTGGTTTCTGGTGATCGGCCCCCGTGTTCCCATGCTGGCCTTCAACCACATCAAGAGGCGCGGCTATCGCACGCAGTGCCTCTTCTTCAAATCCTACAAGGTAACTGCTTCCAGAGGAGGGAGGTAGTGGAGGACAAATACTTAGTTACTGTACTTAAGTACATTTTATCTGGTATCAGTACTTTACTCCACTACTTATTTTTCTGACGACTTTTTACTTTGACTTCTTACATGTTGAACCCAAATACCTGTACTTTCTACTTCTTACATGTTGAACACAAATACCGGTACTTTCTACTTCTTACATGTTGAACCCAAATACCTGTACTTTCTACTTCTTACATGTTGAACCCAAATACCTGTACTTTCTACTTCTTACATGTTGAACCCAAATACCTGTACTTTCTACTTCTTCCATGTTGAACCCAAATACCTGTACTTTCTACTTCTTCCATGTTCCAAACAGGCTGGTTCCTTTAGTCTGAATGTGTGTTTGGTGGCGTGATCAGTATTATTTAGAGTCATTGCGTGCCTATTGATTTGAACACGATCCGTGTATCCATCATTTCCTGGTCTTCTCTAAAGAAGAGGGACCAATGGAAACGTTGTCATGTTGCCGTTGTTCAGCATGGAAACATTCATTAGCTAACAATGACATTATTGTTCTATTAATATAAAGGGAGGTCAGGTACTCTTTAAAACAGCTGCTAGTTATGGGTACTTTTTACTGAAGTACATTTCAAAGCCCTCTTTACTTCTACTTGAGTAAAGAAGTTTAGTCAGTACTTCTACTTTTACCAGAGTATTTTTAAACACGAGTATCTGTACTTCTACTTTCACCAGAGTATTTTTAAACACGAGTATCTGTACTTCTACTTGTGCTTCTTCTTCACGTCCTGTTAGGAGTCGTCTCGCTCCATCCTCATCTTGCTGAAGATGTACCGCATCCTGACGGTTCTGGAGTTCTTCCTGCCGGCCGCCATCTTGCTCTTCTGCTCCGTCAGGATCCACAGCTTCCTGCGGGGACGACAGATGGGGAACCCGGAGAAGGTTTGTCTTTGATCTTTCCTTTATTTCACAGAGAGGGATTTATCTATCATACCTTTTACCTCCTTCTGTCCCTTATAGTCTAGCAGTGTGAACCTTGTGTAAATGTCCCAACATATGCAGGTTAGCATCCGCAGTTCTATGTGCTGGAGACCCTACTATACATTTCTATCATAACACGTTTGGGTACTCAACATTACCGGGTTTGTGAGTGGTGTGTGTGTGTGGTGTGTGTGTGTGTGTGTGTGTGTGTGTGTGTGTGGTGTGTGTGGTGTGTGTGTATATTGGACATTTGTGTGTAACGTTTTAAATATAATTTGAGACATTTTCTGCTTTTTTTTCCATTTTCTGAATATTTGAACATCTTTTTTTACACATTTTTCATTCTGGTGTTTGCAAAGTGCTGTACTAATAAAGCCTTCATATTATTCTGATCCTCACTAGGTGCGTAAGGCGATGCGTGTGTGTGTGGCCATCGTGCTGGTCTTCACGCTGTGTTTCCTGCCCACCACCGTCTCCACCCTCGGGATCTGGTTCATCACCTCCTTCAGACCCTGGGACTGCGCCTCCTTCTACTCCTTCACCCAGATCACCATCGTGTCTCTGGGATCAGCTTCCTGAACTCTGCTCTGGACCCCGTGGTCTACGTGTTCTCCAGCTCCACCTTCAGGAGGCTCTCTGCGGCTCGCTGCCCAGGAGCCTGCGCTGCTGCGGGGGGAAGAGGAGGCTCCATCATGATCATCGGGAACTCAGAGCACCGTCCAGCAGGAGCTGAAGACCATCAGGAGCTGAAGACCATCAGGAGCTGAAGTCCATCAGGAGCTGAAGACCATCAGGAGCTGAAGACCATCAGGAGCTGAAGTCCATCAGGAGCTGAAGACCATCAGGAGCTGAAGACCATCAGGAGCTGAAGTCCATCAGGAGCTGAAGTCCATCAGGGGAGGAGGAGGAGAAGCAGTGTAGAAATACAGGAATGCACCGTTTTACCACTTTTTGTGACATTTAGAAAAATGTTTTCTGAAATTGTTTTTGGTTTTTATCCTAAATCTGAATCTAAAACTTAAGATAAATCTAAATCTACAGCTAAAGCTTCATGGAAGATATGAGACTGAAAAGAGAGGTGCAGGAATGAGTCCTTTCATCACTTCCTGTCCCTTGGTCTGGAGGTCAATGGCTTTCTGTATTTGGTTGGTTGGTTGATTTGCTGGGTCTTTTTGTGTTTTGGAGATTTGTGTGAAATGTTTTTTCCTTTTTTTTTCCTTTTAAAATCTTTACACATTTTTCGAAGGTTCTTTTGGGAAATTATTCTGCATTTTTTACATATTTTGTAAATGTGTGCATAGGAAGGTAGAGTCTAAAAAGGCTGTTTTTGGTTGGTTGGATGATCGTGTGTGTGTGTGTGTGTGTGTGTGTGTGTGTGTGTGTGTGTGTGTGTGTGTGTGTGTGTGTGTGTGTGTGTGTGTGTGTGTGTGTTGTGGTGTGTGGTGTGTGTGTGTGTGTGTGTTGTGTGAGTGAGAGTGTGTTTTTAGGAGATTTGTGTCAAATGTTTTAAATATTTCTCAGACATTTTTCATTTTTCTAAATCTTTTAACATATTTTTTGCACACTTTAGGTTTTGGGGACATATTTCTGTAAATGTGTGCACAGGGAGATAAAGTCAGTAACAAGGACTACAAATGCTACCAAAAAAATAAAACATTAGAAAGGTTAAATACACACGGATTAATGGCAGCATTATTGGTACAAGGAAGTGAAGCAGTGTAGAGCTACGCCATCGATAAGAGGTGCAGGAATGAGTCCTAAAAAGATACGACTCCTAAAAGGGAATGAGTCCTAAAAGGACACTTGTTATCCTAAATCTGAATCTACAGCTAAAGCTACTTGGAAGATATGAATTTGAAAAGAGTGTTGTGTGTGTTGGACATTTGTGTGAAAGGTTTTAAATGTTTTTCAGATATTTTCTTTTCCATTTTTCTGAATCTCTTTGCACATTTTTCGAAGGTTTTAGGATATTTTTTACATATTTTGCAAAAGTGTGACAAGAACTAAAAAGGCTACCAGAGAAATAAAACATTACAGAGGTTAAATACACACAGATTAATAGCAGGATGTTTCTGTGCAATTATTACAGACATTTGTATTTAAAGCAAATTCTGCCGTTTTATCCTGATGATGGAAACTGAGCGCCATCGTGTGGACAGATCAGAAACTACACCTGCACAGGAACTCTGTCTAACATGGCTGACTTTATTAATGTATTGTATCAGATAAAGGATAACATGTTAAAGTAAAAATACGAATAGATTATATTTATTGATCCTAAATCAGGAAATGGTTTTGTTTACAAGGCATTGCACAGGAGTGATAAATCAAAAATAAACAGAAATGTATAAAATAGAGATATCATCTTATGAATACACACACAGTGTACAGAATGAGTTAGACCAGACTGCTAGTAATACAATACAAACATAGGATACTGTCTCCAAAGAAGACTAAGGTTTAAGCCACTGGAGCAGGGGGTCAAACTCAAGGCCGGGGGCCACATCCGGCCCGTGACTTCACGCGGCCCCACAAGACCTTGCAAAGGTCAAATGTCACTTCTTTTTGATTTCGACTTTTCTTCCAGAATGTGGCTTTTCTTTTTAAATCATTGTGACATTCTCACTGAAGAGACTTGCAATTATTTGCCCCAGACTTCTGCTTTCAGACGTAGTTAATTATGAAGTTATTACCCTATCTGATAATAATCCAATGCAGAGGCAATCATGTAATAGAATACATTATTTTATATATATATATATATATATTTATATATGTCTTTTTTAATAGTCTTAAAGTTACAACCTGCCCTTTAAGTGCAACCCTAATGCTGATGTGGCCCGCGATTAAATTGAGTTTGACACCCCTGCACTAGAGGGCAGCAGAACTGTAAATACAATATTATATATAATACATGAGTGTGTGTGTGTGTGTGTGTGTGTGTGTGTGTGTGTGTGTGTGTGTGTGTGTGTGTGTGTCCTAAAGACACAAGATCATCAAAATTCGAGAGGCTCATCAGCAGAATGAGGACACACTCTTGAAGATACAGAGACACACACTCTCACACACACACACACACTCACACTCACTTGAGAATACATTACTCATGTCTGTCTGTTTCGTGGCTCATCGGGACGTTTTTGAATCAAGTGCAGACATTTTATATTGTTATGAAATCTTTTGGCATTTCTCACATATTGTAAGGATATTATCTTGAAATATTTCCCATATTTTTCAGACTCGTTTGGGGACATTTTAAGTGATCGCTGGTTTTTATATGTGTTTTCCAGACATTACTCAATATGTGTGTTGGCATCTTCAGAACCTGCCGCTTTGTACATTCAGGACGTTTCTATAAATAAGAAAAACATTGCTTCTAAGAGCCAGCACTGGATTATAACCTTCCCTTTACCTGAAAGGCTTTTATTGTGAAGACCCACAGGAAAACTGGAGAATCAACAGAAACCAACATTTAAAGGTGGGGTAGGTAAGTTTGAGAAACCGGCTCGAGACACACTTGTTGTTATATTCCATGGAATGCTCTTAACATCCCGATAGCAATGAATATCTTCAGTGCTTTGACAAAAAATCCATAAAAAAATGTCATCCAAGGAAGCCGTGGCGCTGTAAAAAGCACGACCAATCATCTGAGCCGGCCCGGCTAAAATAACTGGATGGTCTACCTGCCTGTCAGCCTTCCATCTGTGCACAAACTTATCTCGTGCCCTCATTGGTCATGTGCGCGTTCGTGTGTGTTGGAGGAGGGGCTCTGTAAGGAAGTGGCAGATTTGTTCCGCTGTGTATTTTCAAATTCTAGTGCACTCGAGCTGGTTTCTCCAAAATTACCTACCCCACCTTTAAAAAGGACATGTGTTTATATATATATACAGAGATGGGGTCGTTACAAAAAAAAGTAATATATTACATATTACTTTTAAAGAAAGTAACATATTACACTACTTCGTTACTCTCTACATAAAGTAACTCGTTACTTTACTCGTTACTTTACTTGTAACTTTACTCGCAGGGCCGGCCCGCCCCTCCCTACAGGCAGATCAGGCAGACTGCGGCGCACTTACAGTGTAAGCGCGCCACAGTTTTGCCTCTGCGAGACTCCACTTGCACCCAATTACTATTGCAATAAGGAAGACATAACACAAGTCTTTCTTTTGATATGCTCTTTAATAAAATAGGCTGCCAGCCCACCACAACAAGCTAACAGTCGATGGTGATTCCACTGTGCAAATGGGCAACATTTCCTCTACTATGAAGGATGCTACAAGCCTGTCCATCTCTGCTTTGGTTACCGGTCCTCCAAATTCAAATTGTTGCTGCTTCGGAGTCGGCGGCGGCGCACTCACAACATCCTCACTCTGGGTTCGGGGTCCTTAGCTATTAGCTTCACCTTAGCATGTGTTCTTTGCAGGTGTTTGTTGAGGTTTGACGTGGTGTTTACAGCAGTGGATAACAGCTTCTGGCCTGGACACAGTTTGCACCTCACCGTCACATTCCTGTCTATTCTTCGGACGAACTCAAAATAATGGGCATACCTCCACCCCTCGAAAGTTATCGCTGACTCAGCCATGTTTATGCAGCACTGCACGTAGAGATGTGGACGCGCAAGTCGCGCAGATTACGTACATATAAACCTGCGGCGGAAACCCCTCTTGTCTGTCAGTGTGATTATGACTGATTTGATAAAAGTAACGAAGTAACGCCTGTCGGGGCAATGTTAGTAACTGTAGTGTGATTACTGAATTATAAAAGTAACGCGTTACACTACCCCGTTACCGACAAAAGTAATATTATTACAGTAACGCGTTACACCCAACTCTGTATATATATATTAAAATATGTCCGTTTTTTAAATCTCGCTTCCTGCATGATGCACATTGCGTTATAACTCTTCATGTTTCCTGTGACACGCAGACTGTGTGGTGTGTGGTGTGTGTGTGTGTGTGGTGTGTGTGTGGTGTGTGTGTGTGTGTGTGTGTGTTGTGTGTGTGTGTGTGTGTGTGTGTGTGTGTGTAATTTCTGCTCAGAAGAGGCTCAGATGTCCACGCAGTAATCAGTGTGTGAGGACAGAGAGAACAATCTAAAGACAAGAGCTGCGAGACGCTCCCTTGACTGGTCTACCTGCAAGCACCATCCAACCTCTACAACTCATTCAAACTGCTGCAGGTTGACTGGTTTTCATCTCCCTAAGTTATTCCCATAGACACACCACTCCTCCGCCTTCACTGGCTGTCAGTGGCTGCCTGAATCCGGTTCAAGACGCTTGTAATGGTCTACCATGTGAATGGATCAGGCCTTTCCTACACACAGTAGCGGTTAAAGACTAATTTTACCGGGGGGGCCGTGATGGGGCCAATCATTTAAGGAGAGGTGCACATTTAATGCAGGAAGAAGGAGATTTTAAAATGTTTAGTTTAGTCTAAACCTAAAATACCATTATTGGTGTTTCATTAAGAAACAACGTTTTTGTCAATGATCTTGTTCCAATTGTATTTTTTTGTTTGAGTTACTTTGTCCAAGATACAGAAGAATAAAAGAAGTCTGGGGTAATAAATACATTATTTATGAAAAACTTTGTTTTTATCGTATTTCTTAATATGTTATGGGATTTGTTTCAGTCACAACATTTGTTCCAGTGATTTACTTATTAAATTGATTGACAATAAAGTTGACTTTGACTTTGACATGTATTCAGGCTTCTTTATCAGCATAAGGACATGAAACCAGCGATGCCAAATTGTATTACAAATGTGACTGTTGGCATGGCAAGGTTAATCAGATAGGAGAGAAATATGGGATAGGTCTGTTTAGGTGTGCTGCAAACCATAGCGGGCACTCATTTGACATGTGATATGTTTCCTCCTAAGTCAAGTAAGAGCAGTCTTTGTTCTAGTTGTGCAGTTTTGAATGTTCATGTAAATGTGATGTTACACAGTGACTGCCACATTGTGCTGTACATGGCCTGGCTGGATCAGTCTGTAATCCCTACTGTATTATTTATTTATATATTACATATTTTACTTTAAACATGATATGTGAAGCTAGATATTTGCCAGTTAAATAAGTGGTTGTTATCATCATCTTTCTTGGAGAAATCAGGCAGAACATTCAAATCGTTCAATATCAAGTCGTTCTAAAAACATGTTTGTTGTCTCACAGTGGCTTACACTTGGTTTTCTTTGTTTTGAGAAATTCTAATCCCAAAAGTATCTTGTTTATGAACGATTATTGCTATTTACTGATCGGAAAGTTGAGTCACATTGTCATAGCTAATATTATAATTCTTGTTACGGCCACAAAATCTTGTTTTGTGAGGTCACAGAGACTTTTGGCCTCTTGAGCACACTCAAAGGTCAAACCAGACCCGGCGCCGGGAGGGCCAGAGAGGGCCAGGCCCTCCCATTTGAACTTCCTGCCCTCCCCCAATAAACACGTTTTTTATTATTTATAAAAATGTAAAAAACAATTATTTACATGTTTTTAATTATAAATAAACTGTGAACTGTAATGCTACGATGTATGTGTTGTCAGATAGTAATATAAGAGTATAATGAAAAAAACAGGTATGAAATACTATATGACAGTAAAACAAGAATAGAGTTTAAAAGGGGAGTGATTTGTAAAATATCCATAAAGAAAAAGTAAATCTGTTTACAGTTCTGTTTCATATGGGTGTTGAGAGATGTATCCATAGATCTCTTCCTTTTGCTCTCAAAGTGCACCAGATTGATGCTTTTAACTTCAATATTAAAAAAAAAAATCTTCCCGGGGAGCATGCCCCCGGACCCCCCTAGAGGAGGTGAGGTCCGCCCCCCACTTTTAAAAAAGCACTTTACACCTGCGTACACCTATATGCCGTGAGCTGATTATCGAGCCTTCATTGTAACAGTTGCGGGTGTACTGCGTGTGTGCGTGTGGGGAGTGTTGCAGTAGAAAATTCCACTATAGCGCCGGTACATTAATGGGAAACCCTACATGTTTGAGCTCCCTCTATGAAACATCAAGCTACCCCACAGCTCCCCAAAAGAAAATCTCTGGCGTTGACACTGGCTGCGGCACATGACGGTTTTGTGTGCCCTCCCATGAAAATCATATGCCCTCTCTGTAGATTTGTTCTGGCGCCGGGTCTGGGTCAAACATGTGACAGAAATGGATTCATCCTTGAGTCCAAGTGGAAGATTGTGCAAGACTTGAATGAATTCCTCACGTTCTCCTGAGATATAGCATCCACAGGAAGGAAATCGCTGGATGGACAGACTCATAAGAATAGAGACAACAAAGAGATAATGTTTTTGACTTCTGTTTCAGAATAATAATAATAATAATACATTTTATTTTAGGCGCCTTTCATGACACCCAAGGACACCGTACAATTTGTTAAAAAAGAAAACGCTAATAGGCAACAGAACATGATAAAAACACAAACAGGAAATCATGGAGGAGACAATCAAGTGGAGACAAATGAAACATATAATGAGGAGCACTACAGGGAGTAGGCAGATTTGAACAGGTGAGTTTTTAATTGGGATTTGAATATGGTGATTGTGTCTGACTGTCGGATGTGCGGGGGGAGCGAGTTCCAGAGTCTGGGAGCAGTGCAGCTAAAGGCCCGAGCACCCATGGTGACGAGGCGTGGGGTGGGGACGGTTAGCAGACCAGCAGAGGAGGAGCGGAGGGAGCGAGAGAGGGGTGTACTCCTGAAGAAGGTCAGCCAGATAGGGGGGGGGCAGGTTATGTGGGGCTTTGTAAGTGGCAGTAGGTTTTTGAAGAAGAATAAATAAACGATGAATTTTAAATAATACTTGTAATATGAGCGGCTCAAATACAGCCAGAATGTTCTCTTAAAGTTTTCGACATATGTTAACAAGCAATATTCGAACAAAAAAAATAAAAAATATAAACATTCAATAGTTATCATTAGTGCATCTTTTGGATATACCTTTCTTTCCGTGTGTCAGACAGTCAACAAGGAAGTGTGTTCAACTTGTTTCCCTGTTACATGGAATTGATATATCCTATACCAACCATGATAGACCTGTTTGACATCTGAATTTCAATATTGAAATATTTGCCCAAAGGTGGCTCAAAGACAGCAGCGACCTCGTGGATATCTGAGTCTTCACCAGCACACCGAGAGAGACAGAGAGAGAAGCAGCTGACAGGACGACTCAGGAGAAGTAAGTGTGATTCTGTTCACTCACTTTTAGATTTTGTTTATTTTTGAGAAAAATGTTGTCCTTCAGAATATTTTCCAAAGGGGAGGAACCTTGAATGACTCACATCTCAATCAGAGGAAAGGAAATCCATAACCCTATGATGTCCATGTATTACTTTAAATCATTTGTTCCTCTTGAAATCACTTGGAATGTTTATTTATTTATTATGTATACTAAATAAAAAAAAGAATATAACATATAAAAAATGAAGAATATGCAAATACAAATATATAATAAAGGAACAATAATAAATACATATTTATAAAATAAATATAAAATATTATAAATTAAGAATATGTAAAAAAAATAAATAAACAAAAATAAATAAATATTATAAGCTTTAATGTCTTTAAAAATGTGCTTTAAGAATAATGTGAAATGGCCTGTAATAAACCACTTTCTTTCACATTAGACTCCCTGTGTTTTGTACAAAATGTGTTATTATCTGAACAGGAAGTCACATTACTTCATGTTCTTACGCTAAAAGTATTCTCTGTGTTTTCCTCATTTTCAGAGAAAAGGAGGAAGGTGAAAAGGGGAACTGGCAAAGGTCCTGAATCTCGACACCTCCCTGTGTGCACCATCCACCCTCTAAAAACACAACATTATTTATGAGAATCATCTAAAAATGATCATACCTCTGTCCGTCTTCCTGGAAACTCATCCCCATAATTAAACCTTTATCTGGGTTAGAGTAAAGATAGAATTAGCCGAGATGCTAACGGAGCTAAACGTCACCACGATGTTGAACTTCACGACCGCGCCCCCCGTTGGCGGTTGCCCTCCGGTCGGGATCCAACTCGAGGGTCTCCTCCTGCCCCCCGTCCTCACCATCGGCGTCACCCTGGGGCTTCTGGGTAATGCAGTTGCCCTGTGGATCTTCTGCTTTAAGGTGAAGAAGTGGAACCCCAACACGCTGTTCCTCTTCAACCTGGTGATCGCAGACTTCCTGGCGCTGGTCAGTCTCCCTCTCAGGATCCACTCTCTGCTCGTCGGTCACTGGGTGTTCGGAGACGCCATGTGTCGGATCAACCTCTTCCTGATGTTCTCCAACCGCTCAGCTAGCATCGCACTGATGACCGTGGTGGCCATCTACCGCTACTTCAAGGTGAGGGGATATCTACCGCCAACAGTTGTGTGTTGACAGGCTTTAGCTAACGTTAACGCTCTGTGTTTCAAAAGAGTTGCAAAGAGACAAATTAGAAAATTGGTCTCAAAATAATAAATTCTCGTGATTTTTGTACGAAGAATATCATTTCTTATGTGTTTTCATGCTGAAATGATGCCAGAATGCTAACGTTAGCGCTCTCTCTGCAGGTGGTCCACCCTCACCACCGGGTGAACCTCATGACGAGGCGTCAGGCTGCATTCGTGTCTCTGATCGTCTGGTTTCTGGTGATCGGCCCCCGTGTTCCCATGCTGGCCTTCAACCACATCAAGAGGCGCGGCTATCGCACGCAGTGCCTCTTCTTCACCTCCTACAAGGTAACTGCTTCCAGAGGAGGGAGGTAGTGGAGGACAAATACTTAGTTACTGTACTTAATTACATCTTTCTGGTATCAGTACTTTACTCCACTACTTATTTTTCTGACGACTTTTTACTTTGACTTCTTACATTTTGAACCCAAATACCTGTACTTTCTACTTCTTACACTTTGAACCCAAATACCTGTACTTTCTACTTCTTACACTTTGAACCCAAATACCTGTACTTTCTACTTCTTACTTCTTACATGTTGAACACAATACCTGTACTTTCTACTTCTTACATGTTGAACCCAAATACCTGTACTTTCTACTTCTTACATGTTGAACACAAATCCCTGTACTTTCTACTTCTTACATGTTGAACCCAAATACCTGTACTTTCTACTTCTTACATGTTGAACCCAAATACCTGTACTTCTACTTCTTACATTTGAACCCAAATACCTGTACTTTCTACTTCTTACATTTTGAACCAAATACCTGTACTTTCTACTTCTTACATGTTGAACCAAATACCTGTACTTTCTACTTCTTACATGTTGAACCCAAATACCTGTACTTTCTACTTCTCACATGTTGAACCCAAATACCTGTACTTTCTACTTCTTACATGTTGAACCCAATACCTGTACTTTCTACTTCTTACATGTTGAACCCAAATACCTGTACTTTCTACTTCTTACATGTTGAACCCAAATACCTGTACTTTCTATTCTTACATGTTGAACCCAAATACCTGTACTTTCTACTTCTTACATTTGAACCCAAATACCTGTACTTTCTACTTCTTACATGTTGAACCCAAATACCTGTACTTTCTACTTCTCACATGTTGAACCCAAATACCTGTACTTTCTACTTCTTACTTCTTACATGTTGAACCAAATACCTGTACTTTCTACTTCTCCATGTTGAACCCAAATACCTGTACTTTCTACTTCTTACTTCTTACATGTTGAACCCAAATACCTGTACTTTCTACTTCTTACATGTTGAACCCAATACCTGTACTTTCTACTTCTTACATGTTGAACCCAAATACCTGTACTTTCTACTTCTTACATGTTGAACCCAAATACCTGTACTTTCTACTTCTCACATTTTGAACCCAATACCTGTACTTTCTACTTCTTACATGTTGAACACAAATCCCTGTACTTCTACTTCTTACATGTTGAACCCAAATACCTGTACTTTCTACTTCTTACATGTTGAACCCAAATACCTGTACTTTCTACTTCTTACATGTTGAACCCAAATACCTGTACTTTCTACTTCTCACATTTTGAACCCAAATACCTGTACTTTCTACTTCTTACATGTTGAACACAAATACCTGTACTTTCTACTTCTTACATGTTGAACACAAATACCTGTACTTTCTACTTCTTACATGTTGAACCCAATACCTGTACTTTCTACTTCTCACATGTTGAACCCAAATACCTGTACTTTCTACTTCTTACATGTTGAACCCAAATACCTGTACTTTCTACTTCTTACATGTTGAACCCAAATACCTGTACTTTCTACTTCTCACATGTTGAACCCAAATACCTGTACTTTCTACTTCTTACATGTTGAACCCAAATACCTGTACTTTCTACTTCTTACATGTTGAACCCAAATACCTGTACTTTCTACTTCTTACATGTTGAACCCAAATACCTGTACTTTCTATTTCTTACATGTTGAACCCAAATACCTGTACTTTCTACTTCTTACATTTTGAACCCAAATACCTGTACTTTCTACTTCTTACATGTTGAACCCAATACCTGTACTTTCTACTTCTTACATTTTGACCCAAATACCTGTACTTTCTACTTCTTACATTTTCCAAACAGGCTGGTTCCTTTATTCATTATCAGTGAATGCTGTTTACAGCATTCCACTATAGTCAAATCTTTATTCTTCCGATTCATCTTATTTCAGCCAATACTTTGGCTCTCCATAACTTCAGCTTACTTTCAGCTACAGAAACCATTCAAATATTAAACTATTCAGCCTTTTCATGAATCGATGGGAAACCTTCAACTTTTTGAAAATACTTTATACTTTTTGAAATATTCAGCATTTAACATGGAAGTCAATGGGAGGAGCCTTCAAATCCTCTTTAACTACACCTTACGCCAAATGCTTCTCCTTCCACACACTTTAAAAAAACATTAAACAAAATGCCTCTTGAGGGCATGAAGTGACAAAAACTTTCAACATGTCTCCATTAAGACCTATTGTAAATACAGCCTGCTCTTTCCTCACAGCAGCAGCCGCACACCTTTAGTTAATCTGCCAAAAATGCCACATTATTGACCCAAAAGTACAAAAAAAACACACATAGACCCTCCCCACGGTCCTGAGACGCTCCACGCATTGAAGTTTCACCGATATCTGCTACGGTTCTTCAACAAAACGTTCACATGTAAGAGCTTTATCTCTCATTCAGATCAATGGAAAAGCTCCGCTCTGACTGATTACTGCACATCACTATGGAAACCTTTGATCTCTGGGATCAAGGGCAGTTGTTATGATAAGACGTTGTTAGCTCAAACACAAACACCTGTGTGATGATGTCATAACTCCAACTGACGAGAACGCCACCAAACCATCACACTGTGGCCCTGAACAGCTGAGTGACATCTTCTAATCAGAGCAGACACGCCCACAGACACACTGGTACACACACACAACACACACACACACACACACACACGCACACACACAGGCCAAAGGCCTTTGCCCACCTAACCATTGTTTTTATGGGTGAACCTCCCATTGATTGATGTCAGACATCTCATTTAGTTTTTCTACACCTCAAAACCACACACCCCTTCAAAGTAAAAGCCCTATAGATTAATGCTACTTGAACTCATACTACTACGTACATCTGATATGTAACTCCTTCAGCCTACTTTCAGCTGCACAAACTATTCAACTATTAACTTATTCAGCTATTTCAGGACAATGACGCTATACATGTTGTTGTTTATACCTTTTTTAAACCTTTTCTTTAAATATTCAGCTTCTTCACTATTTTTCCTCCTCTTCCAGTTTAACATTTCACTTTCAAATTTCAACAAAGTCATTGCAATGCATTTGAGCTGTAACAATTTGATTCAAATCATTTCACTTTTCTGCATTTCTCTGCTAAGTTCAGCAACACACTGACTTGGTCTCTGGAGCTAAAAACAGCTCCCATTCAGCTAATAACATATTCAGCTTTCTCTGCATTTTCAGCTAAATTCAGACACTAATGTTCACAGTTTACAGCATTCGCACGCATTTCTGCAGGAAATGCATTTTCTAGTTATTATTATTATTGCATCCCACTATAGTTCTTCAAATCTTTAATCCCCTTATTATTTCAGCCAATACTTTGGCTCTCCATAACTTCAGCCTACTTTCAGCTACAGAAACCATTCAAATATTAAACTATTCAGCCTTTTCAGGAATCGATGGGAAACTTTCAACTTTTTAAAAATATTCTATACTTTTTGAAATATTCAGCTTTTTAAACTCTTTTTTTAACATGGAAGTCAATGGGAGGAGCCTTCAAATCCTCTTTTCCTACACCTTACGCCAAATGCTTCTCCTTCCACACACTTTCAGCTAGAGACTTCATTCCAACTTTAAAATGATCACAAGACCTTCAGCTATTCAATTCTTATTCAATTTTTTATATCTTTTACACTTTCTGAGATATCTAACTTAGTTTGGAGCTTGGTAAAGAGGCTTTCTTCAGATTTTAACAGTAGTGTGGATGGAGCAGCTCGTTAAGGCTTAGTGCTTTGATCTCAAAACAGAGTGGAGGAGTGCTTGAAATTCGCCCCAAAAAATGTTTTAAACCTGCCATAATTCCCAAACCCTACACTCCTCAGACAACATTTTCGTGAAAAACGTAGGAAAACCTCTCCTAGGTTGGAAAATAAAATAAAATTAAGAAAAAATATTAAACAAAATGCCTCTTGAGGGCATGAAGAGACAAAGACTTTTCAAAAAGTCCACCTAGCTCTCATTAGACTCCCATTTAACAATTTCCGGATCTTTCTTCAGAACAGAGAGAAGTACACTTTAGACAAACTGCTCCCATCTCCACATTTACCACACAAAACCCAAAACAACAACATATATCGGTTCATTGGGGTTCCCTGATGCTCACTTTCGGTCATTTTTTTTATAGGAGCCATAGTTTTTGAACAGGTGGCAAAATTGTCAGATATAATCCTCAATGCATTCTTAATGGGACTCAGAGCTGCAGTTGGTTGCCATGGAGTTGCTGGGCAGACTGGAGCCACAAACCTGAGTGACATCATCTAATCAGAGCAGACACGCCCACAGACAGACAGACAGACAGACAGACAGACAGACAGACAGACAGACAGACAGACTTAAACAGGTGTTTTGATAACGTCGTCACCATGGTAACCTTTGATCTCTGGGCTTACACACACAGGTGTTTGTAAACATTCCTTCACTACTACTTACATTTAATATCTTTATTTATCTCCTTCAGCCTACTTTCAGCTGCAGGAACCATCCAAATATCAAACCATTCAGCCTTTTCAGCACATGATGGGAAACTTTCTACTTTTTCAAAATATGTTATACTTTTTAAAATATTCAGCTTTTTAAAGTCTTTCTTTAACATGGAAGTCATTGCAATGCATTTGAGCTGTAACAATTTGATTCAAATCATTTCACTTTTCTGCATTTCTCCGCTAAGTTCAGCAACACACTGACTTGGTTTCTGTAGCTAAAAGCAGCATTCAGCTAATAAAAATTCAGCTTTTTCTGCATTTTCAGCTAAATTCAGACACAAATGTTCACAGTTTACAGCATTCGCACGCATTTTCTGCAGGACATGCATTTTCTAGTTATTTAGAGTCATTGCGTGCCTATTGATTTGAACACGATCCGTGTATCCATCATTTCCTGGTCTTCTCTAAAGAAGAGGGACCAATGAAAACGTTGTCATGTTGCCGTTGTTCAGCATGGAAACATTCATTAGCTAACAATGACATTATTGTTCTATTCATATAAAGGGAGGTCAGGTACTCTTTAAAACAGCTGCTAGTTATGGGTACTTTTTACTTAAGTACATTTCAAAGCCCTCTTTACTTTTACTTGAGTAAAGACATTTAGTCAGTACTTCTACTTTCACCAGAGTATTTTAAACACCAGTATCTGTACTTCTACTTGAGTAAAGGATGTGCTTCTTCTTCACGTCCTGTTAGGAGGCGTCTCGCTCCATCCTCATCTTGCTGAAGATGCACCGCATCCTGACGGTTCTGGAGTTCTTCCTGCCGGCCGCCATCTTGCTCTTCTGCTCCGTCAGGATCCACAGCTTCCTGCGGGGACGACAGATCGGGAACCCGGAGAAGGTTTGTCTTTGATCTTTCCTTTATTTCACAGAGAGGGATTTATCTATCATACCTTTTACCTCCTTCTGTCCCTTATAGTCTAGCAGTGTGAACCTTGTGTAAATGTCCCAACATATGCAGGTTAGCATCCGGCAGTTTCTATGTGCTGGAGACCCTACTATACATTTCTATCATAACACGTTTGGGTACTCAACATTACCGGGTTTGTGTGTGTGTGTGTGTGTGTGTGTGTGTGTGTGTGTGTGTGTGTGTGTGTGTGTGTGTGTGTGTGTATATTGGACATTTGTGTGTAACGTTTTAAATATAATTTGAGACATTTTCTGCTTTTTTTTCCATTTTCTGAATATTTGAACATCTTTTTTTACACATTTTTCAATTCTGGTGTTTGCAAAGTGCTGTACTAATAAAGCCTTCATATTATTCTGATCCTCACTAGGTGCGTAAGGCGATGCGTGTGTGTGTGGCCATCGTGCTGGTCTTCACGCTGTGTTTCCTGCCCACCACCGTCTCCACCCTCGGGCTCTGGTTCATCACCTCCTTCAGACCCTGGGACTGCGCCTCCTTCTACTCCTTCACCCAGATCACCATCGTGTCTCTGGGGATGAACTTCCTGAACTCTGCTCTGGACCCCGTGGTCTACGTGTTCTCCAGCTCCACCTTCAGGAGGGCTCTCTGCGGCTCGCTGCCCAGGAGCCTGCGCTGCTGCGGGGGGGAAGAGGAGGCTCCATCATGATCATCGGGAACTCAGAGCACCGTCCATCAGGAGCTGAAGTCCATCAGGAGCTGAAGACCATCAGGAGCTGAAGACCATCAGGAGCTGAAGTCCATCAGGAGCTGAAGACCATCAGGAGCTGAAGTCCATCAGGAGCTGAAGACCATCAGGAGCTGAAGACCATCAGGAGCTGAAGTCCATCAGGAGCTGAAGACCATCAGGAGCTGAAGACCATCAGGAGCTGAAGACCATCAGGAGCTGAAGACCATCAGGAGCTGAAGACCATCAGGAGCTGAAGACCATCAGGAGCTGAAGTCCATCAGGAGCTGAAGACCATCAGGAGCTGAAGTCCATCAGGAGCTGAAGTCCATCAGGAGCTGAAGACCATCAGGAGCTGAAGACCATCAGGAGCTGAAGACCATCAGGAGCTGAAGACCATCAGGAGCTGAAGACCATCAGGGAGGAGGAGGAGAAGCAGTGTAGAAATACAGGAATGCACCGTTTTACCACTTTTTGTGACATTTAGAAAAATGTTTTCTGAAATTGTTTTTGGTTTTTATCCTAAATTTGAATCTAAAACTTAAGATAAATCTAAATCTACAGCTAAAGCTTCATGGAAGATATGAGACTGAAAAGAGAGGCGCAGGAATGAGTCCTTTCATCACTTCCTGTCCCTTGGTCTGGAGGTCCATAGAGAACCGCAGTGACGCGTCCTAAAACCCGGAAGTAAACTTCTTCCGGTTCCATCGTCAAAAAACAATGCAATTTCTCCATAGGGTTTTGGAAAATAGCTCAAAATAAGGTCTGTGGTTGAAACACATTTAAGAGAGGGATCACGTTTTGTTCAGCCAGATAATCTCCACATATCTACGCTACTTTATAATGTTCGAATCATAAATCTAGTCGCCAGAAGCAAAATGCTAACGTTATGCTATAAAGGAACTACAAGCTAGAACGGCAGGGTCGCACGACTCAACGTCACACCAACTTAAGATCGCCTCAACTGACTTTCGCGCGCTTGCATATTTTAACAAAGCTTTTCATTTTATGATGATGATATAGATAAAGATATAGATACTAAAGATACTACAGATACTTAAGATAGGCATATACTCTCTTTCAAGCAGAACACAGGGGGAAAGAAATTTAGCGGGAGTGTTTACGTAATCGGCGTAATGACGTACAACGGCCTCGACCATTCTGTAGTCCACTAATGCCACTTGTTAACAACCATCGTTTTTCCGACACGTAAACTCTTCAGAAATCACCAGCGGGGTCACTGCTGATGTATTTAATGTGGTAGAACAAAAACGTGATCTATCTCTTCATTTTGTGTCAAACACAGACCTTATTTGGAGCTATTTTCCAAAACCCTCTGGAGAAATTGCATTGCTTTTTGACGAAGGAACCGGAAGTGGTAAAAATGCTAACTTACTTCCGGGTTTTAGGACGCGTCACTGCGGTTCTCTATAGCTTTCTGTTTGGTATGTTGGTTGATTTGCTGGGTCTTTTTGTGTTTTGGAGATTTGTGTGAAATGTTTTTTCCTTTTTTTTTTCTTTTAAATCTTTACACATTTTTCGAAGGTTCTTTTGGGAAATTATTCTGCAATTATTTTTACATATTTTGTAAATGTGTGCATAGGAAGGTAGAGTCTAAAAAGGGTGTTTTTGGTTGTGTGTGTGTGTGTGTGTGTGTGTGTGTGTGTGTGTGTGTGTGTGTGTGTGTGTGTGTGTGTGTGTGTGTGTGTGTGTGTTGTGGTGTGTGTGTGTGTGTGTGTGTGTGTGTGTGTGTGTGTGTTTTTAGGAGATTTGTGTCAAATGTTTTAAATATTTCTCAGACATTTTTCTAAATCTTTTAATATTTTTTGCACACTTTAGGTTTTGGGGACATATTTCTGTAAATGTGTGCACAGGGAGATAAAGTCAGTAACAAGGACTACAAATGCTACCAAAAAAATAAAACATTAGAAAGGTTAAATACACACGGATTAATGGCAGCATTATTGGTACAAGGAAGTGAAGCAGTGTAGAGCTACGCCATCGATAAGAGGTGCAGGAATGAGTCCTAAAAAGACACGACTCCGGAAAGGGAATGAGTCCTAAAAGGACACTTGTTATCCTAAATCTGAATCTACAGCTAAAGCTACTTGGAAATATGAATTTGAAAAGAGTGTTGTGTGTGTTGGACATTTGTGTGAAAGGTTTAAATGTTTTTCAGATATTTTCTTTTCCATTTTTCTGAATCTCTTTGCACATTTTTCGAAGGTTTTAGGATATTTTTTACATATTTTGCAAAAGTGTGACAAGAACTAAAAAGGCTACCAGAGAAATAAAACATTACAGAGGTTAAATACACACAGATTAATAGCAGGATGTTTCTGTGCAATTATTACAGACATTTGTATTTAAAGCAAATTCTGCCGTTTTATCCTGATGATGGAAACTGAGCGCCATCGTGTGGACAGATCAGAAACTACACCTGCACAGGAACTCTGTCTAACATGGCTGACTTTATTAATGTATAGTATCAGATAAAGGATAACATGTTAAAGTAAAAATACGAATATTTATTGATCCTAAATCAGGAAATGGTTTTTGTTTACAAGGCATTGCACAGGAGTGATAAATCAAAAATAAACAGAAATGTATAAAATAGAGATATCATCTTATGAATACACACACACAGTGTACAGAATGAGTTAGACCAGACTGCTAGTAAAAATACAAACATAGGATACTGTCTCCAAAGAAGACTAAGGTTTAAGCCACTGGAGCAGGGGGGTCAAACTCAAGGCCCGGGGCCACATCCGGCCCGTGACTTCACTTCATGCGGCCCCACAAGACCTTGCAAAGGTCAAATGTCACTTCTTTTTGATTTCGACTTTTCTTCCAGAATGTGGCTTTTCTTTTTAAATCATTGTGACATTCTCACTGAAGAGACTTGCAATTATTTGCCCCAGACTTCTGCTTTCAGACGTAGTTAATTATGAAGTTATTACCCTATCTGATAATAATCCAATGCAGAGGCAATCATGTAATAGAATACATTATTTTATATATATATATATATTTATATATGTCTTTTTTATATAGTCTTAAAGTTACAACCTGCCCTTTAAGTGCAACCCTAATGCTGATGTGGCCCGCGATTAAATTGAGTTTGACACCCCTGCACTAGAGGGCAGCAGAACTGTAAATACAATATTATATATAATACGTGTGTGTGTGTGTGTGTGTGTCCTAAAGACACAAGATCAAAAAGTGGAGAGGCTCATCAGCAGAATGAGGACACTCTTGAAGATACAGAGACACACACACTCACACTCACTTGAGAATACATTACTCATGTCTGTCTGTTTCGTGGCTCATCGGGACGTTTTTGAATCAAGTGCAGACATTTTATATTGTTATGAAATCTTTTGGCATTTCTCACATATTGTAAGGATATTATCTTGAAATATTTCCCATATTTTTCAGACTCGTTTGGGGACATTTTAAGTGATCGTTGGTGTTTTTATATGTGTTTTCCAGACATTACTCAATATGTGTGTTGGCATCTTCAGAACCTGCCGCTTTGTACATTCAGGACGTTTCTATAAATAAGAAAAACATTGCTTCTAAGAGCCAGCACTGGATTATAACCTTCCCTTTACCTGAAAGGCTTTTATTGTGAAGACCCACAGGAAAACTGGAGAATCAACAGAAACCAACATTTATTTAAATATGTCTTTTTTTTTATATCTCGCTTCCTGCATATTGCGTATAACTCTTCATGTGACACGCAGACTGTGTGTGTGTGTGTGTGTGTGTGTGTGTGTGTGTGTGTGTGTTCCTGCTCAGAAGAGGCTCTTCAGAGGACAGATGTCCACTCAGTAATCAGTGTGTGAGGCCAGAGAGAACAATCTAAAGACAAGAGCTGCGAGACGCTCTCATATAATATCAGTTTCCAGTCTTTGGTCACACTGTAGAACTTGCAGAGGAGGACAAATGACATTAACGTCACAGTTGTTCAGTCCGTGTGATGTGGAATTAAGGGAACTAATGCACAATCTCACTCTCCAAGAAACGAAAACCTCATTATGATCAGAAGTGTTTTTATTGATACTTCTCCAGGAAATAGTCAGAGTTCGCCTGCAAGAAAGAGTCAAAGTTTAGTCATGAATCAATAAAGTGGTATCTGTGTTGGTCCCTGAAGGCATCATATCCCTGGTCCAATGGGATTCCTCCATTTGATTTAGGATGATTGCATTACGTTGATGATACGAACACGTAGTGAGGCATTTATTGTGTAACTAAAGTAAACATTTCTCAGTGCAAGCTATGGTTCACATGTTGCGCTGGGATCAGGTCCCCCGCGTTCAGATGAGGACTCATTGATCCCAATTTGGGAAATCTTTGCATTTCAGCAGCATAAGCAAGGCATTGTACATTAAAGGAATTAAAAGACTAGAAATAAACAATCCAAATAGGATTATAAAAGCAGGAAATAGTTAAGGCACCAATGCATCCATTCCTGTCTATATAATATCCTGCTTTATATTTTGTTAATGTACATTTTTATATGTTTTACTTTTTTTTTTAGTGCCATTTTATTTCTATTTGAGATGTTTACAATTTGGATTGTTTATTTCTAGTCTTTTTATTGTCTCTCATGTCCTATGCCTCGTCTTTTTATGCTGCTGCACACAATATCTGTTCTCTTTATTACTGTCGATGTAAAAACTGCTATATTTTAAAATGTTTTTCTAGTTCTGTGTTTTTAATTCTTGTTTTACTTTTATGTCTGCACCACAACATCAAGTCAAATTCCTCGTACGGGTCAACCTACCTGGTAATGAACCTGATTCTGATGCTACGCAAACATTTCCCAAATTGGGATCAAAAAGTACTTCTTATCTTATCTTATGTACAGCTGAAGAACTTGTTTGCGTTGTACCTCAGAAGACCAGATGAATGTTTATGGATGTTCTTTAAAAAGTTCAGGTGATAGTCTAAAGTTAACATTTCTTGGAGCAAACTATTTTTCATTTGTTGGTGGGTTCATGTCCCCAGCGATAAACACACCCATGCGTGTGCAGCTAAAGAACTGTTTGCGTTGTACCTCAGAAGACATTGGTCCCTGCGATGGAAAGACTCCCGGGTGTCTTCCTCCTCCTCGGTGCTTCGAAGAACTCTGAGTCTGGAGGTCCGTCAGACTCTGGGGAGAAACTGGAGTGAGAGAGAGACTTCCTTTTCCCGCTGGTAGCCGTTTCTGGACTGGACCAAGTAGGAAGAAGACAGCGGAGGCGACTTATCGCTCGCCGGGTCTCCGTGATTGGTTCCCATTGGGCGAAACCCCAGAAAGGTGGCCTCCAGTTGTTCGGTTTCATGAACGAGGTTTTGGCCCAGGGAAATACCACAGGATCCGTCGGTTCATAGGGAACAGGTCCATCATCGAGTCCACCTGGGTTACTTCCAGTTTGACCTGGAACCAGAGGCAGTTTTGGAAACATGTCCAGCAGGTTATAGTTATTTAAAGCTTCTGAACCAGTCTAAGAAAGTTAAAAGACTTACCGGCATTTATCGGGGCTGCGTTGGCATAACGAGTATCCCGCCAAAGGGAAAAGGTCCATCAACACGTCCACGGGGGGCAACTAGAGATAGATTTAGCGAAAATGTCAAGGAGTCCATGAAAAACAAACAAAAATCTTAATTTGAAGTTTCTAAATGGTTTTATTGGAAGTCTTTTGACACAGGTTTTGCGTTGGCATAACGAGTCGCAGCGCCATGAGGAACAGGTCCATCAACACTTCCTGAGGGAGCAGTGTTACTTTCTGCAACTCGAGAGATTCAGGCATAAAGTCATGCCTCTAAACTAATCTGAGGATAATTGGGTAACTTACCGTCCATGTTGGCGAAAGGATAACCTCCATAACCATAAGAGATCACTTCAGGAGCAACGCCAGTGGAAACAAATCCTGGGTTACCAGACTGACCTGAAACCAGAGAGAGGTTTGAGTTTATGGAAAACAAGGTTAATGTTATGCTTCTTAACTAGTCTATATGTTGGAGGACTTACTGTCTTTTGACACAGGTTTTGCGTTGGCATAACGAGTCGCACCGTCATAGGGAACAGGTCCATCATAGAGACCAGTCTGACCTAAAACAGACATATTTAGGCAAAATGTCCACATGTTTAGAGAATAAATCTGATTTGATGCTTCTTAACCAGTATACAAGTTGGAAAACGTACCTTCTTTTGTCACATTGTAGCCTGCATTGGGGTATTGAGTCTCATCGCCAAAGGGTACAGGTCCATCATCAAGTCCACTGGGGGCCACTAGAGATAGATTTAGCCAAAAGGTCAAAGAGTCCATGGACAAAAACGTAATTTCAAGCTTCTAAACGGTTCTATATGTTGGAAGATTTACCGTTTATTGACAAAGGTTTGGCATTGGGATAACGAGCAGCACCACTATGGGGATCAGGTCTATCATAGAGTCCACCTGTGGCAGCTGGGTTACTCCAGTTTGACCTGGAACCAGAGGCAGTTTTAGACAAACTGTCCAGCAGTTTATAGTCAATTTAAAACTTCTGAACCAGTTTAAAAGTTAAAAGACTTACTGGCATTTATCGGGGCTGCGTTGGCATAACGAGTATCACCGCCGAAGGGAAAGGTCCATCAACACGTCCACGGGGGGCAACTAGATAGATTTAGCGAAAATGTCAAGGAGTCATGAAAAACAAACAAAAATCTTAATTTTAAGTTTCTAAATGGTTTTATTGGAAGTCTTTTGACACAGGTTTTGCGTTGGCATAACGAGTCGCAGCGCCATGAGGAACAGGTCCATCAACACTTCCTGAGGCAGCGGTGTTACGGTCTGCAACTAGAGACAGAGTCAGGCAATAAAGACATGCCTCTAAACTAATCTGAGGATAATTGGGTAACTTACCGTCCATGTTGGCAAAGCGATCACCTCCATAACCATAGGAGATCACTTCAGGAGCAACGCCACTGGGAATGGATCCTAGGTTACCAGACTGACCTGAACCAGAGAGAGGTTTAGGCAAGATGCAGAGAAGTCTATGTTACGTTTCTTAACTAGTCTATAGGTTAGAAGACTTACTATCTTTTTTCACTGGGTTTGCATTGGTATGACGAGTAGCACCACCATAGGGAACAGGTCCATCAACACGTCCTGAGGCAGTGGTGTTACTTTCTGCAACTAGAGACAGAATCAGGCAAAAAGTAAGGAGATTTTAGTCAATAAAGTCATGCCTCTAAACTAATCTAAGGATAATTGGGTAACTTACCGTCCATGTTGCCTAAAGGATAACCTCCATAACCATAGGAGATCACTTCAGGAACAACGCCACTGGGAATGGATCGGGGTTACCAGACTGACCTGAGACCAGAGAGAGGTTTGAGTTTATGGAAAACAAAGTACATGTTATGTTTATAAACCAGTCTATAGGTTGGAAGACTTACTGTCTTTTGTCGGGTCTGCGTTTGTGTAATGAAAAGCTCTTTCATAGGGAACCGGTCCATCAGCTGTGCTCCTACCAGTTTGACCTGGAACCAGAGACATATTTAGGCGAAAGGTTGAGAAGTTAAATGAAACAAAGGTCATGTTATGCTACTAAACCAGTCAAAAACGTACCTTCTTTTGTCACATCGTAGCCGGCATTGGGGTATTGAGTATCATCGCCAAAGGGTACAGGTCCATCATCAAGTCCACTGGGGGCCACTAGAGTAGATTTAGCCAAAAGGTCAAAGAGTCCATGGACAAAAACGTAATTTCAAGCTTCTAAACGGTTCTATATGTTGGAAGATTTACCGTTTATTGACAAAGGTTTAGCATTGGGATAACGAGTAGCACCACTATGGGGATCAGGTCTATCATAGAGTCCACCTGTGGGCAGCTGGGTTACTTCCAGTTTGACCTGGAACCAGAGGCAGTTTTAGGCAAACTGTCCAGCAGTTTATAGTCAATTTAAAACTTCTGAACCAGTTTAAAAGTTAAAAGACTTACCGGCATTTATCGGGGCTGCGTTGGCATAACGAGTTTCACCGCTAAAGGGAAAAGGTCCATCAACACGTCCACGGGGGGCAACTAGAGATAGATTTAGCGAAAATGTCAAGGAGTCCATGAAAAACAAACAAAAATCTTAATTTGAAGTTTCTAAATGGTTTTATTGGAAGTCTTTTGACACAGGTTTTGCGTTGGCATAACGAGTCGCAGCGCCATGAGGAACAGGTCCATCAACACTTCCTGAGGAGCAGTGTTACTTTCTGCAACTCGAGAGATTCAGGCATAAAGTCATGCCTCTAAACTAATCTGAGGATAATTGGGAACTTACCGTCCATGTTGGCGAAAGGATAACCTCCATAACCATAAGAGATCACTTCAGGAGCAACGCCAGTGGAAACAAATCCTGGGTTACCAGACTGACCTGAAACAGAGAGAGGTTTGAGTTTATGGAAAACAAGGTTAATGTTATGCTTCTTAACTAGTCTATATGTTGGACGACTTACTGTCTTTTGACACAGGTTTTGCGTTGGCATAACGAGTCGCACCGTCATAGGGAACAGGTCCATCATAGAGACCAGTCTGACCTAAAACAGACATATTTAGGCAAAATGTCCACATGTTTAGAATAAATCTGATTTGATGCTTCTTAACCAGTATACAAGTTGGAAAACGTACCTTCTTTTGTCACATCGTAGCCGGCATTGGGGTATTGAGTATCATCGCCAAAGGGTACAGGTCCATCATCAAGTCCACTGGGGGCCACTAGAGATAGATTTAGCCAAAAGGTCAAAGAGTCCATGGACAAAAACGTAATTTCAAGCTTCTAAACGGTTCTATATGTTGGAAGATTTACCGTTTATTGACAAAGGTTTAGCATTGGGATAACGAGTAGCACCACTATGGGGATCAGGTCTATCATAGAGTCCACCTGTGGCAGCTGGGTTACTTCCAGTTTGACCTGGAACCAGAGGCAGTTTTAGGCAAACTGTCCAGCAGTTTATAGTCAATTTAAAACTTCTGAACCAGTTTAAAAAGTTAAAAGACTTACCGGCATTTATCGGGGCTGCGTTGGCATAACGAGTATCACCGCCAAAGGGAAAAGGTCCATCAACACGTCACGGGGGGCAACTAGATAGATTTAGCGAAAATGTCAAGGAGTCCATGAAAAACAAACAAAAATCTTAATTTTAAGTTTCTAAATGGTTTTATTGGAAGTCTTTTGACACAGGTTTTGCGTTGGCATAACGAGTCGCAGCGCCATGAGGAACAGGTCCATCAACACTTCCTGAGGGAGCAGTGTTACTTTCTGCAACTAGAGACAGAGTCAGGCAATAAAGACATGCCTCTAAACTAATCTGAGGAGAATTGGGTAACTTACCGGCCATGTTGCCTAAAGGATAACCTCCATAACCATAGAGATCACTTCAGGGACAGCGCCACTGGGAATGGATCCTGGGTTACCAGACTGACCTGAGACCAGAGAGAGGTTTGAGTTTATGGAAAACAAAGTACATGTTATGTTTATAAACCAGTCTATAAGTTGGAAGACTTACTGTCTTTTGTCGGGTCTGCGTTTGTGTAATGAAAAGCTCTTTCATAGGGAACCGGTCCATCAGCTGTGCTCCTACCAGTTTGACCTGGAACCAGAGACATATTTAGGCGAAAGGTTGAGAAGTTAAATGAAACAAAGGTCATGTTATGCTACTAAACCAGTCAAAAACGTACCTTCTTTTGTCACATCGTAGCCGGCATTGGGGTATTGAGTATCATCGCCAAAGGGTACAGGTCCATCATCAAGTCCACTGGGGGCCACTAGAGATAGATTTAGCCAGAAGGTCAAAGAGTCCATGGACAAAAACGTAATTTCAAGCTTTTAAACGGTTCTATAGTTGGAAGATTTACCGTTTATTGACAAAGGTTTAGCGTTGGCATAACGAGTATCACCGCCGAAGGGAACAGGTCCATCAACACGTCCTGAGGCAGCGGTGTTACGGTCTGCAACTAGAGACAGAGTCAGGCAATAAAGACATGCCTCTAAACTAATCTGAGGATAATTGGGTAACTTACCGTCCATGTTGCCAAAAGGATAAAAACCATAACCATAGGAGATCACTTCAGGAACAACGCCACTGGGAATGGATCCTAGGTTACCAGACTGACCTGAGACCAGAGAGAGTTTAAGCAAGATGCAGAGAAGTCTATGTTACGTTTCTTAACTAGTGTATAGGTTAGAAGACTTACTATCTTTTTTCACTGGGTTTGCATTGGTATGACGAGTAGCACCACCATAGGGAACAGGTCCATCAACACGTCCTGAGGCAGTGGTGTTACTTTCTGCAACTAGAGACAGAATCAGGCAAAAAGTAAGGAGATTTTAGTCAATAAGACATGCCTCTAAACTAATCTGAGGATAATTGGGTAACTTACCGTCCATGTTGCCTAAAGGATAACCTCCATAACCATAGGAGATCACTTCAGGAACAGCGCCACTGGGAATGGATCCTGGGTTACCAGACTGACCTGAGACCAGAGAGAGGTTTGAGTTTATGGAAAAAAAGTACATGTTATGTTTATAAACCAGTCTATAGGTTGGAAGACTTACTGTCTTTTGTCGGGTCTGCGTTTGTGTAATGAAAAGCTCTTTCATAGGGAACCGGTCCATCAGCTGTGCTCCTACCAGTTTGACCTGGAACCAGAGACATATTTAGGCGAAAGGTTGAGAAGTTAAATGAAACAAAGGTCATGTTATGCTACTAAACCAGTCAAAAACGTACCTTTATTTGTCACAGGGTAGTATACGTTGGGGTATTGAGTATCACTGCCAAAGGGAACAGGTCCATCAACGAGTCACGGGGGGCCACTAGAGATAGATTTAGCCAAAAGGTCAAGGAGTCCATGGACAAAAACTTAATTTCAAGCTTCTTGATGGTTCTATAGGTTGGAAGACTTACTGTTTATTGACACAGGTTTTGCACCACCATAGGGATCAGGTCTATCATAGAGTCCACCTGGGCAGCTGGGCTACTTCCAGTTTGACCTGGAACCAGAGAGAGGTATAGGCAAAATGTCCAGCAGTTTATAGTTAATTTAAAGCTTCTGAACCAGTTTAAAAGTTAAAAACATACCGGCATTTATCGGAGCTGCGTTGGCGTATTGAGTATCATCGTCATAGGGAACAGGTCCATCAACGAGTCCACGGGGGAAACTAGAGATAGATTTAGCCATAAAGTCAAAGAGTCCATGTAAAATAACAAAAACCTTAATTTTAAGCTTCTAAATGGTTTTATTGGAAGACCTACAGTCTTTTGAACAGGTTTTGCACCATCATAGAGAAAAGGACCGTCATCGAGACCAGTCTGACCTGAAACAGACATATTAGGCAAAATGTGTTAGGGAATACATGTGATTTAATGCTTCTATCCAGTCTAAAAGTTGGAAAACGTACCTTCATTTGTAACGGGGTAGCCTACGTTGGAGTATTGAGTATCACCATATAGGGAACAGGTCCATCAACACGTCCACCTGTTGCTGCGGTACTTTCTGCAACTAGAGACAGGTTTCGTCCAAATTTAAACCAGTTTATGGAGAATACGGTTAACTTAAAGCTTCTGAACCAATCTAAAGGATCATTCGCAGCACTCGTCCCCGGCTTGAGCTTCAATCTCAGGATCCATGTATTTGTGATCCTCTCCAGAATGAAAGTAGTCATCACATACAGAGCATCAACTAGTTCCTGAACAGTGTCCTTCACATGCTGATATCCAAGAGAGGGAGTTACACAGTCACAAAGATGGAGGAATAGAAAGCAGTATTCAATGTTTAGTTCAGATTAGCTCCACGTCAGAAATGATCATGCTTGTCATCTGTCTCTCTCCATAGAGGCTGAATCATCATGTTAATCACGTAGCTATCATATGCCTCAAACAGTCCTGATGCTCTTCTAGGTAATCATACATCCTGTCATGAACACAGCTACAGTTGGGATACCTTTGTTATCATGTTACTCTGAGATTGGAGGAGGACATTCACTATTTTCACAACACAGACTTACTGCCTTTTTGCACAGACTCAATGGCGCCGAAAGGGAAAGACCCGGGACCAAAGTGGTACGCTTCAAGACCCCCGATGTAAGGAACGGGTCCGTCACCAAAGTCCAACATCGGAGGATTGTTCCAAGCAGGAGAAACGCTGTGGACCAAACTGGACGACGATACTCCCAAATCTGTATCTGCGTTTCCACCAGAACCAGATGGAGGAGAGGAGGGAAGTAGTGGAGAACAACTACTTTGTTACTCAAGTACATTTCTCTGGTATCAGTACTTTACTCTACTACTTATTTTTCTGATGACTTTTTACTTTGACTTCTTACATTTTGAACCCAAATACCTGTACTTTCTACTTCTTCCATGTTGAACCAAATACCTGTACTTTCTACTTCTTACATGTTGAACCCAAATACCTGTACTTTCTACTTCTTACATGTTGAACCCAAATACCTGTACTTTCTACTTCTTACATGTTGAACCAAATACCTGTACTTTCTACTTCTTACATGTTGAACCCAAATACCTGTACTTTCTACTTCTTACATGTTGAACCCAAATACCTGTACTTTCTACTTCTTACATGTTGAACACAAATACCTGTACTTTCTACTTCTTACATGTTGAACCAAATACCTGTACTTTCTACTTCTTACATGTTGAACCCAAATACCTGTACTTTCTACTTCTTACATGTTGAACCAAATACCTGTACTTTCTACTTCTTACATGTTGAACCCAAATACCTGTACTTTCTACTTCTTACATGTTGAACCCAAATACCTGTACTTTCTACTTCTTACATGTTGAACCCAAATACCTGTACTTTCTACTTCTTACATGTTGAACCCAAATACCTGTACTTTCTACTTCTTACATGTTGAACCCAAATACCTGTACTTTCTACTTCTTACATGTTGAACCCAAATACCTGTACTTTCTACTTCTTACATGTTGAACCCAAATACCTGTACTTTCTACTTCTTCCATGTTGAACCCAAATACCTGTACTTTCTACTTCTTACATGTTGAACCCAAATACCTGTACTTTCTACTTCTTACATGTTGAACCCAAATACCTGTACTTTCTACTTCTTCCATGTTGAACCCAAATACCTGTACTTTCTACTTCTTCCATGTTCCAAACAGGCTGGTTCCTTTAGTCTGAATGTGTGTTTGGTGGCGTGATCATTATTATTTAGAGTCATTGCGTGCCTATTGATTTGAACACGATCCGTGTATCCATCATTTCCTGGTCTTCTCTAAAGAAGAGGGACCAATGGAAACGTTGTCATGTTGCCGTTGTTCAGCATGGAAACATTCATTAGCTAACAATGACATTATTGTTCTATTAATATAAAGGGAGGTCAGGTACTCTTTAAAACAGCTGCTAGTTATGGGTACTTTTTACTGAAGTACATTTCAAAGCCTCTTTACTTTACTTGAGTAAAGAAGTTTAGTCAGTACTTCTACTTTCACCAGAGTATTTTAAACACGAGTATCTGTACTTCTACTTGAGTAAAGGATGTGTGTACTTCTACTTGAGTAAAGGATGTGTGTACTTCTACTTGAGTAAAGGATGTGTGTACTTCTACTTGAGTAAAGGATGTGTGTACTTCTACTTGAGTAAAGGATGTGTGTACTTCTACTTGAGTAAAGGATGTGTGTACTTCTACTTGAGTAAAGGATGTGTGTACTTCTACTTGAGTAAAGGATGTGTGTACTTCTACTTGAGTAAAGGATGTGTGTACCCTCTCTGGATGGAGGCTGATCCCCAGCTTCAGTGGGGGGAGCAGTGAGGCTGACGGACCCTTGGTTTGAATCCGAAGGCATGATGAACTTGTCCGGTTTGTAACTCTGAGGATCCTCATTTGGAGCTTTAGTGCTGACGGGGATTCAGATCCTCCAGAGCCCCGGGTCGCAGGTTAGGATACACATATGCATAAAAAACAATTAGAGGTGTCACGCTTCTACATATATTAGAAAACATAAACAGCCCAATAGATGCAGCAGTGTACTTCAAGCTTTAGTTCAGCATATTCTGTTAAACACATGTTCCTTAAAGATGTTGCACCAAATAGCTTTTTTAATTTAAACTTTTCAGATTTGATTTCACTTCTAATCTAAATGTGCGAATGTCCAAGCTTCAATGCATGTATACTGAAGAGTAACGTCGTCTTAATATATCAGTGTTTTCTCATAAAAACTCACCTCCTTTTGTTGCAGGAAAACCCTCCCCACTGCCGACCAGCAGCAGACAGATCCACAAAACCCTGCACACGCACACGAACACACACAGACACAAACACACACACAGACACACACACACAGACAAACACACACGCACACGCACACAAAACACACACACAGACACACACACACAGACAAACACACACCACACGCACACACACACAGACACACACACACACACGCACAGACACACGCACACAGACACACACACAGACACAGACACACACACACAGACACAGAGACACGCACACAAACACACACACACAGGCACACAAACACACACACAGACACAGACACACACACAGACAAAACCTCTCAGAAGCAGCTTTTAAAGAATCAGATGGTTTGTCTTCTTCTTCTATGGTTTTATGGCAGTTGGCAGACAGCTTTTAGGTGCATTTACCGCCACCTTCTGAAATGCAGTGTGGATCAGCTCGGTGTTAATCTCAATTCTTAATACAATTCCTGTCCTTTTTAACAACCTAAACACTGCCCTATGCTACATCCCCTTAACTCCTTCTCTAAATCTCTACTATATTTAATTCTGTTTGATTTCTGTTCAGTGCTTCCTTTAGTAATATACGTTCTTGATGGTATTTGGGACATTACAAACAAATGTGCTCCACTGTTTCATAATGACCACAATATTCACATTTGCCGAATAATGTGTTATTTAGCCGTGTGACCAAATCTCATTCTTGAAATGATGTCCTCCTCTTTTTTTACTTCTGTTCACTTCTCTTGTTTCTCCAACTTTCTTCTGAACATTATAAAAATGTCTAGTGAAACCTATTGTTTGGTGAAGCAGCTTTTAAAGAATCAGACGGTTTGTCCTCACCTCAGCGACGTTATGAGCTCCATGCCTCCTGCTGTGATCTGATGAAGCTCCTCTGCTTTTAAACTGAAGCTCCTCAGCTCTGATTAACTCATTGAAGACACCTGGAGAGTCTGCAGCTGTTCGACTCCCTGCCTGCGTCACTACAGCCCCAAACATTACATATCCTCATCTGCATGGTTTGTTTGATGCAGAAAGCTTTTATTTCCTCTGATTTTGCAGAATGCTTCTCTTGCTCTGACCCAGAATCCTTTGCACGGTGAGCAAGAGGGTCAAAGCTCACAAGGTGCCGTGTTATATTGAAGTACTGCATGCAAATAAGCATACTTTTTAATATGCAGTGTGTACTTAAAGTAAAAAAATAAAAGTATGCAGCCATGATTGTAACTTACAACTGCAGATACATGTAGTGCATTAAGAAAAGGAAAATATTTTACTTGAAAAGTGTGTTGAAAATGGCGTAAAGCTTCACAAAATGCATTGCACTTAAAATAAGGGCGATATCGCAGTAAAATAAAACCATAAATGTAAAAGAAATACATAAAAATACGGCTGAGAATATAAAAAATGTAGCAAGAGCAAGTGTACAGTGAATTTCTATGTGAAGTTCATGTTGATTATATTTTATTTTACTGAAATAAAATGGTACAAATACCTAAAAACTGGAAAAAACATGTACAAAAATACACAATGTGGTTAGTATGTACATGTTCTAGCCATGTTTGATATACAATGAGGCATGCAGCACAAAATAACCATAAAGCAACTGATAATAAACACAAGAATGACCACAAAGGGATGCACAATCCTTATTAAAGTCGACTCTCTGCGTTCAGGGGTGTTTTAGTGTAGATCTCAGGAGAGGTGGGGGGGCATCTGTGTTTACGTCAAGAGTCTCTGAGACACAAAGCCGGTGTTGTTCGAGGCTCAGAAGTGAAGAGGGTCCAACACTAACCCCCCTTCTTCTCCTGCAGATGAAAGTGTGTGTGTGTGTGTGTGTGTGTGTGATGATTTGCTTGCTGACCTTTGACCTTGCTGAAGCCACAGAGGAACAATAGCTTCTCACAGAGAGGAAACTCAACCTGCTGCTGATCCAACTGTCTCTGTTGTTGGAAACTCACCTGAAATGTTGTATGGTCTTATTTTAACAAAGTGATCACATGACTCCTTCTGATGTTACTGACGATCTGCTGTAAGCTAGCTAGCTAACGTAGCTAACCTACTCCTTTCAGATATACTGACAAACACTTACAGTTATGGGACGACTAACTCTGAGACAGAGACAGTTGCTTTATAATCCCCCCCCAAAAAAAGACACCGCAACTTTTATTTTTATTTTCTTCTCTTAGTCGCCAACATTGATTTTATTCCTTTTTTCTGGGAAACAACTTTTTCTTTAGGTAAAACATATGTTTCAATTTTTCTGTCACCAAAGTTTTTGGTCAACTCGACCAAAAACAGGGCTAACATCGCCAGTCATGTGCTCACACTGTTAAAATAAGACCATTAGACATTTTAGGTCAGTTTCCAACAACAGAGACAGTTTTATAATCCTCAAGTTGCTGAATGAAAGCATGTCTCCTCAAGTTGCTGAATGAAAGCATGTCTCCTCAAGGTGCTGAATGAAAGCATGTCTCCTCAAGGTGCTGAATGAAAGCATGTCTCCTCAAGGTGCTGAATGAAAGCATGTCTCCTCAAGTTGCTGAATGAAAGCATGTCTCCTCAAGTTGCTGAATGAAAGCATGTCTCCTCAAGGTGCTGAATGAAAGCATGTCTCCTCAAGTTGCTGAATGAAAGCATGTCTCCTCAAGTTGCTGAATGAAAGCATGTCTCCTCAAGTTGCTGAATGAAAGCATGTCTCCTCAAGTAGCTGAATGAAAGCATGTCTCCTCAAGGTGCTGAATGAAAGCATGTCTCCTCAAGGTGCTGAATGAAAGCATGTCTCCTCAAGGTGCTGAATGAAAGCATGTCTCCTCAAGGTGCTGAATGAAAGCATGTCTCCTCAAGGTGCTGAATGAAAGCATGTCTCCTCAAGTGCTGAATGAAAGCATGTCTCCTCAAGTTGCTGAATGAAAGCATGTATCCTCAAGTTGCTGAATGAAAGCATGTCTCCTCAAGTTGCTGAATGAAAGCATGTGTCTCCTCAAGTTGCTGAATGAAAGCATGTCTCCTCAAGGTGCTGAATGAAAGCATGTCTCCTCAAGTTGCTGAATGAAAGCATGTCTCCTCAAGGTGCTGAATGAAAGCATGTCTCCTCAAGGTGCTGAATGAAAGCATGTCTCCTCAAGTTGCTGAATGAAAGCATGTGTCTCCTCAAGTTGCTGAATGAAAGCATGTCTCCTCAAGGTGCTGAATGAAAGCATGTCTCCTCAAGGTGCTGAATGAAAGCATGTCCTCCTCAAGTTGCTGAACGAAAGCATGTCTCCTCAAGTTGCTGAACGAAAGCATGTCTCCTCAAGTTGCTGAACGAAAGCATGTCTCCTCAAGTTGCTGAATGAAAGCATGTCTCCTCAAGTTGCTGAATGAAAGCATGTCTCCTCAAGTGCTGAATGAAAGCATGTCTCCTCAAGGTGCTGAATGAAAGCATGTCTCCTCAAGGTGCTGAATGAAAGCATGTCTCCTCAAGTGCTGAATGAAAGCATGTCTCCTCAAGGTGCTGAATGAAAGCATGTCTCCTCAAGGTGCTGAATGAAAGCATGTCTCCTCAAGTTGCTGAATGAAAGCATGTCTCCTCAAGGTGCTGAATGAAAGCATGTCTCCTCAAGTGCTGAATGAAAGCATGTCTCCTCAAGTGCTGAATGAAAGCATGTCTCCTCAAGTTGCTGAATGAAAGCATGTCTCCTCAAGTTGCTGAATGAAAGCATGTCTCCTCAAGGTGCTGAATGAAAGCATGTCTCCTCAAGTTGCTGAATGAAAGCATGTCTCCTCAAGTGCTGAATGAAAGCATGTCCCTCAAGTGCTAATGAAAGCATGTCTCCTCAAGTGCTGAATGAAAGCATGTCTCCTCAAGGTGCTGAATGAAAGCATGTCTCCTCAAGTGCTGAATGAAAGCATGTCTCCTCAAGGTGCTGAATGAAAGCATGTCTCCTCAAGGTGCTAAATGAAAGCATGTCTCCTCAAGTTGCTAAACGAAAGCATGTCTCCTCAAGTTGCTGAATGAAAGCATGTCTCCTCAAGTTGCTGAATGAAAGCATGTCTCCTCAAGGTGCTGAATGAAAGCATGTCTCCTCAAGTTGCTGAATGAAAGCATGTCTCCTCAAGGTGCTGAATGAAAGCATGTCTCCTCAAGTTGCTGAATGAAAGCATGTCTCCTCAAGGTGCTGAATGAAAGCATGTCCCTCAAGGTGCTGAATGAAAGCATGTCTCCTCAAGTGCTGAATGAAAGCATGTCTCCTCAAGTGCTGAATGAAAGCATGTCTCCTCAAGGTGCTAAATGAAAGCATGTCTCCTCAAGTGCTGAATGAAAGCATGTCTCCTCAAGTGCTGAATGAAAGCATGTCTCCTCAAGCTGCTGAATGAAAGCATGTCTCCTCAAGTTGCTGAATGAAAGCATGTCTCCTCAAGGTGCTGAATGAAAGCATGTCTCCTCAAGGTGCTGAATGAAAGCATGTCTCCTCAAGTTGCTGAATGAAAGCATGTCTCCTCAAGTTGCTGAATGAAAGCATGTCTCCTCAAGTTGCTGAATGAAAGCATGTCTCCTCAAGTTGCTGAATGAAAGCATGTCTCCTCAAGCTGCTGAATGAAAGCATGTCTCCTCAAGTTGCTGATGAAAGCATGTCTCCTCAAGTTGCTGACTGAAAGCATGTCTCCTCAAGGTGCTGAATGAAAGCATGTCTCCTCAAGCTGCTGAATGTTCTCTAAATGCTGCATGTGTTGTCAAGTTGCTGAAGATGTTTCTTCATGCGGAACATTTGGGTTTCTATATCTGCATCCTCTCTGAAGCTGTTTCTCCTGATGGAGGAGACGTGGGTCGACATTTGCACCTGTCGGACACCGTAGAAAATACAATTTTACCGTCAAAATGTTCTGAAGATGTGAAGCTTTTGAGAAAAGGGTCCAGTATTGAAACCCAGAAACAGGAAACTGTCTTTTCTGAAACGTCTCAGAAACGTTTGCACGATCTAAATCCTCTCCTCTCTTCATCCTTATGTGTCCTCGACTAAAACCTCCTGCAATTACCTGAAGGGCCAATTAACCACTGGAGCTAATTGTGTAATTGTTGTTAATGATGGTCGGTCTTTAACATATGAAAGCAGACCCTCACATCAAACACAGCCCGGTTCAGACGTCACTCTAAAGCAAACAGCTCGGAGAACAACACAACCCTGCACCGTGTTTTAAAACGCTGCTGCTTTTATTTCTGCTCTCCTAACATTCAGCCACTTTTTAGCTGAAGGTGAATCTTTTGTATCAAACAGGCCTCGGATAATTGTGTTTTTTTCAGATGTGTTCGCTCTCAGACGTGCAAAGTGTTTTTTTGCAGCTAATTTATGCACTAAAGTGTATGGTTTCAAATGCATGCTTAGAATGACCGTAGCTCGTATTAGCTTGAGATGAAAAGTGTTAATGACAGACTGAAGTTTGCACGTGTGTTTGCATAACAATGTTTTATTAAAATACTTTCTGCAGATTTTTAATAATATCCTCTCTCTTTTATGCATTTATCATTTATTGTGTGTGTTAATTCTTTATTTTGTAGGTTAATACAAATGTAAAAAGCACTTTACATTACCCCTGTGCTGAAAATGTGCTTTTAAACTATAATTACTTTAACTTTTATTATAATGTGTGGTTTTTAAGCAACATTTTGAAAACAATTTCCCCCCCGAGACGATAAAGTAAATGTAACCATTTATTAACTGAGTTGTATTAATGTCTTTAGTATAAGCGTGGAAACACGTGAGCAGAGGCACCAAGTACAAAGAGCATAAACATTGATACAGTTTATTTATAAGGTCATTTTTCATTTTATTTAATAATAATAATAATAATAATAATAGATTACATTTGTGTAGCGCCTTTAGGGGACCCAAGGCCGCTTTACAGGGTGTGAACAAACAAATATGATTGCGAAACAAATGGATGGCTTTGTTTAAAAGACTCTTAACTTTTTGGCTTGTCTGGAAATCCCCGGATGAAAACACATCTTTACTGAGAATAGAGTTCACTCTTTCTTTTAAAAATAGTCTAACTTTTGAGAAAATGACTGGAATGAGTGTAAATCAATGGGTAGAAGTATTTCTGGGCCCAATCACGTCACACACTAGGAGGGGAAGGAAGTTCTATATTTTGACTTGTACAGAACATTTGATTCAACAGAACTTTTTAAGAGCGTGTCTCAAATCCCGCATGGAAACACATCTTTAGCATAAAATAAAAATGTTGCTTCACCAGAAAATGTTGAGGACTCGTCTCGAAACCCCCGGATAAAAACACTGAGAATAAAGTTTACATTTTAATTTAAATTTGCAATTTGGCACCAATGAAGAGTCTTTAAAGCCCCGGAGGTTGGGCTGCTCACTGGTCCAGGATCAGCATAACATTTGAATTCTGCACCGAAAAAAAGCCTTAAAGTTTAAGTCAATGGGAAAAAGTCTTGTTGGGCCCATTGACGTTTGTCGCAATATCCCCACATGAAAAACGACCTCACTGAACTTTTTGAGGGCTGGTCTCGAAACCCCCGGATAAAAACACACCTTTACTGAGAATAAAGTTTACTTTTTAATTTAAATTTGCAATTTGGCACCAAAGAAGAGTCTTTGAAGTCTTTGTGCCCCTCACAGGTCGTGGATCTGACCCGGGATCAGGTAGCAGTCGTTGGGACCGGAGGAGTTGAAGGGCATCAGGTCCAGACAGATCTCCGCCTCACACTGAAAGATGACGGAGACTTTATCGAAGTTCACTTCCTGTCTCTGCACACCTGGAACCGGAGCTACTTCCTTCTGCAGGGTGGAGTCGTGGCGGTAGGACACCAACTCGTTGCTGAAGTCCACCGCCTGCACCTCAGAACTGGAGCAGAACTTCCCGCAGCCCAGCAGCGTGGAGAAGGCCTTCCTGAAGTCTGCGTTGAAGGCGTAGATCACCGGATTCAGGGAGGAATTCGCCCATCCGAACCACACGAAAACGCTGAAAGTCGTGTCGCTGACGCACGCACTTCCTCTCTGCGAATCACAGAAAGGAACCACGCAGTTCAACACAAAAAACGGCAGCCAGCAGAACACAAAAACCCCCATGATGACGGAGAGGGTCTTCAGCACTTTGGTTTCTCTCTTGAAAGACGTCTTCAGAGAACTCTCTTCCTGCGTCGAAACACGATGGTGGTGGTTTCGTGGATTTCGTCCTGCTGTTGCTGCTGCGTTTTCCAGGGACGAAATGCGCCTGATTTGGGTCTGAGCGATGCGGAAAATACGCGTGTACGTTCCCACCATGATCACCACGGGGATGTAGAAGCTGATGAGCGACGAGGAGATGGCGAAGCTTCGGTTCAGGCGAGTGTTGCAGTCCAACATGTTAATCGCTGAGGTGGAGTTTTGCACACGGTGCCAGTTGAGCTGCACGGGGATGAAGGAGATTAAAATGGAGAGCGTCCACGCAACACCGATCATCAGGTGAGCGAACCTGCGTGTCATCCTTCTCTCGTAGCGAAAAGGACTGGAAATGGCCCAATATCGATCCATGCTGATGACGCACAGGTTCAGGATGGACGCGGTGGAGCACATGATGTCAAAAGCCACCCACGTGTCACAGAAACGTCCGAAAAGCCACGTGCCGGAGACCTCGGACACGGCGCGCCACGGCATCACGAGCACGGCCACGCACAGGTCGGACACCGCCAGCGACACCACGAAGGAGTTGGTGACTTTGGAGCGGAGGTGGCGGAACCGGATCACCGCCAGGCAAACCAGAGCGTTCCCGAGGAGCGTGGAGACGATCAGGGAAAAGAGCACGCAGCCGGTGAGCGTGCGGAGGCTGAGGCTGCTCATCACAACGTGCAAGCCCCAGGAAGACGTGCTCCGGACTCTGAGGAAAATATTCGTTGTGTCCAAATGGCGGTACTACAACTTCCGTATCAGTCCATGACGTCACCCGGCCCAGAAAGACTTTTTCCCATTGACTGACATGGGAAAGAGACGTCTGTAAATCTTTTTTTTAAACTAAATAAACAACCAGCACGAACACTTGTATGGCCCTTATTAGATTCATTCGGTCCTTAAAGTTGTAAAATGCGCAAAAAGTCGAATCCAGATTTTTTTTTCCTCTCCATTCGTTGGACTGAGCCGAGAACGGGAGATCGGAGGCGGGGCTTAATGACAGGAGGCGGGGCTTAATGGAAACTGCGCATGCTCTATAAACTACATACAGGTACTTCTGCTCTGACAGCAAGGCATGATGGGTAATCTGTGACGTTTTGCTCTTGAAAACGTCAGGCCATTTTGTCTTCGCCAATTAGCAGCTCTCATAGGAAAGAAAGAGCCCATCTCCAACGCTGTATCCAGTTCTTATTAAACATCCATGCTTCATCCCAACGCACGCACGTGTCCGCGTGTCCAAACAGCCTCAGCGCGCGGAGAAAAACCCTCTTGTGCAGCTGAGAGATGTCCCCCCTCTCAGCTGCACAGCATCAAACTGCACAGAGAGAGAGAGAGAGAGGAGAGAGAAGAGAGAGAGAGAGAGAGAGAGAGAGAGAGAGAGAGAGAGAG
>JAAKFY010000008.1:1096590-1107350 GCA_011823955.1 Dissostichus mawsoni
AGAAAGGGAAGAGGGAATAATGCAGTGAGAAGAGAGCAAGGAAAGAGAAAAGGGAAGAGGGAATAATACAGTGAGAAGAGAGCAAGGAAAGAGAAAAGGGAAGAGGAATAATCAGTGAGAAGAGAGCAAGGAAAGGGAAGAGGGAATAATACAGTGAGAAGAGAGCAAGGAAAGAGAAGGGAAAGGGAATAATACAGTGAGAAGAGAGCAGGAAAGAGAAAAGGGAAGAGGGAATAATGCAGTGAGAAGAGAGCAGGAAAGAGAAAAGGGAAGAGGAATAGAGTGAGAAGAGCAAGGAAGAGAAAAGGGAAAGGATGCAGTGAGAAGAGAGCAAGGAAAGAGAAAGGGAAGAGGATAAGAGGTACAAGGGAAGGAAGGAAGTACACAAGTACGTAGCTACGTCAGGAAGGAAGGAATGAAGGAAGGAAGCAAATGAGTAAATATAAGTAGGTAGGCAAGTAAGTAAGAAAGTAGGTAAGTAAGGAAGGAAGGAAGTGAGTAGTATATAAGTAGGTAGGCAAGTAAGTAAGAAAGTAGGTAAGTAAGGAAGGAAGGAAGTGAGTAAGTATATAAGGAAGTATAGTAAGTAAGAAAGTAGGTAAGGAAGGAAGGAAGGAAGTGAGTAAGTATATAAGTAGGTAGGCAAGTAAGTAAGAAAGTAGGTAAGTAAGGAAGGAAGTGAGTAAGTATATAAGGAAGTATATAAGGAAGTAAGGAAGGAAGAGGAGAAGGAAGGAAGGAAGGAAGGAAGGAAGGAAGGAAGGAAGGAAGGAAGGAAGGAAGGAAGGAAGGAAGGAAGGAAGGAAGAGGAAGGAAGGAAGGAAGGAAGGAAGGAAGGAAGGAAGGAAGGAAGGAAGTGTTGTACTCCACTAACCTCTGGTTAAAATATATAAAACACATGAATGGTTGCCCGGGAGCCTTTTCCAGCATTTAGTCCGATCCCCTCCCCCCTCTCGTTTCTCAGTAACTTCACATAGACAAACTCCCCGTTGTGCTCCTCTCACTCCAGTAAGAACGACCCCCCCCCCCCCCCCCCCCCCCCCCCCCCGGCATCATTAATCTGCCTCAAAGCAGCTCTTTCTCTGAATCCCTCCAAGAAAAAGAGCTCCTGGAAACCTGCAGCTCATCGGCTGAAAACCAAATAATGTGCAACAAATATATATATATATATATATATATATGTATGTTGATAACTTTGCAATATATTCCTGGCTGCTAAATCCTCAGAACTGTTACAGGATGTGTATTTTGTAAATTGTGTAACTTTTTTTATCTTTAATACTTTTGTATGCATGCTTCTTATTGAACATTAAAGGTAGGTAAGAATGGAGAAACCAGCTCGAGGGCGCTAGAATTTGAAAGTACGTAACCGGAGAAAATCTGCCCCTTCCTTCAGACTTCCTCACAGAGCCCCTCCTCCAACACACACGAACGCACACATGACCAATGAGGGCACGAGATCAGTTAGTGCACAGATGGAAGGCTGACAGGCAGGTAGGCCATCCAGTCACTTTAGCCGGCTCAGATGATTGGTCGTGCTTTCTACAGCGCCACGGCTTCCACAGATGACATGTTTGTATGGATTTATTGTCAAAGCATTTAATATTCATTGCTATCGGGATGTTCAGAGCACTCCATGGAATATAACAAGTGTTTCTGAAGGGAATGACCTACCCCACCTTTAAGCTGCCTGTGGCTCTTTTCTGCTGGAACAATGTGCATTTCTCCTCTGAGGGACGAATAAAGGTATTCTGATCTGATCTGATCTGATCAACGTAACTGCCATGTGTGGAATAAACAAATGCATAAATAATAATACAATATGAATAGCTTTTAGAGCTGTAGAAACAGTCAAATAATAATACGAATATAATAAATGTATTAAAAAATCATAACGTGCCATTTTACATTATTGGAGAAAACATTTTCTAAAATGCAAAAAATAACATACACACAAATAAAAAAACAAAGGCATACATTATAATAATTATAAAAAAATTTTTAAAAATATATAATAATATGTTCTTTCATCAGTTTTAATTTGGTTTCATTTGAATAACCACCAGCATCATTAATCAGCCTCAAAGCAGCTCTTTCTCTGACTCTGAGACTCTTCCTGGAAACCCTGCAGCTAATCATCGGCTGAATGTCTGAGCACTTTCACAGCAGATTAATGGTTAAATGGTTAAATATGCAATACATCCTGAGAACACCAAGGAAACTAGAGGAAAGGTTAAAGTGTGAAACCCCGTCGTCTCTTGCGTAACAAACACTACGTTCACATGCAGAAATATCTTAGTGTGTGCCCTTTGTCCGGGAAAGATAATATTCAGAATGAGAATCCAGTTTATTAACAGGTGTCTGTGCCAACATAAACAATCTAAAAAATAAGTTGCAAAGTAGGTAATACAAAATAAAGAAGAAATATATAAGGATAATACAAATTAAAGGTCACCTCTCATGCTATCTGTAGGCAATAGCAGAGCTCTCAGATATATACAAAGATATAAAAAACATGTCTATGAAGTGTTTTGCTCAAAATACCAAACAGATCATTCTAGCCACGCCTCATATCCCTCTATTTCACTTCCTGTTTCTAAAGTGATGATTTGGGGTATAAAGCTTTAAAAAGGAGGGGTCTGAGCTCATGAGGGACCCGGCAGCTACTGTCTAAACTAAATACTGCCGTGATGAAACGCCATATCATGGATTATCAAGGATTCTCTCTGAAACAGTATGGAGCTCAAAGGCTTTCTCTCTTGCCGGTTATACCACAAGGTGAGTTCCTTTTGATTTCCTGCTTCTTCACACACATGCTCTCCAGTACAGGTTAGCTCTGAGTGTTAGCGATGCTAATGTAAACACTGACCATATTACGTCAAACAGTCGGGCATTGTTTCTGATAGCAACTTTCTGATCGGGCCGTGGGTCCACATTTCAGATATTACGTCATATCGGACGCAAATCTGGATCAGCTCCGTTGTTCCCCCGTTTTTAGATTTGGGTACGGAGGAAAAGAGAGAGGGTTTATTTCCTGACGCTGCGTGAGTTCCCCGACACACCGGGGACACACCGGGGACACACCGGGGACACACCGGGGACACACAGTGATGTAGAAAAGACATAAAAAAGTGACTTTTGCAGGATAGGAGACCTTTAAGTTTTTTTAAGAAACAATATAGCATTAAAAAAAGATGCTAAAGGCAAGTATTTACACCGAGTTTAACTATACAAATAATCTTAAAAGCTAAAAAATGTATAAATAAATAAACCATAGGACAATGAATATATGGCAAACTACAGTGTGTTTATTTTAAAGTGTTTTTCCCAGGTGTAAATCCTAATATCCAAACAGACTGTGCTGCCAACATGAACCTGTTTCAAATCAGTATGTCACAGCTATATTAGTTAGCATGGAAACCGTGTGCTAACAGTAATACGAGAGCGTACAGTGTGTTGAAAGTACATTGGGTTTATTTGTTTGTTAATGTTTTAAAGTATGGTGTCGAAAAGAAACAAGTAGAAAGAATCAGAAACGCTGTGTGCCAACAAATCCACAAATAACCCACGTGCCAGTGAGAAGATATGCATTCTGTTTGATAGCAGCGTGAAACCCACGGTGCCGTTTAGTTGCAGAGTTTTCTGTTCATCCAAAGTGGAGAAACTGAGCCAACGATCTACGGTGAGCTAACATGTACCGTTAGCTTGTTAGCATGTTGTTGTTTGTAGCCTTTAAAGTCCATTCTCTCGTAGAGGTAAACACAATAGAGTGGTGCAGTGACGCGTCCTAAAACCCGGAAGTCTACTCTACTTTTATCATGTTCGAATCATAAATCTATCCATTAGATTTATGATAAAAGTAGAGCAGACGTGTCGAGATGATCCGGCTGAACAACACGTGATCCGTCTCTTCAATGTGTCTCAACCACACACCTGATTTCCAGCTATTTCCAGGGGGGGGGGGGGGGGTTTACCTTGGTTGCTGATTGGCTAATGGTTACACAAGCCAAAGAAACATGACATCACAAAGTGCATTTAGCATAATAGGGGACCTTAAAGACGTTACCGGGGTTGATTACAGCTTTTCGCAGTAAAACCAGCTATAGCTTTAGAAATCAAGTCTTTCTGACCGGATCTGAAACTAACATCTTCTCCATGTTGGCATCTAAACTGGTGGAGACGTTTCCAGTCTTTTGTCCATTAAATACGTCAGACTCTTTAAACAGTAAGTGGCTCGACAGCAGCTCGGATGATTTGATCCGAGGAGGAAACTGTGCAGACTTTCGAGATGGAAAAGATTCACCAAACATTTCCTGCATCCATTATCCATCAGAGAGGAAATGCACCCTCAGAGGCGGAGGAGAAGCTTTTAATACCGACTGCCAGACCGAACACAAGCAGGCGTGTCCGATTTCATGCAAAGACTCGCTGTTCTAAATCAAATTAGTGTTATATCAATGAACAACTTTGGGTTTAGGATTCACAAATCAACACCTTTAAGGACATTACCTTAAAGGGGACCTATCATGCTATATTTAAATAATATATAAGGTATATATATATATATATATATATATAGGTATATTAATACGTTTTAATTTTCAAAATACGAAACAGATCATGCATTTTAGCCATGCCTCATTTTGCCTCACTCCAGCTCTGTCTTTGCAAGGTCTGATTCAGCTGACCACGCCCCCATGCGGAAGAGGGGGGCGTGACACGGCCCCGACACGAGCGTCATGTTATCATGCTTGCTGTGATTACGAGTGGAGAGTCAACATGGCCCAACCTCTCATTCCCCTGATTGGTGGAGAGTTGACCAATCAGGCGGAGTGCACCTACATTACGTCAAAAAGGTGCAAATAAAAAATCCACCCGTATCAAATCCGTTGCAGCCCCGTTTTTAGAGATTTGGGTATGGAGGAAAAGAGAGAGGGTTGTGTTTTCTGACACTTTGTGAGTTCCCTGGAACACCGGGGACACATATGTATGTATTAAAGACATCACAAAGTGCATTTTGCATGATAGGTCCCCTTTAAACTTTAAGGGACTGGGAATGTCAGATATTTTATACGCCCAAAGCGTAAATCTAAAATGTTATAATCGATGTAAATGATTGTTACTTGCAGCTTCTTGATGTTCTGTGTTAGCACAAAGCTTTCCAGCTGGTGTTCAAATATATCTATCAGTCCTAAATAACCCTCAGATCGATCTTGATGAAATGATGTGTTAGTTGCAGAGCCACTTGACTGCAGTGTCCAATATGCAACTAAAGACGCAGTAATTCAAAGGTTTTAAGGTTTACAACTCAAGTTTTTTGTGAAGATGAATAGACCGTATCGTGGCTGGTTCAAGACTTCTTAGTTTAGCTCTGAATAACAATGAGGAAACTAGGAATCTGGAAATTAGAAGGTCATTAATCACGTTTTGTCTAGCTAAAAGAGACCCAACTAGGTTTCTCCGATGCAAGAACATCCTGGTTTTATTTGTTAACTGTAAAACGTGTTCTGGTTTTGGACTAGTTGCTGATTAAATAAGGAACCGTTAGCTTCGCCTCTGGGAACTCGATGGACATTACTCAATACTAAACACTGTTAATCAAGAGGATTAACGACATAGTGATGGGAATTACGGCTCTTTGAAGGAGCCGGATCTTATGGCTCCGTTCCTTTCCGAGAGCCGTTCAAAAGAGCCGAGGGGGCGGGGTTAATAGGTTTATCTGCAAAATAATCACCATGATAATGATTGACTGTATCGCCAGAAACCTACTTTTACTCAGAAATGTATAGCTTACTGCATCTCTCAGCCGAACTACTACTCAAGCAGCATGTGTTATGCCATCATCTACGGCTCATGTGCATTCAGGAGAGCAGGTTCCCGTAAAGGCGAGTGGATTCATGGCAGGCAGTGAACCGACGATAAAAAGAACGGCTCTCACCAAGTACGACTTGGTTCCCTTCCTTCGCACCAAAGAGCCGTTCAAAAGAATTGATCGTACGCGAACGTCACATCACTACGACAGAAGAATCCATTAACACTGGGTAAACTGCAGTCCTACAGAAAACGACTACAGCTGACTAACACCTCGATGTAAAGAAGAGGACAAACAAAGAGAGCAAACGAAGAGTCGTAAATAAACAGATGGAGGAGGAAGCAGTGAATCAGCAGAGATTCAGTGATGGAGAGAAAGGGAAAGTCAGGGAGATTCTGTCAGTAAATAAAACGAGTCAGCAGGACGTTAGCCGTGAAGCTAACTGATGACTGGGCTTTAAAGGGCCTCGTTAAGAGCTTCTCACTGATTACCTCAGAGAGTAATGAAGCGTGAGGACAGAGTCAGGTCTACACTTTCATATTTAATGTCACATTGTCTTTATTTAGTGTTTTGTGCTACAGATCCAATTTTGCATGAACTATTCACCAGATGGGATGTTGCTTTGAGAACACACTGGAAAATGTATTTTTGATAAGCTGGACCCAAAAGCTTCTCCCTGCATCTGTATCAATAAACATTACAAACCCATAGGGAAGAGTACTATTAGTTATAAATCACATGTACTTCAACATACAATCCTTTACCGTTAGCATACTGGTGTCGTAATGAAGTAAAACAGGTCATACTCTGTTATATCTTTTTTATTTTGCTGTGAAAACATCTGGATTTATTCAAGTTTCTCATCAAAACCTACAGGATTGCATATAAACGCTTCAAGATAACTTATAATTTACCAACGGCTAATAGTTTAATTTGACTGAATAGAGCCTAAACCATCATAATGTAACTCAATGGAAACTCTGTTAGCTTTAGCATTAGCTTTAGCGTTAGCTTTTAGCTCTCCAACACCAAAGGAAATTCATTATATGTAAAAACTGGATTACTATAATTTACTTCTGCCCAATGTTGTGTCAAATCATCAAATCATCAGTTATAATCATATATAGATATATATTGTCTTATACTCCGATTGCCTCGTACTCCAAATAGCTCTAGAACACATCTTAATGTAACTCAATGTTAGCTTAGCCTTATCTTTAAGCTCTATATCACCAAATAAAAAATGCATTGTTAAAAAACTACAATGATAACTGGATTTCTTTAATAAACCTTTTCCCAATACTTATTTTTACTAACTAGAGCTTGAACAGACCATATTGTAACTCAATGCAACCTCCGTTAGCTTTAGCTGTTAGCTCTGTTACAAGAAAGTACGTCATTCATCTGTGAAAACTTAGTATAGAAACTGTGTTGCTATAATTTAGCTTCCCCCAAGACTGTATTTTACTGATAAGAGCTTGAACGCACCACAATGTAACTTGAGGGAACCTCTGTTAGCTTTAGCTGTTAGCTCCGTTATTTAGCAAGTAAGTAAGACTCTGCTGCTAACAGCTAACGCTGGCTAGCTCCCATGCAGATTGAAATGTCTTTAGCATGTAGCATTATCAGTAAATGTAGCCTATTTTAGCACTTTTTGAAAATGTAAGGACATATTCACAATTCCACAATGACTTCGGTCCAAATAAAGGTGATTGTTTGACTGCTAAAGCTAAATAAATGGATCTAAAGTTGGTACCAAAGGAGTAAAAACAAAGAGAGAACCTATCAGATCAGCCCTTTCCTCCATTGACCACAGAAACCACCTCCAGGAGCCATAGATGTAAATCACTGGAACTAAAGAATGTAAATAATGGGGTTAGACGTGAGAAATGAGGAATGTGGAAACACCGAAACGCTGATTAACCCTCAAAACATTCCTCACAGAAACTGGAAGAACTTTCACATTTCTCAGTCGTTTCTCCTCTGCTTTCACTTCACTAATATTTTGGGGGTTTTTGTCGATCAAAACAAGACATTTTAAGATTTCAGTTCGGACTGTGGGAACGTGTGATGGAAGCTTTTCACTTGGCCTGTTACATATTAAAAATACATGAGTTAAAATATGTTTTTAGTGTTTATAATTCACTGAAATACCTGCTGTTATGAATATTCATTTAGGGAAAACACCTTTAAATTAATATAAATGGTGTTTATACAGTTAATACAAGGTTTGTAGTGAATGTATTTGATTTTAAGTAGAAAACTTACATTTCAGTAATAATTGTATGATTGTTTTTGCTTAGAAACACTGATGACTTCTCACTGATGTACTGTAATACATATCTATTGTAAAGAGGTGTAATCTTATTTAAATGCAGACTATCAACAGCGTCATGTTTCAATAATGCAGCAAACTATTATGGGATATCATATAAACACTGTCTCTTCATATTATATAAGGCATCAACTCGAAATTGTTTATTATCATTTAATTTGTTGCATGTTTTATTGATTAAATACATAAAACAACTCATCAACTGCTGATAAGTTATTCCTGCTATAATTAAATGTACCATTTCATAATTAATATAATGTAATAAATCAGAGAAACATCTTTATTTATTTTATTAACATTAATTTGTCTCCAAGATACATTTGCAAACATATTTTGAATATTTCTTAATATGTGTAATTCAATTCTTAGTATCTGTATATCATTATATTTAAACAGGTTACTTTTACATATTAATGAACAATACAGTGTGGTCATTTGTATTTTTTTAAATAATTATGTGATATTTGAACACGTATTTTAAAAAGAAATAGTATTTAAACATATTTTCATACATATTGTGTGTTGTTTGGGTGTGTTGCTAATCATCACACACCAAAACAATATCCCTGTACTTGTGAAAACCAACAAAACAGAATGTATTTTAATGTATTTTATCTTATACTTACATAGCAGGTGATAGATTGCATATGATATAATAGATTTAAAGGATGTCAAAGGTTAATATAAAGTCGATATGTCTGGTTAGCATCAAACAGCATCACTGTGCTGTCATTCAGAAGCCCGTTAAGAAAACACTCCATTTTAACCAGCTGTTTGGAGCTAAATATGTCACTTATTCACCATTTTTTTTAAGGAAAGTGTAATGCATGTAATGTTATATGTTTGTATATATAAATATGGGGTAACATTGATGTGTTAGAGTTGCATTAAAAGGGGGATATTTACGAAAAAGTCCCCTCAATGCTGTGTTGTCATTCAGAAGCCCGTTAAGAAAACACTCAATTTAAGCCAGCTGTTTGGAGCTAAATATGTCACTTTTGACCAGTTATGTAAGGAAAATATAATGCATGTAATCTTATGTATGTGTATATATGAAAATGGGGTAACATGGATGTAATAGAGTTATATTTAAAGGAGGATATTTGCAAAAAGTCACATCACTGTGGTGCTGTCATTCAGAAGCCCGTTAAGAAAACACTCAATTTTAACCAGCTGTTTGGAGCTAAATATGTAACTTTTCACCAGTTATGTAAGGGACATATAATGCATGTAATGTTATATGTGTGTATATATGAATATGGGGTAACACAATTATATTATAAGGAGGATATTTTCCCCAAAAAAACTCACCTGCAGGGTAGACGGAGCATCGGACGTCAAAATGCGGAAATGTGCAATTGGAGATGTTTGAATGAAGCCATCTGGATGCAGTGAGGATTTTCTTCAGTTAAATCCAGCCGAAGACAGTGTAAGAGCCCACAGCAGAATATACAAGTCCTGATAATGAGTAACAACCAGAATAAAATCCACTGGAGATCCGAGAGGCGAGAATTCTCGGTTTTCCTGCCGGGTTTTGGCTGCTGTTTTCCGGCCTGCAGCTACCGAACACTACGGGGTCTCCGCCATGTTCCCGCTCACCTTGCAGGGGTTCACTCTCTGTCAGCAGGTGAACAAATATCCAAAAGAAAAGCCTTGTGTGTTTCCCGTGTGTGTGTGTGTGTGTGTGTGTGTGTGATAAATAATTCCCGTGTGTGTGTGTGTGTTGTTGCACATGTGCGGAGGACGAGCTGCTGGGACTGAACTAGCTGCTGAATCATCTACACACACACACAAACACACACACACGGCAGAACAGCTGACACTGACGTCATCGTGCACTGTAAACATAACCCGTTCCTCCCTGGAAGATTTTTAATTAAACATATATTTTTTAACTAATCTTTTGTGAAATCATCCTGTTATCTTCAGCATTATTTATAACCATGATTTCATCCCAGGGTTATTATATTTACTAATCATTATATTTATAATTATTATTTTACAGTAACATAACCACCTTGTGTTTGATTTTGGAATAACTGCTGAGAAAAAAAATCACTGGAAATATTATTAAGGATATTTTATTAGTTACCAACGTAAAATAGGTATAATAATAATAATGATAATAATAAAAATGACAAAAAACAAGAATAATAGGAATAATAAAGTGTATTTATAAACTCAAATCTTTCAAATGTTTTCCTTATTCATTTATTTGTAAACCCATTGTTACATGTGACGTCATGTGTTCTATCAGGTAGTTCTATCAGTCCATCACAGACTGATAGAGTCTTTTAATGACTATAAACACAGTCCTCTAGACCCCAAATACAGTCCTCTAGACCCCAAATACAGTCCTCTAGACCCCAACACAGTCCTCTAGACCCCAAACACAGTCCTCTAGACCCCAAACACAGTCCTCTAGACCCCAAATACAGTCCTCTAGACCCCAACACAGTCCTCTAGACCCCAAATAGAGTCCTCTAGACCCCAAATACAGTCCTCTAGACCCCAAACACAGTCCTCTAGACCCCAACACAGTCCTCTAGACCCCAAATACAGTCCTCTAGACCCCAAACACAGTCCTCTAGACCCCAAATACAGTCCTCTAGA
>JAAKFY010000008.1:1108350-1118350 GCA_011823955.1 Dissostichus mawsoni
TGTAGAGCCATGAGAGAGAGATCTATAGAGCCATGAGAGAGAGATCTGTAGAGCCATGAGAGAGAGAGATCTATAGAGCCATGAGAGAGAGATCTGTAGAGCCATGAGAGAGAGTCTACAGATCTATAGAGCCATGAGAGAGATCTGTAGAGCCATGAGAGAGAGTCTACAGATCTATAGAGCCATGAGAGAGATCTATAGAGCCATGAGAGAGAGTCTACAGATCTATAGAGCCATGAGAGAGATCTGTAGAGCCATGAGAGAGAGTCTACAGATCTATAGAGCCATGAGAGAGAGTCTACAGATCTATAGAGCCATGAGAGAGAGTCTACAGATCTATAGAGCCACGAGAGAGAGTCTACAGCTATAGAGCCACGAGAGAGAGTCTACAGATCTATAGAGCCCGAGAGAGAGCCACGAGAGAGAGTCTACAGATCTATAGAGCCACGAGAGAGAGTCTACAGATCTATAGAGCCACGAGAGGAGTCTACAGATCTATAGAGCCATGAGAGAGAGTCTACAGTACCAGTGATAACTCATTCGTTGATGCAAACAGGTGAGTGTTATCTACGCTCTAGTTTCAGGTCAGTTCGTCTGTACCCTGTGAGTGCTACTGCTTCAGTGGGTCAGTATATTACAGTATCAGAGTATTGATCTGTGTATTCTCTTCAGGATGGAGGTGGTAGTATTATAGTATCATAGTATTATAGTATCATAGTATTGTAGTATTGTAGTATTATAGTATTGATCTGTGTTATAGTGTTATAGTATAGTAGTATTGTAGTATTGTAGTATTATAGTATTGATCTGTGTTATAGTATTATAGTATAGTAGTATTATAGTATTGTAGTATTATAGTATTGATCTGTGTTATAGTATTATAGTATAGTAGTATTATAGTATTGTAGTATTATAGTATTGATCTGTGTTATAGTGTTATAGTATAGTAGTATTGTAGTATTGTAGTATTATAGTATTGATCTGTGTTATAGTTATTAGTATAGTAGTATTATAGTATTGTAGTATTTATAGTATTGATCTGTGTTATAGTATTATAGTATAGTAGTATTATAGTATTGTAGTATTATAGTATTGATCTGTGTTATAGTATTATAGTATAGTAGTATTATAGTATTGTAGTATTATAGTATTATAGTATTGATCTGTGTTATAGTATTATAGTATAGTAGTATTGTAGTATTATAGTATCATAGTATTGTAGTATTGATCTGTCTCTCTCCAGGATGGTGGTGGTAGTATTGTAGTATTATAGTATTATAGTATCATAGTATTGTAGTATTGATCTGTGTTATAGTATTGTAGTATTGATCTGTCTCTCTGCAGGTGGTGGTAGTATTGTAGTATTATAGTATCATAGTAGTATCGTAGTATTATATTAGTAGTACGTAGTATTATAGTATAGTAGTATTGTAGTATTATAGTATCATAGTATTGTAGTATTGATCTGTGTCTCTCTCCAGGATGGTGGTGGTAGTATTGTAGTATTATAGTATCATAGTATTGATGTATTGATCTGTCTCTCTGCAGGATGGTGGTGGTAGTATTGTAGTATTATAGTATTGTAGTATTGATCTGTCTTCTCCAGGATTGGTGTGGTAGTATTGTAGTAATATAGTATTGTAGTATTGATCTGTCTCTCTCCAGGATGGTGGTGGTAGTATTGTAGTATTATAGTATTATAGTATCATAGTAGAGTAGTATCATAGTATTGTAGTATTGATCTGTCTCTCTGCAGGATGGTGGTGGTAGTATTGTAGTATTATAGTATTGTAGTATTGATCTGTCTCTCTCCAGGATGGTGGTGGTAGTATTGTAGTATTATAGTATTGTAGTATTGATCTGTCTCTCTCCAGGATGGTGGTGTAGTATTGTAGTATTATAGTATTATAGTATCATAGTATAGTAGTATCATAGTATTGTAGTATTGATCTGTCTCTCTGCAGGATGGTGGTGGTAGTATTGTAGTATTATAGTATCATAGTATTGATGTATTGATCTGTCTCTCTGCAGGATGGTGGTGGTAGTATTGTAGTAATATAGTATTGTAGTATTGATCTGTCTCTCTGCAGGATGGTGGTGGTAGTATTGTAGTAATATAGTATTGTAGTATTGATCTGTCTCTCTGCAGGATGGTGGTGGTAGTATTGTAGTAATATAGTATTGTAGTATTGATCTGTCTCTCTCCAGATGGTGGTGGTAGTATTGTAGTAATATAGTATTGTAGTATTGATCTGTCTCTCTCCAGGATGGTGGTTGGTAGTATTGTAGTATTATAGTATTATAGTATCATAGTATAGTAGTATCATAGTATTGTAGTATTGATCTGTCTCTCTGCAGGATGGTGGTGGTAGTATTGTAGTATTATAGTATCATAGTATTGATGTATTGATCTGTCTCTCTGCAGGATGGTGGTGGTAGTATTGTAGTAATATAGTATTGTAGTATTGATCTGTCTCTCTGCAGGATGGTGGTGGTAGTATTGTAGTAATATAGTATTGTAGTATTGATCTGTCTCTCTCCAGGATGGTGGTGGTAGTATTGTAGTAATATAGTATTGTAGTATTGATCTGTCTCTCTGCAGGATGGTGGTGGTAGTATTGTAGTAATATAGTATTGTAGTATTGATCTGTCTCTCTCTCCAGGATGGTGGTGGTAGTATTGTAGTATTATAGTATCATAGTATAGTAGTATCATAGTATTGTAGTTTGATCTGTCTCTCTGCAGGATGGTGGTGGTAGTATTGTAGTATTATAGTATTATAGTATCATAGTATTGTAGTATTGATCTGTCTCTATGCAGGATGGTGGTGGTAGTATTGTAGTATTATAGTATTGATCTGTGTTATAGTATTATAGTATAGTAGTATTATAGTATTAGTATTGATCTGTGTTATAGTATTATAGTATAGTAGTATTAGTATATTGTAGTTTATAGTATTGATCTGTGTTATAGTTTATAGTATAGTAGTATTATAGTATTGTAGTATATTCTAGTATTGATCTGGTTATAGTATTATAGTATAGTAGTATTATAGTATTGTAGTATTATAGTATTATAGTATTGATCTGTGTTATAGTATTATAGTATAGTAGTATTATAGTATTGTAGTATTTTAGTATTGATCTGTCTCTCTCCAGGGTGGTGTGGTAGTATTAGAGTATTATAGTATCATAGTATAGTAGTATTAGTAGTATAGTAGTATTATAGTATTATAGTATTGTAGTATTGATCTGTCTCTCTCCAGGGTGGTGATGGTAGTATTAGAGTATTATATATTAGAGTATCATAGTATAGTAGTATCATAGTATTGTAGTATTGATCTGTCTCTCTGCAGGATGGTGGTGGTAGTATCATAGTATTGTAGTATTGTAGTATTATAGTATCATAGTATTGTAGTATTGATCTGTGTCTCTCTGCAGGATGGTGGTGGTAGTATTATAGTATCATAGTATAGTAGTATCGTAGTATTATAGTATTGTAGTATGATCTGTCTCTCTGCAGGATGGTGGTGGTAGTATTATAGTATCATAGTATAGTAGTTCGTAGTATTATAGTATTATAGTATTGTAGTATTGATCTGTGTCTCTCTGCAGGATGGTGGTGGTAGTATCATAGTATTGTAGTATTGTAGTATTATAGTATCATAGTATAGTAGTATCATAGTATTGTAGTATTATAGTATCATAGTATTGTAGTATTATAGTATCATAGTATAGTAGTATCATAGTATTGTAGTATTGTAGTATTGATCTGTGTTATAGTATTGTAGTATTGATCCGTCTCTCTGCAGGATGGTGTGGTAGTATTGTAGTATTATAGTATCATAGTATAGTAGTATTATAGTATTGTAGTATTGTAGTATTGATCTGTCTCTCTGCAGGATGGTGGTGGTAGTATTGTAGTATTGATGTATTGATGTATTGATCTGTCTCTCTGCAGGATGGTGGTGGTAGTATTGTAGTATTGTAGTATTGATGTATTGATCTGTCTCTCTGCAGGATGGTGGTGGTAGTATTGAGTATTGATGTATTGATCGTCTCTCTGCAGGATGGTGGTGGTAGTATTGTAGTATTGATGTATTGATCTGTCTCTCTGCAGGATGGTGGTGGTAGTATTGTAGTATTGATGTATTGATCTGTCTCTCTGCAGGATGGTGGTGGTAGTATTGTAGTATTGATGTATTGATGTATTGATCTGTCTCTCTGCAGGATGGTGGTAGTCTTGTAGTATTGATGTATTGATCTGTCTCTCTGCAGGATGGTGGTGGTAGTATTGTAGTATTGATGTATTGATGTATGATCCGTCTCTCTGCAGGATGGTGGTGGTAGTATTGTAGTATTGATGTATTGATGTATTGATCTGTCTCTCTGCAGGATGGTGGTGGTAGTATTGTAGTATTGATGTATTGATGTATTGATCCGTCTCTCTGCAGGATGGTGGTGGTAGTATTGTAGTATTGTAGTATTGATGTATTGATCCGTCTCTCTGCAGGATGGTGGTGGTCACTCAGCCCGGATCAGACGCTGCCGCTGAGTGGGCGAGTGGAGTGTGTGACTGCTGCCAGGACAAGAGACAGTGTAAATACTGCTAATGTTGTTGTTGTTGTTATTATTATTGTTTATTATTATTATTATTATTATTGTTATATATATGTATATTTGTACAGGCTGCCTGTGGTTCTGGTGCTGCCCCTGCTCGGCCTGCAGACTCTCTAAATCACTCGGTCAGTGTCTCTGTCTCCCCCTATTGGACGTCTGCGGCTGCGTCCGACCAATCAGCTTCTCCATGCGGGTCCTCGTGAGGCAGCGCTACGGCATCAGGGTGAGGACATCTCAGATTCTGATCATTACTGAAGTGTCTTTCTGTCTTCGTCCTGCAGCTGGAGGACGAGCAGGAGCTTCCTGTCCTCTGCTTCTAATACTTTTTGGGATGTAACTGTCTCATTGTTGAAATAGTAGAATAAATCATTACTAAAATTACTTAATTTAAAAAAAACACTAGTTTTTCATATTTCTGTAGAATGTTATTATATATCTTGTATATAGACAAAAGTATTGGGACACTCCTCTTACTCATTGAACTCAGGTGTTTCCTTCAGTCCTGGTGTATACATGAAGCCCCTCTGCAGCTCTGCCTTTAGTTCCTCTCTGACAGAAAGGCTGGTTCTAAAGAGCTCACTGAATGAACCTATGACAGGAAGTCAGTTCATTTCTTCTCTCCTAGATTCCACCATGAACTGTGAGTGGTATGAATGCAAAGTGGAAACGGTCAGCAACCTCAGACACTCAGTATATTACTATCAGACCAAACTGTGGAGCTTCAAGTCCGAGCAGCTGAAGCCTGATATCACAACACAATGCTGTAAGGACTGGACTCTGAAGCAGAGGCAGCTGTTCCTCACCCTCTGACCCAGCAGTGTGTCCTCACCGAGCAGTGTGTCCTCACCGAGCAGTGTGTCCTCACTGAGCAGCTGCACCTTGGGCTGCTCTCAGTGTCTCTCTGCTCCTCCTGCTGCTGGGTCAGCTGATAGAGGTTATAGTGCTTCATCTTGTTCTGCAGCATGTTGATTCTTCTCTCAGAGCTGAATACAGGGGTCTGAGGTAGAGATCTTCAGAAACACAGATCACATGTCTTCTCCGTCCGAAGCTCCAAATAAACCCTCAGTGTTTCCATCAGAGTTCCTGCTCTCTGTGTCTTTCTGAGTCTCCATTGATCCAGAAGCTTCCATCACAGAAACGTGTTCTGTGGACCAATCACACTCCTCTATCTGTCCTCTGATGGACCAATCACACTCCTCTATCTGTCCTCTGATGGACCAGTCTGGGTTTGGTGCCAGCAGAACGTTACCCGCCTGACTGCAGAGTTTGGTGGAGGAGGGATAATGCTGTGGTTGTTCTTCTGGGGTCGGCCTCGGCCCCTTAGCTCCAGTGAAGAGATTCTTAAAGCTTCACCAAGTCATTCTGGAAAGTTCTCTGCTTCCATCTTAGTGGAGACAGTTTGGGGAAGAAGAACCTTTCTGTCCCAGCAGAGCCTCACAAAGCAGGTCCATGAAGGCCTGGGGGAGGAGTCTGGAGGAAGAGTCTGACCTGAACCCACTGAGCTCCTTTGGGATGAACTAGAGCCTCTCGTCCAGCATCAGGGTCCGACCTGAACCACTGAGCTCCTTTGGGATGAACTAGAGCCTCTCGTCCAGCATCAGGGTCTGACCTGAACCCTGAACTCCTTTGGGATGAACTAGAGCCTCTCGTCCAGCATGAGGGTCCGACCTGAACCCACTGAACTCCTTTGGGATGAACTAGAGCCTCTCGTCCAGCATCAGGCTCTGACCTGAACCCACTGAACTCCTTTGGGAGAACTAGAGCCTCTCGTCCAGCATGAGGGTCCGACCTGAACCCACTGAACTCCTTTGGGATGAACAGGCCTCTCGTCCAGCATCAGGGTCCGACCTGAACCCACTGAACTCCTTTGGGATGAACTAGAGCCTCTCGTCCAGCATCAGGGTCCGACCTGAACCCACTGAACTCCTTTGGGATGAACTGAGCCTCTCGTCCAGCATGCAGGGTCCGACCTGAACCCACTGAACTCCTTTGGGATGAACTGGAGCCTCTCGTCCAGCATCAGGGTCCGACCTGAACCCACTGACTCCTTTGGGATGAACTGGAGCCTCTCGTCCAGCATGAGGGTCCGACCTGAACCCACTGACTCCTTTGGGATGAACTGGAGCCTCTCGTCCAGCATCAGGCTCTGACCTGAACCCACTGAACTCTTTGGGATGAACTAGAGCCTCTCGTCCAGCATCAGGGTCTGACCTGAACCCACTGGACTCCTTTGGGATGAACTGGAGCCTCTCGTCCAGCATCAGCTCTGACCTGAACCCACTGAACTCCTTTGGGATGAACTAGAACAGGGATGGCAAACATACGGCCCGCGGGCCGGACCCGGCCCGGGAGGCATTCCAGCTTGGCCCACGGAGCTGAAGGACTTTGCTAAGTAGGCTATGAGAGGAGGGAAAAAAACTGCTATTTTGAATCCGTCCACTAGTGGGCGCACTACCGCACCGGTACCAGTGAGAGCGCAGCCAGACTGTAAAAAAGTAATGAGTAAGAGTAGTGATTGCAGTCAATAACCTCTGACACCCTCATCCCCAAATGTCTCTATCAAAAAAGAGAAAAGTGGACACGGAGTGCCGAGTTTTCCAAGAAAATGGACCGCATCCTATTTTTTTACAGAGGTAAATGGAAAACCTGTATGCTTGGTGTGTTCGCAGCAAGTTGCTGTGCCCAAAGAATATAATATTCGCCGCCATTATGACTCACCATGGAGAGAAATACGACTGCTTGCAAGGACAACGGAGAAAAGAGAAGACAAATGACCTGCTATCAGGTCTAAAGAAACATTATTATAGTGTATAATAATATCTCTCTATTTACCATCTGTATCGACTGTGCTCTGTGGTGCGTTCAAGGAACCATGTGCAGTGTTATATTGACTGTGTGCTCTGTGGTGCGTTCAGGGAATCATGTCAGTGTTATATTGACTGTGTGCTCTGTGGTGCGTTCAAGGAACCATGTGCAGTGTTATATTGACTGTGTGCTCTGTGGTGCGTTCAGGGAATCATGTGCAGTGTTATATTGACTGTGTGCTCTTTGGTGCGTTCAGGGAACCATGTGCAGTGTTATATTGACTGTGTGCTCTGTGTGCGTTCAGGGAACCATGTGCAGTGTTTATTGACCCTTGTGTTTTGTGGTGCGTTCAGGGAACCATGTGCAGGGACTGCCTCTGCTCCACCTTCTGCGTCCCGTGTGTTTGGTGCCAGATGTCTCGAGAGGTTTCGGACAGGAAGCTGCCGGCCGGCCTCGGTGACCTCATCAGCCGCTGATGAGGTCATCATCCACTGCTGTGACCTCATCATCCGCTGCTGTGGTCATCATCCACTGCTGTGACCTCATCATCCGCTGCTGTGACCTCATCATCCGCTGCTGTGACCTCATCATCCGCTGCTGTGACCTCATCATCCACTGCTGTGACCTCATCATCCGCTGCTGTGGTCATCATCCACTGCTGTGACCTCATCATCCACTGCTGTGACCTCATCATCCGCTGCTGTGGTCATCATCCACTGCTGTGACCTCATCATCCACTGCTGTGACCTCATCATCCACTGCTGTGACCACTGCTGTGACCTCATCATCCACTGCTGTGACCTCATCATCCGCTGCTGTGACCTCGTCATCCGCTGCTGTGACCTCGTCATCCGCTGCTGTGACCTCGTCATCCGCTGCTTTGACCTCGTCATCCGCTGCTGTGACCTCATCATCCGCTGCTGTGACCTCGTCATCCGCTGCTGTGACCTCGTCATCCGCTGCTTTGACCTCGTCATCCGCTGCTGTGACCTCGTCATCCGCTGCTGTGACCTCGTCATCCGCTGCTGTGACCTCGTCATCCACTGCTGTGACCTCATCATCCGCTGCTGTGACCTCGTCATCCACTGCTGTGACCTCATCATCCACTGCTGTGACCTCATCATCCAGCTGTGACCTCATCAGCCGCTGATGATGTCATCACCCACTGCTGTGACCTCATCATCCACTGCTGTGACCTCATCATCCACTGCTGTGACCTCATCAGCCGCTGATGATGTCATCATCCACTGCTGTGACCTCATCATCCACTGCTGTGACCTCATCATCCACTGCTGTGACCACTGCTGTGACCTCATCATCCGCTGCTGTGACCTCATCATCCGCTGCTGTGACCTCGTCATCCGCTGCTGTGACCTCGTCATCCGCTGCTGTGACCTCGTCATCCGCTGCTTTGACCTCGTCATCCGCTGCTGTGACCTCGTCATCCGCTGCTGTGACCTCGTCATCCGCTGCTGTGACCTCGTCATCCGCTGCTGTGACCTCGTCATCCGCTGCTGTGACCTCGTCATCCGCTGCTGTGACCTCGTCATCCGCTGCTGTGACCACTGCTGTGACCTCATCATCCACTGCTGTGACCTCGTCATCCACTGCTGTGACCTCATCATCCACTGCTGTGACCTCATCATCCACTGCTGTGACCTCATCAGCCGCTGATGATGTCATCACCCACTGCTGTGACCTCATCAGCCGCTGATGATGTCATCACCCGCTGCTGTGACATCACTGTGAGAGCTGCGCTGTCATTGTTGCTTCACTAATAATCCAGAGTGACTCCTAAATGTTATTTCCTGTATTAATTTTCTATTTAATTGTATTTTGTTTCATATCAAACATTGGGTGAGCTCGTCTGCCGCTGATGACATCACTGTAAAGCTGTACAGCAGTGGCGTATTGTGTGGGTGGGCCTGGAGAAATGTAGGTGGGCCAGGGGAGACTTTTAAGCGTGGGGTCTGAGTTCAAACTTCATTCATGATTTTTTTTTTTTTAATTTACTAATTAAACATAAGCCTAAACTAGCAGTGAACACAAAAACATAGGCCTCCGAATGTAAAACTGACTTCCACCTGACTGGCTCGGCGGCCACAGGTTGTTTATCCTTGACAGTCGCACAGTGGGCACACACTGAGAGTGATTTCATATTCAGCAAATGTGTACACGCTTCACTGCAGACCTCAAGAAGAAATAAGACTTTCATTTACTCACGGTAAAAAAATGCACTCCCTATCCCATTGTCATGAAGGTGGAATGTAACTATATCCACAATAAGTTTGATTGCATCCAGGCTAGAAAACATGTTTATTTCTGCTTTAAAGTTGGGTATTTTAACATGGGAGTCTATGGAAAGGGCTCCTTTCTGCATCCATCCCCTGTCGGCCACTTGATGAACTGCAGTTTGTGGCACTTCCTTCTGGGCTTCCCGGCTCTGCCCCAGAGTTTGCCGCTTGTCAGGAACGTCAACATCGCTATGACGCGCTGATTGATTGTGGGTGGGCCCGACGTGCATGTGGGTGGGCCGATGTGCATGTGGGTGGGCCCGACGTGCATGTGGGTGGGCC
>JAAKFY010000008.1:1120850-1145850 GCA_011823955.1 Dissostichus mawsoni
AAAAAAAAAATAGACCTTTTTATCCACAAACCCAGAAATTGTGTATTTTCTGTGTGTCAGAACAGCGCCCATACAGCTGGTTTTGGGTATTGCACCCGCTCATGAATATTCACACAGAAGGAGCTCTGATTGGCTGACTGCCGGATGGTCCTGACAATTCATGTTTCTGTGAAAAATGCTGTGTGTGTAATAATAATAACGATAATAATAATAATAACATCATAATAACTAATATTATTATTTGTTATTATTATTATTATTATTATTATTATGTCTAATACTATACATTTCATTGCAGTTTAGACATTTAATTATCAGGCTTTTGTTTAATACTATATTATATCATTATTATGTCATTATTATGTCTAATATTTATTTATTTCATTGCACCTTTACTATAGCTTTTATCTGATAATAAACTTTAAGGTACTCAGTGTTTTAGGAGTCCATATCGGTCTTTGTCTCAAGACCACTTTTTTGAGGTCTTGTCTTTGAATTGACTGCATTTTACCATTGTATTGTTTCATTCTTAGACAAGGCTGAATTTATTCCAAGACTGCTCAAGATCTTAAACCCAGTGAAGTGTGCGCCGGTGCATGATCTGTTATGCTAATACGTATAGTAATGACCAAAATTGTCCATTGGAACCCGTATCAAAGATGTTGGAATAGCAACGAATTTGACGAGTTTTGAATTTTCCGCTGGGAAATCCGCAGTCGACCCCGCCTTCGTGGGCGTGGCTTGCGATCTACTGCGTGACGTCACAAGATGGACCCAGCCGAAGTGTTTACATTCACCACCGTTCATTTTGTCTCTGTTTCAAAGTCGAATTTACCAACGTTTTTGAGCGAGTATTTTATTGGAAAGTGTTTCGCAGTCGACTGGAAGTGATTGCCAATCGAGAAAACCTGACAATGGAGGCGACAGTGAAGAAAAAGGGAGGAAAACACACGGGAAGTGATGCATTGCCGCTGGCTGTGGTAATGTCAAGTCTGCCGAAGTGGGGATGTTTCTGTTCCCAAAAGATGAAGGTGAGTGGCTGGTGTCATTGTTTCGTAGATTCGTAGATTGTTTATGAAAAATAAAGGCCACTGTGTTTGTGTTTACTAACAAGACTATCATGGCGGCGGCAGAGCTCAAGTCGAGTTTCTCCGCCTGGAGATATTCTCACTATTTCACTTTTGTCGAGCACAAAGAAAAGAACGTTTTAGTTAAATGTAAGTTGTGTCTTGGCGGTCAAAGATCCTATCGACTGCCCAAAACAGCAATTAAAATCTGTTGAAACATCTGCAGAAACAACATGCTGGGACGAAGCTAGTAGCTAAGACCACAGACCCAGACTCATCCGACGCCACTCCACCTCCACCTAAGCAACAGCGGCTGGATTGACTTTGAAACATATCTTGTGTTTGTGTTTGTATAGACCACATTGCTTAGCAGAGTTCAGTGATGCAAATGCATGTCAAGTTGATCAACAGGTTGTATTATTCTCCGATGCAATAACAGTACTGAAATGAAGGCTACAGTATAAGGGCATTAATGGGTGCCCTTTTTTAAGTAACTAAAAGTTACTTTTCACAGTAACGCATTACTTTTTGGTGTAAGTAGTGAAGTAACTAGTAATTGTAACTAGTTACTGGTTTTCAGTAACTAGCACAACACTGCATGTGAACATGAATGTTGCAACATGCTATGAACAGATGAATGTATGATCAGGTGATGGCCAATCCTGTGTGTAGATCTACTCTAGATCTATGACAAAATATTGTCCTCAACTAAATTGACTTCCATGGCCACTTTCCTCATCTATCCTGTCCGAAAAGCTGTCAAAATCACTCATTTCTCTCGCACCAGTATCACTTTCCGAAGTCTCCGCCATGTTTACAATCACAACTGGGCCCATCTTGTGACGTCACAGCCGCTATCGTCTGCAGCAGCGGTAGGCTCAGACGGCCGTTCATGGGATGAAACATTTGCGATGTTTATCTCGTCCCTCGCACTTCATAAAAAATTATTTTAGCCATGAACAGGTACAATGATATGTAAGAAATGAAACTGCCATTTCATTTTGGCGCAAAAAAATGCACTTCACGGGCACTTTAACTGCGGGGATATTACATAACTTCCATTGTCAGATGTAATTGTTTATTTGTTATTTATTGTTATTGGATATAAAAATGCATGCGCAACATACAGTACACCACCTTGTGCCCTTCAAATCAAATCAAATCAAGTTTTATTTAAACGATTTTTGGTCGAGCCAAAGTGCTGTACATATAATAAAAAGTACCCTACAGTAAAGACATTTTCCAGCAAATACAACAGCACAGTTTGTGCAGAATATCAGTATGAGAAAAACAACTCCCTCTGTCCTTAGACCCTCACATCGTACAAGGAAAAACTTCCAGAGAAAAACCCACAGTTTAAAGGGAACATGGGAGAAACCTCAGGGAGAGCAACAGAGGAGGGATCCCTCTCCCAGGACGGACAGACGTGCAATAGATGCCGTGTGTGAATCGAAGAGATAATACAAGTTACAGCGTAGGTAGACCGAATGTTTGGAAATGCATGTGTCTATAATAAGAAGACGAATCAACGAGGATGTCAACAATCCTGTGGGAGCCATCTGGGAAGTAGTATGATGAGAGTCAGGCAGGACCGCAGAGACAGGCCCAGCCACGACCCGAAGTCCACGACTTAATCCAGAACTCAGGATAGAGGATCCAGGGCACACGACCACTTTATCCGACCATTTCTAGTAACTTTTGAAGTACTGTTACTAGACTACAAACCATTAGTCAAAAGTTCCTGCAGCAGAAACCTATCTGTTAGTGCTATAGCCACATTTAAGGAAGAGATTCCACCAATACTTAACTTGATAGCAGGTCTGCATGTAAGGGAGGAAACTTATACAAAATGTACACCACCCCAAATTGATCATGTTGTTGATAGTGCTACAGATGCCCTGCGAATAAAATTAGACTCTGTTGCTCCTTTGAAAAAGAAGAAAATAAAACAACATAGACTAGCTCCATGGCATAATGCCGAAACTCGCAAAATAAAGTCGAGACAACTTGAAAGGATATGGCGTTCCACTAAACTCGAAGAATCTCGTTTAATTTGGCATATTACTCTCAATGAATATAAGAAAGCACTGCGTAAAGCGAGAGCAGCTTACTACTCTTCATTAATAGATGAGAATAAGAATAATGCAAGATTTCTTTTCAGCACTGTAGCCAGGCTGACAGAGAGCCACAGCTCTACTGAGCCTTCTATTCCCATAGCACTCAGTAGCAATGATTTTATGTGCTTTTTTAACGATAAAATTGTTACTCTTAGAAACAAAATTAATGACCTCTTGCCTTCGACCAGTATAGTGTTATCAACAGCTCCCGGAAACGTAAGTTCTAATATTACACTAGATAGTAAATTAGAATGCTTTTCAGCCATAAACCTTGAACAATTGAATTCAATGATTCTTTCTTCAAAACCATCAACGTGTATCTTAGACCCGATTCCAACTAAGCTGTTAAAGGAAGTTTTTCCATTAATTAGCACTTCTTTATTAAATATTATGAATATGTCTTTATTATCGGGCTATGTTCCACAATCATTTAAAGTAGCAGTGATAAAACCGCTTCTTAAAAAGCACAACCTCGATCCAGAGGTTTTAGCCAACTATAGACCTATTTCTAATCTTCCGTTCCTCTCAAAAATTCTTGAGAAAGCGGTCGCAAAACAGTTGTGTGATTACTTAAAAAACAATGATTTATTTGAAGATTTTCAGTCTGGCTTTAGAACACATCATAGCACAGAGACAGCTCTGGTTAAAGTCACAAATGACCTTCTAATAGCCTCAGACAAAGGACTTGTCTCTATTCTTGTCTTACTCGATCTCAGTGCTGCATTTGATACTATCGACCATGATATCCTATTGCAAAGACTAGAGCACTTAGTTGGCATAAAGGGAACTGCTTTAGGCTGGTTTAGGTCCTATCTATCTGAACGCTCTCAGTTTGTATGTGTCAACGATAAATCTTCCATGCAAACCAAAGTTAGCCATGGAGTGCCACAGGGCTCAGTGCTTGGACCTATTTTGTTCACATTATATATGCTTCCGTTAGGCAATATTATAAGGAATCATTCTGTACAGTTTCATTGTTATGCGGATGATACTCAACTATATTTATCCATCAAGCCTGATGAAATTAATCATCTAAATAAAATTCAAGACTGCCTTAAGGACTTAAAAACGTGGATGACTTTAAACTTTTTGATGTTAAACACGGCCAAAACTGAAGTTATTGTACTCGGCCCAAAGAATCTACGAAACAAATTATCTAAAGATATACTAACTATGGATGGCATTAATTTGGCCTCCAGTGAGACTGTAAGGAATCTTGGTGTTATATTTGATCAGGATTTATCCTTTAACGCCCACATAAAATCTATTTCAAGGACCGCCTACTTCCATCTACGTAACATTGCAAAAATCAGGCATATCTTGCCTCAAAACGATGCAGAGAAACTAGTCCATGCATTTGTTACTTCAAGGCTAGATTATTGTAACTCTCTATTATCAGGGTGTACCAAGAAGTCAGTTAAGTCGCTTCAGCTGATTCAAAATGCTGCAGCACGTGTACTAACCAGAGTTAGGAAAAGGGACCACATTACTCCTGTTCTGGCTGCCTTACACTGGCTCCCTATAGAACATAGGATAGAATTTAAAATTCTTCTTCTCGCCTACAAAGCCCTTAATGGGCAGGCGCCATCTTACCTTAAAGAACTCATTATACCCTACTGTCCTACTAGGGCATTGCGTTCCAAGAATGCAGGGTTGTTGGTTGTTCCTAGAGTCTCTAAAAGTACAATGGGAGCCAGAGCCTTTTCTTATCAAGCTCCACATTTGTGGAATCAGCTTCCAGTTTGTGTTCGGGCGGCAGACACCCTATCCGTTTTTAAGAGTGCGCTTAAGACCTTCCTTTTTGATAAAGCTTATAGTTAGGGCTGATTAGATTCAGCCCCTAGTTTAGCTGCTATAGGCTTAGTTTGTCGGGGGACACTTTACTTTACTTCTTCCTTCTCTCTGTCTGTACCTGTGTACTCTCATGTTCCGAATAACCCAGCTTCCCCAAATTTCTTTTTGGTGTCTATCTACGCCGGGACCCTGAGTCGTGGCTGATCCTGTTGCTGTGGTCCTGAGTCCTGGATCGCGAGCCCTGGATCTTGAGTCGTGGCTGTGCCTGTTGCTGTGGTCCTGGATCATAAGTCCTGGATGGATATCCTCGTGGATTCATCTTCTTATTATAGACACATGCATTTCCAAACATTTGGACTACCTATGTTGTAAATGTATTATCTTCTCAATTTACACACGGCATCTATTGCACGTCTGTCCGTCCTGGGAGAGGGATCCCTCCTCTGTTGCTCTCCCTGAGGTTTCTCCCATTTTTTTCCCCCTTAAACTGTGGGGTTTTTCCTTTTTCTGGAAGTTTTTCCTTGTACGATGTGAGGGTCTAAGGACAGAGGGTGTCGTATTGTCTACTGATATTCTGTACAAACTGTGAAGTCCACTGAGACAAATGTAACATTTGTGATATTGGGCTATATAAATAAACATTGATTGATTGAGCAGACCGGATCAGACACGGCTCTGGATCCCGGCGTAGATATAGACACAAAACACGAAAAAGTTGGGGGAGGCTGGGTTAATCGGAACATGAGAATACACAGACACAGACAGACAGAAGGAAGAACAAGCACTCCCTTAGGATAGGTTGAGGGAAAATGGTAGCAAGTAAGAGAGTAAGAAACAGGTGGAGAGGCACATGCAGGGAGCAAGGTCCCCACTGGAGCCTTAGTTGGAATTGGTGAGAGGTAAGGAGGTAAACTGTGAATACGGTCATAACACTCCCCGGCCGGAATAGGCCTCTCTGCAAACCTGTTTCCCTCTAATAAGCCTCGAGAGGTCAGAGAGGGAAAAGGTTTTTGGATAAAGAGAGAGAATAGAAAGAATAGATTACAGGAGTAGGGAGTATGAGAAGTAGAGAGAGAAAAGATGTAGAAGAATGAGTAGTAGTAATAACCATAGTTTTAAATATAAGATCCAAGTTTTTAGGTTTTTAGTGAAAGAGCAAGAACCAAAATGTAGGTGAAGAGACACAGCGTATCTACGACAATGCACTGTTATTAGATTATAAGCTATAAACTATAAGCTTTATCAAAAAGGAAGGTCTTAATGAAAATTGCTAACACTTGAATTAAAATACTTGTGGATATCTATTACAAACATTCTTGTGTGGATCAAAAACATTTTTAGAAACAAACCACATTTGTGCAGATAGAGACATTTATGTACAAATCCTCATTCTTCCATGTGTGAATCATTATGTGTAATACGCGGCCGGATTACATGGAGCTCAGCTCAATGTTACAAGAAGTTATAATTTACTTTTAATAAAGTAACTTTATCTTTGTTTACATGCATCCAATCGTGAATGTATACATTTGCCCTTAATAATATCTTGACGTTTGGGAATCAGCAGTCCGTGGAAATTGACAAGGGGGAGGGACTCCCCGGACTGCGGTGACAGTCACGGCATATTCGCATTTCATTCCCCAGACGTGAGGAGAAGTTCAAGGTAGGACTGGTGTAAAAACTTAAATGACACAGCTAATGTTATCTTTTAATTCTTGTTTCGATGCTTGTCACTGTTTCTATATTGGAAGCTTGTTGAAACTGTATGGAATTAGAGACACGTTTTAGGATAAAACGTTAGCAGATACGGCTAATGCTAGCTTAATTGGGGACACATGTCAGCATTCATCTAGTCAGTAGGCCTACATTTGCGTTTTTTATTCAAAATAATGTTATTTAAGGCAGTTTTTTCCATACATTTCTTGAGCAAGCATTTGTAGATAATATTGATGTGTGTAATTCATCCTGGTAAGTTCCAATTCCATGTGAGTAAACATTGTAAAAGTAGCATGCTTCACAGACATAGCTGTTAGCCCGTTGCTGCGTGAACAGTGAACTATGCTCTGATTAAGTTGATGAAATATCTCAGATATTTAGCGTGATTGCTGACTGTTACCTATGTTGTTGCCATCTTATAATCACAGCTTTTTATGTCTTACATTTGTCTGCACTTTTCAAGCTGTTAGCTGCTGGAAGCAGCCAGTTAGTTTTTCATCTGTTTCTGCATCTGAGTGTAAAGTACATTTAAACCCATACAGCGTAACAGCCTTAACACTGTGGTTGAAATTGTGAGGGAAGCATCCAGTGAACACATGAAGCTGAACAGTTTATTTTGTTTATAGATGCCAAATGCACTGACTTAGCAGCCATTGTTACACATATTGAGCTGTTTCAGTGGCATGGCTTGCGTATATAATCAAAGGGTCTGTTTTCTCACCAACAGTGAAAATGAACACTTTGCTGGATATGGCATCAGCAAGACCCCGGAGAGCAAAGATTAAACCTAGAGAAGAGGCTGCACATTTGTCCTCCTTGTGCAAAGACAAGGATGGATTTGATGTGAAGTTCATAAATTCCTTCAAAGGTGAGTGGCAAAACTATTTGCTTACTATTCTTGTCATTAGCATGACACATTTGTATTGTTGTTTAACCTCATCACTTCTCCTGACCCATCCTCTGATCTTTGTTAGGTCGAGGAGTGTTCAGCTCCAGACCCTTTCAAAACGGAGACTTCCTAATTGAATATAGAGGGGAAGTCATAACTAAATCTGAACGTGAAAACCGGCAAAAAGTATACCATAATGCACTTAAGGTTTTCATGTTTGACTTTCGTTTAAATGGACAAGAGTTATGGTAAGTAAATATTGTAATGTTATGTCTAAATGTGTAGTTACCCAGACATACAAACGCTGCTATCTTGATGTTAAGTTGGGCATACAGTGTACATGTTGAGCCTTTTTTTGTCTATATGTATTTTATCTAATGCTAGTTTGCTGTGGTTGTAATCAGAATTGTGTCCTTGCCCAATCAGTGTTGATGCTGCCAAAGAGGACAACTCCCTAGGGAGACTTGTCAACGATGACCATGTGAACCCAAACTGCAAAATGAAATTGATCAAAGTGGATGGAAAGCCCCATCTTTGTCTTTTTGCACTCAAAGACATCAGTCCCGGAGAAGAGATAGCTTATGACTACAGTGATTCTGATTGGCCATGGAGATGCAAGGTATTTACGAATGGTGTCTTGTATCAACACTCTTTTCACAACAAACTTAGCTCTGCCATGTGCAATATGTTAGTCACATGGAAAATTGAAATGTCAGAAAGTTCAACAATTCTATACAAAATGCTATTAATACAAAAGATGATTTTAAATTATGGCCATTGACTTGATGACCTGTTATTTAACTACGAGGTGGATATTGTGTGTCATTCAACAGGTGAGTTAACCACAACTCAATGTTGGTATTAGTTACATGTTTCTTTCCAGTTTATAAACCATGAAGACTGGATGTGAATGCTGAGGTCCTGTGTATCACTCTACTGGACAGCTTTAGACACTAAGAGGACTGTGTGTCAATGCGGTTTTTCTTCTTGATGTTAAACTGAATGATCATACTCTTTAGATATTAAATACTATAATCAGTGTCTTTCTACCTGATAGTGTTAACTCACAACAAGAGCCAGTAATGCATGTGTGTACTACTCTGGATATTTAGTGATTAAACTTGGTCCTTCTTCATCCACAAGATTTCCACCGAGGCAGAGACTCTGCATGAAGATGCTGCCATGACATCTGAGTCCCACTATGATGACATTCAACAGGTGAGTTAACCACAACTCAATGTTGGTATTAGTTACATGTTTCTTTCCAGTTTAGAAACCATGAAGACTGGATGTGAATGCTGAGGTTAGATACACAGGTCCTGTGTATCACTCTACTGGAAAGCTTTAGACACTAAGAGGACTGTGTGTCAATGCGGTTTTTCTTCTTAATGTTAAACTGATGATACTCTTTAGATATTAAATAGTTTAATCAGTGTCTTTCTACCTGATAGTGTTAACTCACAACAAGAGCCAGTAATGCATGTGTGTACTACTCTGGATATTTAGTGATTAAACTTGGTCCTTCTTCATCCACAAGATTTCCACCGAGGCAGAGACTCTGCATGAAGATGCTGCCATGACATCTGAGTCCCACTATGATGACATTCAACAGGTGAGTTAACCACAACTCAATGTTGGTATTAGTTACATGTTTCTTTCCAGTTTAGAAACCATGAAGACTGGATGTGAATGCTGAGGTTAGATACACAGGTCCTGTGTATCACTCTACTGGACAGCTTTAGACACTAAGAGGACTGTGTGTCAATGCGGTTTTTCTTCTTGATGTTAAACTGAATGATCATACTCTTTAGATATTAAATACTATAATCAGTGTCTTTCTACCTGATAGTGTTAACTCACAACAAGAGCCAGTAATGCATGTGTGTACTACTCTGGATATTTAGTGATTAAACTTGGTCCTTCTTCATCCACAAGATTTCCACCGAGGCAGAGACTCTGCATGAAGATGCTGCCATGACATCTGAGTCCCACTATGATGACATTCAACAGGTGAGTTAACCACAACTCAATGTTGGTATTAGTTACATGTTTCTTTCCAGTTTAGAAACCATGAAGACTGGATGTGAATGCTGAGGTTAGATACACAGGTCCTGTGTATCACTCTACTGGACAGCTTTAGACACTAAGAGGACTGTGTGTCAATGCGTTTTTCTTCTTAATGTTAAACTGATGATACTCTTTAGATATTAAATAGTTTAATCAGTGTCTTTCTACCTGATAGTGTTAACTCACAACAAGAGCCAGTAATGCATTTGTGTACTACTCTGGATATTTAGTGATTAAACTTGGTCCTTCTTCATCCACAAGATTTCCACCGCATTCTGCGGTGGATGAAGAGCGGCTGTTCTTCTGTCAAACTGCTATCATCTAAATGTCGGTGCTCCTTCAAATGTTTTTGATATCTTAAAATCACTCTCAGCAAAGGCTACATCAATTTAGTTGATTAAAAAAACAAAACGTAACCCTACATACAGAAGAATCATTCCTGCAAGCTCTGCACAGTTAGACTTACAGATGTTTAAATATGGCAAAGAGCAAGCATTAGCATTTGATCCCTACATGCTATTGTTCAGAACCAACACAATATCAGAAATTGGAAGAAGGAAAGAAGACAGTTTGATTGCTTCATCCCAAACCCATTTGTAGTTATAGTTTTAGTAAGTAACATAATACATCTTAAATAAAATACGTGTTAACGTGGTTTCCATTGACTGATCTCTTTTTCTGTTTGTAGAGTCTCTTGAAAATGCTGTGGAGAGGAATCCCAGGAGGATGCAAAAACAGAAGTGGTCTCCAAAAGAGGTGGCAGCAGTTTTGAGACACTTTAATGCACACATTGCCAAGGGGAAATTGGCCACGATGATAGAATGCAGACAGTGCAAAGCTGCAGAGCATCCTATTCTGGCTGGTCGCTCTTTGCAAAATATTAGAGACTTCGTCAGGAACCAAGGCACGACTCAGAAGAAAAAAGCACTGCTACAAAAAAGATGATGACATTTAATCGAACATGCAGTGATGACAGTTCACAGTTAAACTTTTCATTATTATGTTACATGTAGGAGCAATGTTTTATTATAAGGATAATTCCGAGATTAAAGCTGTTATGTTAGGAAAATACAGATGAAATCATACCGGGGGCTGAGGGGTCGTTGCAGCAGATAGTTATGTTGAACACTCGTAAACAAAACGTTGCTAAAACAGAAACCAACTACCGCAATAAGGTAAACAACTATCCACAATCCAATTTCATCAAAACAACTTCACACCCGCTGCCCTCTGAGCTGGACACATCACACAGGTGTCTGTCTGCAGCCAGAGGAGAGAGGAGGGGTCAGGGACCGTCTACAAAGTGCAACGCTGAATAAAGATACTATACTCAATAACTCCTCTGTTATAAAGCTACAAACATCACATTTTAAATCACACAATAATATACTGTTGCTTAAACTACACATGCAAGTTTGCGAAAATAGGTGGTTTTAGTAGTTTATTTGCAGTATTTTTTCAGCGTTGCACTTTGTAGACGATCCCTGACCCCTCCTCTCTCCTCCGGCTGCAGACAGACGCCTGTGTTATGTGTCCAGCTTGGAGGGCGGCGGGTGTGAGGTTGTTTTGATGAAAATTGGATTGTGGATAGTTGTTTACCTTATTACGGTAGTTAGTTTGTGTTTTAGCAACGTTTTGTTTATGAGTTATTGATCCGTTCCAGTTCCAATCTGTCAATATAACTTCCTTGAAGATCTGCTGCAACGACCCCTCAGCCCCCGGGATAATCTCATCTTTATTCTCAGCGACTTTAATCTTGTAATTATGACTTTATTCTCCTATCTTTTCTTTTTTGTGTGGCCCTAATCCTCTGTCGTACCAAGGTAATGCTGGAAGGAGAGTTATATGTTTAAAATAATAAAGATTTAGTCTTAGCTCAATTTTCATGTGAAAATAACCATTAAACTTGGCTCATTGTTCACTGTGCAAGGTGCAATATGTCCTTTTGTATCAGCTTTTAAAAGGTAATGCTCCAAGTAGATGATCAGTCTTGTAGGGCAAATAGCATTTTGTATTAGTGATAAACCAGTTCGGTCACTTTGCTATAAAATGGTTATCGGTTCTTTTCATATCGATGATGTAATTGCAATTAGCAGTGCTGCAAATATAAGCATTTACTTGCAAATGGATTTAATTTGTCTCGGAAGACCTGCTTGTAGTATACCCCTCTGGAGAATTAGAATGTAGTCCTACATTTGCATGAAAACAACAGATTGCTAACAGGAGGCAAGCAATAACTAAAACACATTAACCTACCTTTAAGCTATATCTATGGTGCACTATATTGTCTATTAAAATATTAAATCACAAATCAGGTATTCCTATGCTGTTGTGCAAAACATTTTGTCCGTTTATAAAAGGTGTGTCCTTGTAATGCACAATCCAACACGTTTGTGTAAAGTTATGTTCCATTTAATCATGTTTGCCCCTTTAATACACTTCAGTGACATGTTTGTGTGTTGTATAGCTACTGTCCTCTCAAATAACCATTGTGTCATGGGCGGGGCTTATGCAGCTCATTATCTGCTGTCCTCCTAATTATGCATGGTGTCAGGTTGTTGTATCTTGAGTTGTGCTATGTGTATTGGACATTTGAAGTGGGATTTGTGTTGTATGGCTCAAAATAGATTTTTTGATATTCAAAACATCTTTGTAAATCTAGTGGAAAGGGGTGTCCATCTAATGATGGAAAAAACGTGTTTGGGTCAAAGTGTCCTTTTAGTTAACAAAAACCCGTATGTGTGTGTGTGTGTGTGTGTGTGTGTGTGTCTGAAAAATAAAACACTACTGGTGCTTTTTATTTTTGAAACCCTCCTGTAGTTCTCTTCCCGTGCGCTGGGGGCGCTGTGGAGCTCTCTCCAGACAAATAGCAGCAGAAGAAGAAAGTCAACACGTGTTATTCACAGAAAACAGAGTTACTATAAGAAGTTAAAATGTATGTTTAATTACTTATTGATCTGCTTCCTTTCAGCCACACATGGATCAGGTTAGGTGTTTTTTTCTATAATCAATAATTCTGGATTGATTCACAATTCACATGTAGAGGGAGCTTTTATTTTGATATCATATAATGTATTTATGCTCAAAAGGTCAATTACATCAGGGATTAAAACACATTTTGAAATCCCCTCCTGTAGTTCTCTTCCGGTGCGCTGGGCGCTGTGGAGCTCTCTGCAGGCAAAGAGCAGCAGAAGAAGAAGGGGAACGTTAACACGTGTTCTCCTGGCTAACAGCGTGTTGTGTGAACAGAGCAGAAAGCAGAACACAGACCTTTATCATCATATTAAATCTAGTTACAGACTTTCTTTAGAGATGGGAAGACGAAGAAGGTTGCCCCGGAGGCGGAGGAGGCTCCAGAGGCTGCTCCGGAGGCTGCTCCGGAGGCTGCTCCGGAGGTAAAGGTGACTCTGAACCCGATCTGCACGCCGCTGGCCTCCAGGAAGCTCAGCAAGAAGCTCTACAAGTGCGTCAAGAAGGGTGAGAAACACTCCCAAAGCTTCCCAAAACTCTTTAAACATGTGTAAAGAGGGGAAACTAGCTGCTTTTCAAGTGTCCACGAGTCATTTTCTTCATGCTAAACTAGGTAAACGTTTTAAGAGCTCTCGCACATCAGCAGACTTTAACAACATGTTATATTTATAATGTATATATTGTTGGACTCTGCTGATTATTTCGGCATATAACGTGTTAGAAAAAGTGAAGATTAATGTGTTTATGGTGTTTAAAATGTCCACGGCGAGTCATTTTCTCAGTCGTTGCAGCAGCAAAACTAGGTTAAAAATGTAAGGTTTGAAATGCTCTCGCACATCAAAAGACTTTAATAACATGTTATAATTATTAATTATATCTTGTTCGAACAGGTGGGTTCTGCTGATTAATCCGGCATATAACATGTCATTTAAGTGTGAAGATAAAGGGTGTAAATGAGGCTTTAGTGCCGCTGGTCTCGTGTTGTCGGGAGGCTTTCTGGGACTGCTTGCCTCGTGTTAGAGAGGGGGGGGAGGGAGAGAGGGGGGGGGGGCGATGATAAATAACATGGTTCATTCCTCAGGAATTTGGTTGTTTGTAGGATTGAAATGATGTTTCTGCAGATCTGTGTTTTTAGTAAAGCCTAACTGGGTTTAGCTCTTTATCCTGACTGTATCCTGTGTTTGAGGTCCAGCTGTTAAAGTGAAGAACATCCGGAGGGGGGTGAAGGAGGTTCAGAAGTTCATCAACAAGGGAGAGAAAGGGTGAGCCTTTAGTGTGTCTTCATCATGTCCTCTTCATCATGTCCTCTTCATCATGTCTCCTCTGTGTTTCAGTATCTTTGTCTCCTCTTCATCATGTCCCCTCTGTGTTTCAGTATCTTTGTCTCCTCTTCATCATGTCCTCTCTGTGTTTCAGTATATTGTCTCCTCTTCATCATGTCCTCCTCTTCATCGTGTCCTCTCTGTGTTTCAGTATCTTTGTCTCCTCTTCATCATGTCCCCTCTGTTTCAGTATCTTTGTCTATTCATCATGTCCTCTCCTCTTCATCATGTCCCCCCTGTGTTTCAGTATCGTTGTCTCCTCCACTTCATCATGTCCCCCCTGTGTTTCAGTATCGTTGTCTCCTCCTCTTCATCATGTCCCCCCTGTGTTTCAGTATCGTTGTCCTCCTCCACTTCATCGTGTCTTCATCATGTCCCCCCTGTGTTTCAGTATCTTAGTCTCCTCTTCATCATGTCCCCTCTCTCTTTCAGTATCGTAGTCTCCTCCTCTTCATCATGTCTCCCTCTTCATCATGTCCTCTCTCTCTCTCAGGATCGTAGTCCTTGCGGGGGACACCCTCCCGATCGATGTGTACTGCCACCTCCCTGTGATGTGTGAGGACCGGAACCTGCCGTACGCCTACATCCCCTCCAAGACCGTACGTACATGTATATCACAGTCTGAGCTTCAGAGACATCCTTCATCATGAGAACTCTTTAAAGGGTTTCCTGCTCCTAGAGTCTGTAGGTTATGACATCATGAGAACTCTTTAAAGGGTTTCCTGCTCCTAGTGTCTGTAGGTTATGACATCATGATCACTCTTTAAAGGGTTTCCTGCTCCTAGGGTCTGTAGGTTATGACATCATGATCACTCTTTAAAGGGTTTCCTGCTCCTAGAGTCTGTAGGTTATGACATCATGATCACTCTTTAAAGGGTTTCCTGCTCCTAGAGTCTGTAGGTTATGACATCATGAGAACTCTTTAAAGGTTTCCTGCTCCTAGTGTCTGTAGGTTATGACATCATGATCACTCTTTAAAGGTTTCCTGCTCCTAGAGTCTGTAGGTTATGACATCATGATCACTCTTTAAAGGGTTTCCTGCTCCTAGGGTCTGTAGGTTATGACATCATGAGAACTCTTTAAAGGGTTTCCTGCTCCTAGAGTCTGTAGGTATGACATCATGATCACTCTTTAAAGGGTTTCCTGCTCCTAGGGTCTGTAGGTTATGACATCATGAGAACTCTTTAAAGGGTTTCCTGCTCCTAGAGTCTGTAGGTTATGACATCATGAGAACTCTTTAAAGGGTTTCCTGCTCCTAGAGTCTGTAGGTTATGACATCATGATCACTCTTTAAAGGGTTTCCTGCTCCTAGGTCTGTAGGTTATGACATCATGATCACTCTTTAAAGGGTTTCCTGCTCCTCGTGTCTGTAGGTTATGACATCATGATCACTCTTTAAGGGTTTCCGCTCCTCGTGTCTGTAGGTTATGACATCATGATCACTCTTTAAAGGGTTTCCTACTCCTAGAGTCTGTAGGTTATGACATCATGATCACTCTTTAAAGGGTTTCCTGCTCCTCGTGTCTGTAGGTTATGACATCATGATCACTCTTTAAAGGGTTTCCTACTCCAACTTAAATATCACCGCTTTATTCTGAAATATCACAACTTTATTCTAAAATATTAAAACTTTATCTGAAAATATCACCACGTTATTCTGAAAATATCACAACTTTATTCTGAAAATATCACAACTTTATTCTGAAAATATCACAACTTTATTCTGAAAATATCATCGTTTTATTCTGAAAATATTAAAACTTTATTCTGAAAATATCACCACTTTATTCTGAAAATATCACAACTTTATTCTGAAAATATCGTTTTATTCTGAAAATATTAAAACTTTATTCTGAAGTATCACACTTTATTCTGATGGTGTTTGTGTTTCAGGACCTGGGCTCGTCGGCGGGGTCGAAGCGTCCGACCTGCGTCATCCTGATCAAACCTCACGCAGATTACCAGGAGGCGTACGACGAGTGTGAACAGGAAGTGAGCAGCCTGCCCAAACCCCTGTGAACACACACACACTCTCACACCACACACACACACACACTCACTCACTCACTCACTCACTCACTCACACACTCACTCACTCACTCACTCACTCACTCACTCACTCTCACACACACACACTCTCACACACAACCCTCTTTCCGTTTCTACACCATATACGACGTACATCTTGTCGGCTAGCAGTTTCTATCCGCTTCCAGTCATTGTGCTAAGCTACGCTGACGCTGGAGAGGATTTGATGAATTCGTTTTTATTCCTTTACGGTAAAAACAAAGTGTAAATAAACAAACCTGTTGTTTGTTGACTAACGTCTCTGGAGGTTGGATGTTGATCCAGATGTTTCAGTGACGGCTCGAGGAACATTTAATTTTCTACGACGTTTTTTGTGTTTTTGTTTTAATTCACTCTTGTTTTGTAATAAAATGAACGTGAACTGACGCCGCCTCGAGTCTCCCTTTAATGTTTATATAATCCTGTGATTAAAGTGTTCGTCACATCCTGCAGAAGCTTTTACAGACGGGTGAAGCGTCAGACGTCTTATTTCAGAGTTCTGCTTCCTGTTCTGTACGGATTTCAAAATAAAAGTCCCTGAAGACTTCAGATTTGACCCCCAGTGTTTCCATCCAGAGGACGTTTCGTCTCTACGGGAAACTCCTGCAGTTATAAACTCTACGGTGGCCTGTTGGGACAAATGAGAACTGGATCTCTGTTCCCCGGTACCTGAAGGTCTCCTCAGGTTTCTTCAGGTGTGTGTAGCCAACTGCTTGGGGCCCCGGACCAGAAGGGGGCCCCCAAAGAAGGTCAGTTAAGAAGGTCCACAGCAACGACAACATGAAACACCCTTTAATTTACTGCAACGACATGTCGGGGAAACCCCCTCAAGGGGCCCCATGCATAGCGCGCCGTCAAAAGCTGCTTCATAATGTCAGTTTCGCCGCTCCGGGGAGGGGGGGTGCTGTCGGAGATGTCATGTCCCTTCTGCTTTGGGCCCCCACAGTGACTTGGGGCGCCACTGTGTGTATCCAGGTGTTCCTCTTTAGGGCTTAACAGGGCCCCTCTTTCTGTTTGGCCCCCGGCCGGAAGAGGTGTGTGTGTGTTCTCAGGATGGCGTGTGTGTGAGATGTTACGTACTGTGTGTGTGTGTGAGGTGTTACGTACTGTAGTGTGTGTGTTCTCAGGATGGCGTGTGTGTGAGGTGTTACGTACTCTGTGTGTGTGTGTGTGTGTGTGTGTGTGTGTGTTCTCAGGATGGCGTGTGTGTGAGGTGTTACGTACTGTGTGTGTGTGTGAGGTGTTACGTACTGTAGTGTGTGTGTTCTCAGGATGGCGTGTGTGTGAGGTGTTACGTACTGTGTGTGTGTGAGGTGTTACGTACTGTATGTGTGTGTTCTCAGGATGGCGTGTGTGTGAGGTGTTACGTACTCTGTGTGTTGTGTGTGTTTCTCAGGATGGCGTGTGTGTGAGGTGTTACGTACTGTGTGTGTGTGTGAGGTGTTACGTACTGTGTGTGTGTGTGTGAGGTGTTACGTACTGTGTGTGTGTGTGAGGTGTTACGTACTCTGTGTGTGTGTGTGAGGTGTTACGTACTGTGTGTGTGTGTGTGAGGTGTTACGTACTGTGTGTGTGTGTGTGAGGTGTTACGTACTGTGTGTGTGTGTGTGAGGTGTTACGTACTGTGTGTGTGTGTGAGGTGTTACGTACTGTGTGTGTGTGTGAGGTGTTACGTACTGTGTGTGTGTGTGAGGTGTTACGTACTGTGTGTGTGTGTGAGGTGTTACGTACTGTGTGTGTGTGTGTGAGGTGTTACGTACTGTGTGTGTGTGAGGTTACGTACTGTGTGTGTGTGTGAGGTGTTACGTACTGTGTGTGTGTGTGAGGTGTTACGTACTGTGTGTGTGTGTGAGGTGTTACGTACTGTGTGTGTGTGTGTGAGGTGTTACGTACTGTGTGTGTGTGTGAGGTGTTACGTACTGTGTGTGTGTGTGAGGTGTTACGTACTGTGTGTGTGTGTGTGAGGTGTTACGTACTGTGTGTGTGTGTGAGGTGTTACGTACTGTGTGTGTGTGAGGTGTTACGTACTGTGTGTGTGAGGTGTTACGTACTGTGTGTGTGTGTGAGGTGTTACGTACTGTGTGTGTGAGGTGTTACGTACTGTGTGTGTGTGTGAGGTGTTACGTACTGTGTGTGTGTGTGTGTGTGTGTGTGTGTGTGTGTGTGTGTGTGTGTGTGTGTGTTGTGGTGTGTGTGTGTGTGTGTGTGTGTGTGGTGTGTGTGTGTTGTGTGTGGTGTGGTGTGTGTGTGTGTGTGTGTGTGTGTGTGTGGTGTGTGTGATCAGCAGTGGTGTTCTTGTAGTCCTCGTGCAGCGTGTTGTTCTAAATAGTGTTTGAGTTCCCGGTGTCACTTTCTTTTATTAGAAAGTAGCTTCTTCATTTTTCAAACAATGAAACGATATCTTCTCATTTCTCCTCTGGAGCTCAGGAGGAGCGTGACAGTGTTCAGGAGGAGAGATCTTTCTCTTTAGCCCGTCCCGTAGGAAGGGCAACATGTAGAGAATAAAACGACCCTTAAAGCTGGAAACAGAGCGACTGAACGAGATGATGAAGAGATGTTTGCTCAGGAAAAGGAACTATGAGACGGTGATAAGATCTCAGACTGAGGAGAGGAGACTTCAGACTGAGGAGAGGAGTTCAGACTGAGGAGAGGAGAGTTCTGACTGAGGAGAGGAGTTCGACTGAGGAGAGGACTTCAGACTGAGGAGAGGAGAGTTCAGACTGAGGAGAGGTGAGTTCAGACTGAGGAGAGGTGAGTTCAGACTGAGGAGAGGCCAGTTCAGACTGAGGAGAGGAGAGTTCAGACTGAGGAGAGGCCAGTTCAGACTGAGGAGAGGAGTTCAGACTGAGGAGAGGAGAGTTCAGACTGAGGAGAGGAGTTCAGACTGAGGAGAGGAGAGTTCAGACTGAGGAGAGGAGAGTTCAGACTGAGGAGAGTTCAGACTGAGGAGAGGAGAGTTCAGACTGAGGAGAGGCCAGTTCAGACTGAGGAGAGTTCAGACTGAGGAGAGGTGAGTTCAGACTGAGGAGAGTTCAGACTGAGGAGAGGAGAGTTCAGACTGAGGAGAGGCCAGTTCAGACTGAGGAGAGTTCAGACTGAGGAGAGGAGAGTTCAGACTGAGGAGGGAGTTCAGACTGAGGAGAGGAGAGTTCTGACTGAGGAGAGGAGAGTTCAGACTGAGGAGAGTTCAGACTGAGGAGAGGCCAGTTCAGACTGAGGAGAGGGAGTTCAGACTGAGGAGAGGTGAGTTCAGACTGAGGAGAGGAGTTCAGACTGAGGAGAGGTGAGTTCAGAGTGAGGAGAGGTGAGTTCAGACTGAGGAGAGGTGAGTTCAGACTGAGGAGAGGAGAGTTCAGACTGAGGAGAGGTGAGTTCAGACTGAGGAGAGGGAGTTCAGACTGAGGAGAGGAGAGTTCTGACTGAGGAGAGGTGAGTTCTGACTGAGGAGAGGTGAGTTCAGACTGAGGAGAGGTGAGTTCAGAGTGAGGAGAGGAGAGTTCAGACTGAGGAGAGGAGAGTTCAGACTGAGGAGAGTTCAGACTGAGGAGAGGAGAGTTCAGACTGAGGAGAGGCCAGTTCAGACTGAGGAGAGTTCAGACTGAGGAGAGGCCAGTTCAGACTGAGGAGAGGAGAGTTCTGACTGAGGAGAGGAGAGTTCAGACTGAGGAGAGTTCAGACTGAGGAGAGGAGTTCAGACTGAGGAGAGGTGAGTTCAGACTGAGGAGAGGAGTTCAGACTGAGGAGAGGTGAGTTCAGAGTGAGGAGAGGTGAGTTCAGACTGAGGAGAGGTGAGTTCAGACTGAGGAGAGGAGAGTTCAGACTGAGGAGAGGTGAGTTCAGACTGAGGAGAGGTGAGTTCAGACTGAGGAGAGGAGAGTTCTGACTGAGGAGAGGTGAGTTCTGACTGAGGAGAGGTGAGTTCGACTGAGGAGAGGTGAGTTCTGACTGAGGAGAGGTGAGTTCAGACTGAGGAGAGGAGAGTTCTGACTGAGGAGAGGTGAGTTCTGACTGAGGAGAGGTGAGTCAGACTGAGGAGAGGTGAGTTCAGACTGAGGAGAGTTGAGTTCTGACTGAGGAGAGGAGTTCAGACTGAGGAGAGGTGAGTTCAGAGTGAGGAGAGGTGAGTTCAGACTGAGGAGAGGTGAGTTCAGACTGAGGAGAGGAGAGTTCTGACTGAGGAGAGGTGAGTTCTGACTGAGGAGAGGTGAGTTCAGACTGAGGAGAGGTGAGTTCAGACTGAGGGAGTTGAGTTCTGACTGAGGAGAGGTGAGTTCAGACTGAGGAGAGGTGAGTTCTGACTGAGGAGAGGTGAGTTCTGACTGAGGAGAGGTGAGTTCAGACTGAGGAGAGGTGAGTTCAGACTGAGGAGAGGTGAGTTCAGACTGAGGAGAGTGAGTTTGACTGAGGAGAGGTGAGTTCAGACTGAGGAGAGGTGAGTTCTGACTGAGGAGAGGAGTTCAGACTGAGGAGAGGTGAGTTCTGACTGAGGAGAGGTGAGTTCAGACTGAGGAGAGGTGAGTTCAGACTGAGGAGAGGTGAGTTCAGACTGAGGAGAGGTGAGTTCAGACTGAGGAGGTGAGTTCTGACTGAGGAGAGGAGTTCAGACTGAGGAGAGGTGAGTCTGACTGAGGAGAGGTGAGTTCAGACTGAGGAGAGGTGAGTTCAGACTGAGGAGAGGTGAGTTCTGACTGAGGAGAGGTGAGTTCAGACTGAGGGAGGTGAGTTTGACTGAGGAGAGGTGAGTTCAGACTGAGGAGAGGTGAGTTCAGACTGAGGAGAGGAGAGTTCAGACTGAGGAGAGGTGAGTTCAGACTGAGGAGAGGTGAGTTCAGACTGAGGAGAGGCCAGTTCAGACTGAGGAGAGGTGAGTTCAGACTGAGGAGAGGAGAGTTCAGATGAGAGAGAGGCCAGTTCAGACTGAGGAGAGGTGAGTTCTGACTGAGGAGAGGTGAGTTCAGACTGAGGAGAGGTGAGTTCAGACTGAGGAGAGGTGAGTTCAGACTGAGGAGAGGAGAGTTCAGACTGAGGAGAGGTGAGTTCAGACTGAGGAGAGGTGAGTTCAGACTGAGGAGAGGCCAGTTCAGACTGAGGAGAGGTGAGTTCTGACTGAGGAGAGTGAGTTCAGACTGAGGAGAGTGAGTTCAGACTGAGGAGATGTGAGTTCAGACTGAGGAGAGTTGAGTTCAGACTGAGGAGAGGTGAGTTCAGACTGAGGAGAGGTGAGTTCTGACTGAGGAGAGGCCAGTTCAGACTGAGGAGAGGTGAGTTCTGACTGAGGAGAGGCCAGTTCAGACTGAGGAGAGGTGAGTTCTGACTGAGGAGAGGCCAGTTCAGACTGAGGAGAGGTGAGTTCAGACTGAGGAGAGGTGAGTTCAGACTGAGGAGAGGTGAGTTCAGACTGAGGAGAGGTGAGTTGACTGAGGAGAGGTGAGTTCAGACTGAGGAGAGGTGAGTTCTGACTGAGGAGAGGCCAGTTCAGACTGAAGAGCGGCAGTTCAGACTGAGGAGAGGTGAGTCAGACTGAGGAGAGGTGAGTTCAGACTGAGGAGAGGAGAGTTCAGACTGAGGAGAGGTGAGTTCAGACTGAGGAGAGGTGAGTTCAGATGAGGAGAGGCCAGTTCAGACTGAGGAGAGGTGAGTTCAGACTGAGGAGAGGTGAGTTCTGACTGAGGAGAGGCCAGTTCAGACTGAGGAGAGGCCAGTTCAGACTGAGGAGAGGTGAGTTCAGACTGAGGAGAGGTGAGTTCTGACTGAGGAGAGGCAGTTCAGACTGAGGAGAGGCAGTTCAGACTGAGGAGAGGCCAGTTCAGACTGAGGAGAGGCCAGTTCAGACTGAGGAGAGGAGAGTTCGACTGAGGAGAGGCCAGTTCAGACTGAGGAGAGGCCAGTTCAGACTGAGAGAGGCCAGTTCAGACTGAGGAGAGGTGAGTTTAGACTGAGGAGAGGCAGTTCAGACTGAGGAGAGGCCAGTTCAGACTGAGAGAGGCCAGTTCAGACTGAGGAGAGGCCAGTTCAGACTGAGGAGAGGCCAGTTCAGACTGAGGAGAGGAGAGTTCTGACTGAGGAGAGGCCAGTTCAGACTGAGGAGAGGTGAGTTCAGACTGAGGAGAGGCCAGTTCAGACTGAGGAGAGGTGAGTTCAGACTGAGGAGAGGCCAGTTCAGACTGAGGAGAGGAGTTCAGATTGAGGAGAGGAGAGTTCAGACTGAGGAGAGGTGAGTTCTGACTGAGGAGAGGAGTTCAGACTGAGGAGGCGAGTTCAGACGAGTTAGAAACTGTCGACTCGCGGGAAGTTTCCACTGAAAGAGAGGCTCACAGTCCAGAAGAGAGGGGAACTATGGAGTCAGAACTGTGTCACCAATCACATTTAGAATTTTAGAATTCGGAACATATTCAACTTTTTGAAAAAAAAAAAAAAAATTTAAAAAAGAAAATTCACAGAGAATTTGTTGAAAAAGTAAAATTCTCAGAAAATAAATAGATTTGAGAAACGTTAAAGGGCCCGTGTCATGGCCATTCACTGATCATAACTCCATTGTTGAGGTATACTAAAATAGATTTATACTGTGCATTGTTCCAAACTCACATTGGTTTCGCATACAGCATCTCTGTAAAGTGTGTGTATTCAGCAGTATTCACTCTCTCACTAAACGGGTCGTTGCAGCTCTTGCCCCCCCCTCCCTGTGAGCACAGTGTGTCTGATTGGTCGGGACGTTGTGAATCGCGCTGAGCTCCGTGGAGGTGTGGTTTCCTTGTTTAGCGATACACAGCCAAACTCATCCTGAGCACACACAAACTCACAGCCGAAGTAAAGACAATAAGTGTGGCTTGATATTGAGTCAGAAAAAGGTTGATAAACGCTGTGAGAATGGGTCTGCAGAGAGAACTTCAGAGAGATCCCAACTGTCTGTTATCAGCCTGCAGCCAGGGAGGAGAAATCAGCAGAGCTGCCTGCACTGAGTGTGTGTGTGAGGAAGTCCGTGGATTGGTCAATTTGGACCAATCAGCAGAGGCTTAACGTAACGGCTCCGCGGACGAAACGTAACGGCTCCACGGATTGGTCCATTTGGTTCCGGGTACGAGCTGACGTCAGCTCGTACCCGGAAGAAACTGAGAAATCCCCAACGAGGCGTTTTGGGGAGGTTTCTCTGTGTTAGAGTTTACTCGCTACAGGGTGCACTTTGAGGGTTGTGACTGCAGACCGTTCACATGCAGAAAAAGCTACAGAACACACGGGGACGGGAATAACCGGAAAAGCAGGACACCTCTCCTTTAAGAAAGACTCGTCGTGTCTGTTAGATTTCTGCTGCTGTGACAAAGACATGTGAAAATATAAAGTATGAATGGCACCAGAGCCAGAACAATTTCCTCGAGGAGAGAAAAAGTGATTTCTGACTTTAATCTCAAAAGAGGAGAAAAAAGTCAAAATTCATAAATTTTCTTTCTGACTTTAATCTTTTTATTTCTCCTTTTTCTTCTCAGAACTTTTTCTTTCTCTAAATGTTGACTTTACTCTCAGATCTCTAAATGTTCTCTCTCGTCTCTGACCCTCTTTCTGTCAGACTGAGGAGAGATCATCCGGGAGTTCATTTACCTACATCTGTAATTAGACTAAACTCACCAACACATCGTTAGCATCGTTAGCATCGTTAGCATCGTTAGCATCGTTAGACAGAAACCTAAAGGTGTGAATGTGAGTAATGAAGAGAAGATTCAAGATGCTTATTTATCCCGAGGGAAATTGAGGTGCAACAGTACAATACAAAGAAGGAAGAAGAAATATGCACCAAATATAACTAAATATAAACTAAAATAACTAAGTATCACCTAATATAAACAAATGTATCAACATTAAGAGCAGTATTAAAAATATGAAATAATTTACACTAATTACATAGGTATATAAAACAATATGTATAGTGCAATGGCAGTACAGCAACAATAACCAATAACACTAAATACTAAATATAAATAAAGTGAAAAGTAAAGTGAAATGAAATGACAGTGCATTCAGATGAAATGAAGTGAACTCAGGTCACTGAGTCTCCAATGTCCCTCTAGCGACCTGAGGTGGATGCGTTATAGAGTCTGATGGCAGCAGGAAGAAAGGACTTCCTGTGGCGTTCTGTGAAACACCGGGGTGGAATGAGTCTATTGCTGAAGGTACTTCGGTATGAGGTCAGCACCTGGTGGAGAGGGTGAGCGTTGTTGTCCATGATACTACGCAGTTTGCGCAGCATCCCCCTCTCAGACACCACCAACAAGGAGTCCAGCTGGACCCCCAGGACGGAGCCAGCCTTCCTGACGATCCTGCTGATCTTGTTGGCGTCTGCTGACCTCAACCTGCTTCCCCAGCATGCGACAGCAAAGAAGATGGCACTGGCTACCACCGACTGGTAGAACATCTTCAGCATGGTGTTACAGACGTTGAAGGACCGGAGCCTCCGCAGGAAGTAGAGACGGCTCTGGCCCTTCTTGTACACAGCCTCAGTGTTCTTGGCCCAGTCCAGTTTACTATCCAGGTAAACACCCAGGTATTTATAGTCCTTCACAACGTCGGCAGTCACCCCCTTGATGGAAATGGGTGTGGGGGTAGATTTCCTCCTGCGGAAATCCACCACCAGCTCCTTCGTCTTGTCGGTGTTGAGCTGCAGGTGGTTGAGCTCACACCACTCAACGAAGGAGTCCACGACGCCCCTGTACTCCTTATCATTTCCCTCGCTGACACAACCAACAACTGCAGAATCGTCTGAAAACTTCTGCAGATGGCAGGACTCCGAGTGGAACTGAAAGTCTGAGGTGTACAGGGTGAACAGGAAGGGAGAAAGAACGGTTCCCTGTGGAGCCCCTGTGTTGCTGACCACAGTGTCAGACACACAGTCCTGCAGTCTGACAAACTGTGGTCGACCCGTCAAATAGTCTGTTATCCAGGAAACCAGGGAGGAGTCCACCTGCATAGCCGTCAGCTTACTCCCCAGCAGGGCAGGCCGGA
>JAAKFY010000008.1:1151618-1154118 GCA_011823955.1 Dissostichus mawsoni
TCAAAATGGAAGAAGTAGAAAGTACAGGTATTTGTGTTCAAAATGGAAGAAGTAGAAAGTACAGGTATTTTGGTTCAACATGTAAGAAAGTAGAAAGTACAGGTATTTGGGTTCAAAGTGTAAGAAGTAGAAGTACAGGTATTTGGGTTCAACATGTAAGAAGTAGAAAGTACAGGTATTTGTGTTCAACATGTAAGAAGTAGAAAGTACAGGTATTTGGGTTCAACATGTAAGAAGTAGAAAGTACAGGTATTTGGGTTCAAAATGTAAGAAGTAGAAAGTACAGGTATTTGTGTCAACATGTAAGAAGTAGAAAGTACAGGTATTTGGGTTCAACATGTAAGAAGTAGAAAGTACAGGTATTTGGGTTCAAATGTAAGAAGTAGAAAGTACAGGTATTTGGGTTCAACATGTAAGAAGTAGAAAGTTCAGGTATTTGTGTTCAACATGTAAGAAGTAGAAAGTACAGGTATTTGGGTTCAACATGTAAGAAGTAGAAAGTACAGGTATTTGTGTTCAACATGTAAGAAGTAGAAAGTACAGGTATTTGGGTTCAAAGTGTAAGAAGTAGAAAGTACAGGTATTTGGGTTCAACATGTAAGAAGTAGAAAGTACAGGTATTTGTGTTCAACATGTAAGAAGTAGAAAGTACAGGTATTTGGGTTCAACATGGAAGAAGTTGAAAGTACAGGTATTTGGGTTCAACATGTAAGAAGTAGAAAGTACAGGTATTTGTGTCAACATGTAAGAAGTCAAAGTAAAAAAGTAATCAGAAAATAAGTAGTGGAGTAAAGTACTGATACCAGAAACAGTACAGTAGTACAGTAACAAAGTATTTGTACTGTTACTACTTCCCTCCTCTGGTTAGCTGTTAGCGGCAAATGAATAAAGGAAAACTTTAGAAAGACAAACCAGTGAGAAGTTTCAGACTTTATTAAATAAACACATGAAGAACACTATGATCTGCTTATCTCACACACACACACACACACACACACACACACACACACACACACACACACACACACACACACACACACACACACACACACACACACCACACACACACACACACACACACACACACACACCCACACCACACCCACACACACACCACACACACACACATACACACACATACACACACACACACACACACACACACACCACACACACACACACACACACAAAGAGCATTAAAGAGTTTAAGTTTTAGTCATCAAAAAGCCTCATTAGGACCATGCGGCCCCCGGGGGCCCCTTATCAGTGCGTACAGCTGTGTATATGTGTGTGTGTGTGAGTATGTGTGTGTGTCGTTCAGCCTCTTCATGTCTCTTCTCTTTACTCTGAAACCTTGACTCCTAAGAACACTCTCAATGAGCAGAAACACCTGATAGAGAAAACTGAAGAGAGAGAAAAGGAATAGTGTCCATCACGGCTCCATCACGGCTCCATCACGGCTCCATCACTGCTCCATCGGCTCCATCACGGCTCCATCACTGCTCCATCACGGCTCCATCACGGCTCCATCACGGCTCCATCACTGCTCCATCACGGCTCCATCACTGCTCCACACGGCTCCATCACGGCTCCATCACGGCTCCATCACGGCTCCATCACGGCTCCATCACGGCTCCATCACGGCTCCACACGGCTCCCACACGGCTCCATCACGGCTCCATCACGGCTCCATCACGGCTCCACACGGCTCCATCACGGCTCCATCACGGCTCCATCACTGCTCCATCACGGCTCCATCACGGCTCCATCACGGCTCCATCACGGCTCCAACACGGCTCCATCACGGCTCCATCACGGCTCCATCACGGCTCCCACACGGCTCCACACGGCTCCATCACGGCTCCATCACGGCTCCATCAAGGCTCCATCACTGCTCCATCACTGCTCCATCACGGCTCCATCACGGCTCCATCACGGGCCATCACGGCTCCATCACGGCTCCATCACGGCTCCATCACGGCTCCACACGGCTCCCACACGGCTCCCACACGGCTCCATCACGGCTCCATCACGGCTCCATCACGGCTCCATCACGGCTCCCACACGGCTCCATCACGGCTCCATCAGGCTCCATCACGGCTCCATCACGGCTCCCACACGGCTCCCACACGGCTCCATCACGGCTCCATCACGGCTCCATCACGGCTCCCACACGGCTCCCACACGGCTCCCACACGGCTCCATCACGGCTCCATCACGGCTCCATCACGGCTCCATCACGGCTCCATCACGGCTCCCACACGGCTCCATCACGGCTCCATCACGGCTCCATCACGGCTCCCACACGGCTCCATCACGGCTCCATCACGGCTCCATCACGGCTCCCACACGGCTCCATCACGGCTCCATCACGGCCATCACTGCTCCATCACGGCTCTCCATCACGGCTCCATCACGGCTCCATCACGGCTCCAACACGCTCCATCACGGCTCCATCACGGCTCCATCACGGCTCCATCACGGCTCCCACACGGCTCCC
>JAAKFY010000008.1:1159118-1164118 GCA_011823955.1 Dissostichus mawsoni
GGGGGGGGGGGGCAGCCTATCACGGGGGGGGCAGCCTATCAGAGGATAACACTCTGTGGTTTTAATGTTAGCAGATGATAAGGAATAATAGTGTTTCCGTGCACAGCTCATCCATCACTGCTGTATTTATCTTTACAAGAAGAGGAAAATAATAACTGAGCAGGAAGTCATCAGAGAGCTGCAGGAAGCGGCTCAGATTAAACAGGAAGCAGCTCAGATTAAACAGGAAGCTGTCCAGATTAAACTGAACGTCCACAAATAACTGATTTTGATCTGAGAGTCTGCGGGGAGACGAGAGCGTTCATATCGCCTCAGAATCAGCCCTTCAGAGCAGATATTATAACTGTAATGACTTCAGAAACTTCACAATAAAACTCAGGAGAAAAGGTGAGAAATAAAAAAGACTGATGCTATTTGTGCCCGGGAATTATTATAACATGAATGACTTCATAAACTTCCAGGAGTTCAGAGTGAAATGTTTAACATCTGCAGAACAGATCGTGTTGCTGTTTCATTTAAACTTATGATAACAAAGACCAGCAAGATGTGGAGGAGAAGAAGACCAGAAGGAGGTGAGAAATGACATCAAACAGTGATGCTGTTTGCACCCGGCTAGCTATAGCTAACAATGCTATTTGCACCCGGCTAGCTATAGCTAACAATGCTATTTGTACCCGGCTAGCTATAGTTAACAATGCTATTTGTACCCGGTGTGTCTATAGCTAACAATGCTATTTGTACCCGGCTAGCTATAGCTAACAATGCTATTTGTGCCCGGGTATCTATAGCTAACAATGCTATTTGTGCCCGGGTGTCTATAGCTAACAATGCTATTTGCACCCGGGTATCTATAGCTAACAATGCTATTTGTACCCGGCTAGCTATAGTTAACAATGCTATTTGTACCCGGGTGTCTATAGCTAACAATGCTATTTGTACCCGGCTAGCTATAGCTAACAATGCTATTTGTGCCCGGGTATCTATAGCTAACAATGCTATTTGTGCCCGGGTGTCTATAGCTAACAATGCTATTTGCACCCGGGTGTCTATAGCTAACAATGCTATTTGTACCCGGGTGTGTATAGCTAACAATGCTATTTGTACCCGGGTGTCTAGCTAACAATGCTATTTGTACCCGGGTGTGTATAGCTAACAATGCTATTTGTACCCGGGGTGTATAGCTAACAATGCTATTTGCACCCGGGTGTCTATAGCTAACAATGCTATTTGCACCCGGGTGTCTATAGCTAACAATGCTATTTGCACCCGGGTGTCTATAGCTAACACTGCTATTTGTACCCGGTGTGTTATAGCTAACAATGCTATTTGTACCCGGGTGTCTATAGCTAACAATGCTATTTGCACCCGGGTGTCTATAGCTAACAATGCTATTGTACCCGGGTGTCTATAGCTAACAATACTATTTACCCGAGTGTCTATAGCTAACAATGCTATTTGTACCCGGGTGTGTATAGCTAACAATGCTATTTGCACCCGGGTGTCTATAGCTAACAATGCTATTTGTACCCGGGTGTGTATAGCTAACAATGCTATTTGCACCCGGGTGTCTATAGCTAACAATGCTATTTGTACCCGGGTGTCTATAGCTAACAATGCTATTTGCACCCGGTTCTCTATAGCTAACAATGCTATTTGTACCCGGGTGTCTATAGCTAACAATGCTATTTGTACCCGGGTGTCTATAGCTAACAATGCTATTTGCACCCGGTTCTCTATAGCTAACAATGCTATTTGTACCCGGGTGTCTATAGCTAACAATGCTATTTGTACCCGGTGTCTATAGCTAACAATGCTATTTGCACCCGGTGTCTATAGCTAACAATGCTATTTGTACCCGGGTGTCTATAGCTAACAATCTATTTGTACCCGGGTATCTATAGCTAACAATGCTATTTGTGCCCGGGTGTCTATAGCTAACAATACTATTTGTACCCGGTATCTATAGCTAACAATGCTATTTGTACCCGGGTGTCTATAGCAACAATGCTATTTGTACCGGGTATCTATAGCTAACAATGCTATTTGTGCCCGGGTGTCTATAGCTAACAATGCTATTTGTACCCGGGTATCTATAGCTAACAATGCTATTTGTGCCGGGTGTCTATAGCTAACAATACTATTTGTACCCGGGTATCTATAGCTAACAATGCTATTTGTACCCGGGTGTCTATAGCTAACAATGCTATTTGTACCCGGGTGTCTATAGCTAACAATGCTATTTGTACCCGGGTGTCTATAGCTAACAATGCTATGACCCGGGTATCTATAGCTAACAATGCTATTTGCACCCGGGTGTCTATAGCTAACAATGCTATTGTACCCGGGTGTCTATAGCTAACAATGCTATTTGCACCCGGGTATCTATAGCTAACAATGCTATTTGTACCCGGGTGTCTATAGCTAACAATGCTATTTGTACCCGGGTGTCTATAGCTAACAATGCTATTTGTACCCGGGTGTCTATAGCTAACAATGCTATTTGTACCCGGTGTGTATAGCTAACAATGCTATTTGTACCCGGGTGTCTATAGCTAACAATGCTATTTGTACCCGGGTGTGTATAGCTAACAATGCTATTTGCACCCGGTTCTCTATAGCTAACAATGCTATTTGTACCCGGGTGTCATAGCTAACAATGCTATTTTACCGGGTGTCTATAGCTAACAATGCTATTTGCACCCGGTTCTCTATAGCTAACAATGCTATTTGTACCCGGGTGTCTATAGCTAACAATGCTATTTGTACCCGGGTGTCTATAGCTAACAATGCTATTTGCACCCGGGTGTCTATAGCTAACAATGCTATAGACAACCGGGTGTCTATAGCTAACAATGCTATTTGCACCCGGGTGTCTATAGCTAACAATGCTATTTGTACCGGGTGTCTATAGCTAACAATGCTATTTGCACCCGGGTATCTATAGCTAACAATGCTATTTGTACCCGGGTGTCTATAGCTAACAATGCTATTTGCACCGGGTGTCTATAGCTAACAATGCTATTTGTACCCGGGTGTCTATAGCTAACAATGCTATTTGTACCGGGTGTCTATAGCTAACAATGCTATTTGTACCCGGGTGTCTATAGCTAACAATGCTATTTGTACCCGGGTGTCTATAGCTAACAATGCTATTTGTACCCGGGTGTCTATAGCTAACAATGCTATTTGTACCCGGGTGTCTATAGCTAACAATGCTATTTGTACCCGGGTGTCTATAGCTAACAATGCTATTTGTACCCGGGTGTCTATAGCTAACAATGCTATTTGTACCCGGGTGTCTATAGCTAACAATGCTATTTGTACCCGGGTGTCTATAGCTAACAATGCTATTTGTACCCGGGTGTCTATAGCTAACACTGCTATTTGTACCCGGGTGTCTATAGCTAACAATGCTATTTGTACCCGGGTGTCTATAGCTAACAATGCTATTTGTACCCGGGTGTCTATAGCTAACAATACTATTTGTACCGGGTGTCTATAGCTAACAATGCTATTTGTACCCGGGTGTCTATAGCTAACAATGCTATTTGTACCCGGGTGTCTATAGCTAAACAATACTATTTGTACCCGGGTGTCTATAGCTAACAATGCTATTTGTACCCGGGTGTCTATAGCTAACAATGCTATTTGTACCGGGTGTCTATAGCTAACAATGCTATTTGTACCCGGGTGTCTATAGCTAAAAATACTATTTGTACCCGGGTGTCTATAGCTAACAATGCTATTTGTACCCGGGTGTCTATAGCTAACAATACTATTTGTACCCGGGTGTCTATAGCTAACAATGCTATTTGTACCCGGGTGTCTATAGCTAAACAATGCTATTTGTACCCGGGTGTCTATAGCTAACAATGCTATTTGTACCCGGGTGTCTATAGCTAAACAATACTATTTGTACCCGGGTGTCTATAGCTAACAATGCTATTTGTACCCGGGTGTGTATAGATAACAATGCTATTTGTACCCGGGTGTCTATAGCTAACAATGCTATTTGCACCCGGGTGTCTATAGCTAACAATGCTATTTGTACCCGGGTGTCTATAGCTAACAATACTATTTGTACCCGGGTGTCTATAGCTAACAATGCTATTTGTACCGGGTGTGTCTATAGCTAACAATGCTATTTGTACCCGGGTGTCTATAGCTAACAATGCTATTTGTACCCGGGTGTCTATAGCTAACAATGCTATTTGTACCCGGGTGTCTATAGCTAACAATGCTATTTGTACCCGGGTGTCTATAGCAACAATACTATTTGTACCCGGGTGTCTATAGCTAACAATGCTATTTGTACCCGGGTGTCTATAGCTAACAATGCTATTTGTACCCGGGTGTCTATAGCTAACAATGCTATTTGTACCCGGGTGTCTATAGCTAACAATGCTATTTTGCACCCGGGTGTCTATAGCTAACAATGCTATTTGCACCCGGGTGTCTATAGCTAACAATGCTATTGTACCCGGGTGTCTATAGCTAACAATACTATTTGTACCCGGGTGTCTATAGCTAACAATGCTATTTGCACCCGGGTGTGTATAGATAACAATGCTATTTGTACCCGGGTGTCTATAGCTAACAATGCTATTTGTACCCGGGTGTCTAAGCTAACAATGCTATTTGTACCCGGGTGTCTATAGCTAACAATGCTATTTGTACCCGGGTGTCTATAGCTAACAATGCTATTTGTACCCGGGTGTATAGCTAACAATGCTATTTGTACCCGGGTGTCTATAGCTAACAATGCTATTTGTACCCGGGTGTCTATAGCTAACAATGCTATTTGCACCCGGGTGTCTATAGCTAACAATGCTATTTGTACCCGGGTGTCTATAGCTAACAATGCTATTTGTACCCGGGTGTCTATAGCTAACAATGCTATTTGCACCCGGTGTGTATAGCTAACAATGCTATTTGTACCCGGGTGTCTATAGCTACAATGCTATTTGTACCCGGGTGTCTATAGCTAACAATGCTATTTG
>JAAKFY010000008.1:1170700-1185700 GCA_011823955.1 Dissostichus mawsoni
TGGGTGTATTACCTGTGGGTGATATTACTGTGGGTGTACTTACTGTGGGTGTGTACTGTGGGTTTATTACCTGTGGGTGTATTACCTGTAGGTGTATTACCTGTGGGTGTATTACCTGTAGGTGTATTACCTAGGTGTATTACCTGTAGGTGTATTACCTGTGGGTTTATTACCTGTGGGTGTATTACCTGTAGGTTTATTACCTGTGGGTGTATTACCTGTAGGTATTACCTGTAGGTGTTACCTGGGTGTATTACCTGTAGGTGTATTACCTGTGGGTTTATTACCTGTGGGTGTATTACCTGTAGGTGTATCCTGTAGGTGTTTACCTGTAGGGTATTACCTGTAGGTGTATTACCTGTAGGTTATTACCTGTAGGTGTATTACCTGTGGTGTATTACCTGTAGGTTTATTACCTGTGGGTTTATTACCTGTAGGTTATTACCTGTAGGTGTATTACCTGTAGGGTATTACCTGTAGGTGTATTACCTGTGGGTGTATTACCTGTAGGTGTATTACCTGTGGGTTTATTACCTGTGGGTATTACCTGTGGGTTTATTACCTGTGGTGTATTACCTGTAGGTGTATTACCTGTAGGTGTATTACCTGTGGGTTTATTACCTGTAGGTGTATTACCTGTAGGTGTATTACCTGTGGGTGTATTACCTGTAGGTGTATTACCTGTGGGTTTATTACCTGTAGGTGTATTACCTGTAGGTGTATTACCTGTGGGTGTATTACCTGTAGGTGTATTACCTGTGGGTTTATTACCTGTGGGTGTATTACCTGTAGGTGTATTACCTGTGGGTTATTACCTGTAGGTGTATTACCTGTAGGTGTATTACCTGTGGGTGTATTACCTGTAGGTGTATTACCTGTGGGTTTATTACCTGTGGGTGTATTACCTGTGGGTATTACCTGTAGGTGTATTACCTGTAGGTGTATTACCTGTAGGTGTATTACCTGTAGGTTTATTACCTGTGGGTGTATTACCTGTGGTGTATTACCTGTAGGTGTATTACCTGTAGTGTATTACCTGTAGGTGTATTACCTGTGGGTTATTACCTGTGGGTGTATTACCTGTGGGTGTATTACCTGTGGGTGTATTACCTGTAGGTGTATTACCTGTGGTTTATTACCTGTAGGTGTATTACCTGTAGGGTATTACCTGTGGGTGTATTACCTGTAGGTGTATTACCTGTGGGTTTATTACCTGTGGGTGTATTACCTGTAGGTGTATTACCTGTGGGTTTTACCTGTAGGGTTTACCTGTGGGTTTATTACCTGTAGGTGTATTACCTGTAGGTGTATTACCTGTGGGTGTATTACCTGTAGGTGTATTACCTGTGGGTGTATTACCTGTGGGTGTATTACCTGTGGGTGTATTACCTGTAGGTGTATTACCTGTAGGTGTATTACCTGTGGGTGTATTACCTGTAGGTGTATTACCTGTGGGTTTATTACCTGTAGGTGTATTACCTGTAGGTGTATTACCTGTGGGTTATTACCTGTAGGTGTATTACCTGTGGGTTTATTACCTGTGGGTGTATTACCTGTAGGTGTATTACCTGTAGGTGTATTACCTGTGGGTTTATTACCTGTGGGTGTATTACCTGTAGGTGTATTACCTGTAGGTGTATTACCTGTGGGTGTATTACCTGTAGGTGTATTACCTGTAGGTGTATTACCTGTGGGTGTATTACCTGTAGTGTATTACCTGTGGGTTATTACCTGTGGGTGTATTACCTGTAGGTTTATTACCTGTGGGTGTATTACCTGTAGGTTTACCTGTAGGTGTTTATACCTGTGGGTGTATTACCTGTAGGTGTATTACCTGTAGGTTTATTACCTGTAGGTTTGCCTGTAGGTTTACAGGGGGGGTGGGAGACAGGAGTCCTCACTGTGGAGGTGGTGGGGGACAGAAGTCCTCACTGTGGAGGTGGTGGGAGACAGGAGAATGGCAGCCAAGCTGTCCTCCCTGCTGGACAATGTGTCCCATCCCCTCCAGGACACCCTGTCCTCACTGTGCAGCTCCTTCAGCGATAGGCTGCTGCACCCCCGCTGTCTCACGGAGAAATACCGCAGGTCCTTCCTTCCTGCAGCGGTCAGACTACACAACCAGCACAGCCCCTAGTAGACCCCCCCCCCCACACACACCACAACACAGACTATATCACCCCTGCTGTTAAATACCAACAAACTATGTGCAATATGTGCAATATATATATGCCGTTAATAACTGTAATATACACCTGGCTGCTAAATCCTAACAACTGTTACAGGATGTGTATTTTGAAAATTATGTCACTTTTTATTTATTATATCATAACTTAGTATTTTTTTTAATGCATGTCACACATTTAACATATGTAACATTAAGCTGTCTGTGGCTCTTTCCTGCTGTAACTACGCACATGTCCCCTCCCTGGGACTAATAAAGGGATTCTGAGTCTGATCTAGTGTAATGGACTACAGACGTCCAGCTTTAGAGAATAAACAAAGTTTCTGAGAGGCGTTCATCAGAAGCAGGAAATACATGTCAGCTGACTGAGAGGAGTTGTGTCATGTGATGTATACCATGAGGAGTTGTGTCATGTGATGTATACCAGGAGGAGTTGTGTCATGTGATGTATACCATGAGGAGTTGTCATGTGATGTATACCATGAGGAGTTGTGTCATGTGATGTATACCATGAGGAGTTGTGTCATGTGATGTATACCATGAGGAGTTGTGTCATGTGATGTATACCAGAGGAGTTGTGTCATGTGATGTATACCATGAGGAGTTGTGTCATGTGATGTATACCATGAGGAGTTGTGTCATGTGATGTATACCAGGAGGAGTTGTGTCATGTGATGTATACCATGAGGAGTTGTGTCATGTGATGTATACCATGAGGAGTTGTGTCATGTGATGTATACCAGGAAGAGAGGAGTCTGCAGTTTAAACAAAAAAAACAGTTTTAATGTTTCAGCAACACACTCGCGCTCACAACGACCGCGGCTAACGTTTAGCGTCCATCAACGACCACAGCTAACGTTTAGCGTCCATCAACGACCGCGGCTAACGTTTAGCGTCCATCAACGACCACAGCTAACGTTTAGCGTCCATCAACGACCGCGGCTAACGTTTAGCATCCATCAACGACCACAGCTAACGTTTCGTTTAGCGTCCATCAACGAGGCCGTGGCTAACGTTTAGCGTCCATCAACGAGGCCGTGGCTAACGTTTAGCGTCCATCAACGACCGCGCTAACGTTTAGCGTCCATCAACGACCGCGGCTAACGTTTAGCGTCCATCAACGACCGCGGCTAACGTTTAGCGTCCATCAACGAGGCCGTGGCTAAGGGGTAACGTCCCTACTCCTCTGCGCTAACGTTAGCGTCTCTCAGTTCCTCTACTCCAACGTAAGCGTACGTTAGCATCTCTTGGTTCCTCTAGTGTCCATCACATTGTCTCCATTAGCCTCTTTCGCTCCTCTTTGCTTGCTTTAGCAACCCTTGAATTGTCTCTGAAATGTTAGTGTCCATCAGCTTCTTCCCTCTACGCTCCACTCCGCTAACGTTAGCGCCCCTGGTTTCTTCCCTGCTAACGTTAGCGCCCCTGATTTCCTCCTTGCTAACGTTAGCGGCCCTGGGTTCCTCCATGCTAACGTTCACGCCCCCCCTCACATGTCGGACCACAGGATGGCCTTGCTGCTCTTCTCCACGCTGACCACGTACGCTCCTGACGGCGACCAGGACACCGAGTTGATGGCAGAGCTGCAGGAAACAGGAAACAGCGATTCAGCACAGATATAATAATGTTTATATATATTAAAAGTCCCTTATTATGCAAAAGTCACTCTGATGTCTTCCTACATCACCATGTGTCCCCGGTGTGTCAGGAGACTCACTAAGTGATGTCTTCTCTACATCACAATGTGTCCCGGTGTGTCAGGAGACTCACAAAGTGATGTCTTCTCTACATCACCATGTGTCCCCGGTGTGTCAGGAGACTCACTAAGTGATGTCTTTCTACATCACAATGTGTCCCCGGTGTGTCAGGAGACTCACTAAGTGATGTCTTCTCTACATCACAATGTGTCCCCGGTGTGTCAGGAGACTCACAAAGTGATGTCTTCTCTACATCACCATGTGTCCCCGGTGTGTCAGGAGACTCACTAAGTGATGTCTTCTCTACATCACCATGTGTCCCCCGTGTGTCAGGAGACCCACTAAGTGTCAGCAAATAAACCCCTCTCTCTTGTCCTCCGTACCCACGTCTCTAAAAGCGGAGCTGATCCTGAGTTTCTGCTGGGAGAGTTCTCCTGATGAGATCTACTCTCTCTCTAAAGCTACTGACCCAGAGTCAGCTCTTTAGTAACAGCTGGAAGAGAGGGGGGGGGGCTACAAGGATCTGTTTGGGGTTTGGAGCAGGACACTTCGAGACATGTCATTATATATCTGAGACCTGTAATATATGCCTAATAACAGGAGACCTTTAATGTTCATATTTATATAATGTTTATATTATGTATTGATATGGACTGTTATTGTGAAGGCTGTAGAGATTCCTGTGTGAGGTCACATGACTCCAGGTCACATGACTCCAGGTCACATGACTCCAGGTCACATGACTCCAGTTCTCACCTGTGGCTCCGGTCCAGAGTCCGCTCCACCTTCCCCGTCAGGACGTTCCAGATGTAGAGAGCGCCGTCTGCTGACCCCCCGCCACGTAGCAGCCGTCAGGACTACACACAAATACACACATTATACATTACCACACACACAGTTAAATGACAGATGAGTGATGACATCATCAGGACAGGTGACTCACCTGAAGGTCACTCTGGTCCAGTCTGCTCCACACTTGAAGCCCTGAGCGCTACACACACACACATTATTATTAATACACATAAACATATAGATATTATCTGTGAGTGTGTGTTACCTGTGTGTGTGTGTGTGTGTTACCTGAGTGTGTGTTACCTGTGTGTGTGTGTGTTACCTGAGTGTGTTACCTGTGTGTGTGTGTTACCTGAGTGTGTGTGTGTTACCTGTGTGTGTTTGTTACCTGAGTGTGTGTGTGTTACCTGAGTGTGTGTGTTACCTAGTGTGTGTGTTACCTGTGTGTGTGTGTGTGTGTGTTACCTGAGTGTGTGTGTTACCTGAGTGTGTGTGTTACCTGAGTGTGTGTTACCTGAGTGTGTGCTACCTGAGTGTGTGTGTTACCTGAGTGTGTGTTACCTGAGTGTGTGTTACCTGAGTGTGTGTGTGTACTGAGTGTGTGTTACCTGAGTGTGTGTGTTACCTGTCTGTGTGTTACCTGAGTGTGTGTGTTACCTGAGTGTGTGCTACCTGAGTGTGTGTGTTACCTGAGTGTGTGCTACCTGAGTGTGTGTGTTACCTGAGTGTGTGTTACCTGAGTGTGTGTGTTACCTGAGTGTGTGTTACCTGTGTGTGTGTGTGTTACCTGAGTGTGTGTGTTACCTGAGTGTGTGTTACCTGAGTGTGTGTGTTACCTGAGTGTGTGTTACCTGAGTGTGTGTTACCTGTGTGTGTGTTACCTGAGTGTGTGTTACCTGAGTGTGTGTTACCTGAGTGTGTGTGTTACCTGAGTGTGTGTGTTGTGTTACCTGAGTGTGTGCTACCTGAGTGTATGTGTTACCTGAGTGTGTGTTACCTGAGTGTGTGTTCCTGTGTGTGTGTGTGTGTGTGTTACCTGTGTGTGTGTGTGTGTGTGTGTGTGTGTTTTTACCTGTAGTTATCAGAGCCTCTCAGTCTGAGCTGTAGTTATCTCTCTCAGTCTGAGCTGTAGTTATCTTTCAGTCTGAGCTGTAGTTATCTCTCTCAGTCTGAGCTGTAGTTATCAGAGCCTCTCAGTCTGAGCTGTAGTTATCTCTCTCAGTCTGAGCTGTAGTTATCAGAGCCTCTCAGTCTGAGCTGTAGTTATCTTTCAGTCTGAGCTGAGTTATCAGAGCCTCTCAGTCTGAGCTGTAGTTATCTTCTCAGTCTGAGCTGTAGTTATCTCTCTCAGTCTGAGCTGTAGTTATCTCTCAGTCTGAGCTGTAGTTATCTTTCAGTCTGAGCTGTAGTTATCTCTCTCAGTCTGAGCTGTAGTTATCAGAGCCTCTCAGTCTGAGCTGTAGTTATCAGAGCCTCTCAGTCTGAGCTGTAGTTATCTTTCAGTCTGAGCTGTAGTTATCAGAGCCTCTCAGTCTGAGCTGTAGTTATCTTTCAGTCTGAGCTGTAGTTATCTTTCAGTCTGAGCTGTAGTTATCTTTCAGTCTGAGCTGTAGTTATCTTTCAGTCTGAGCTGTAGTTATCTTTCAGTCTGAGCTGTAGTTATCTTTCAGTCTGAGCTGTAGTTATCTCTCTCAGTCTGAGCTGTAGTTATCTTTCAGTCTGAGCTGTAGTTATCTCTCTCAGTCTGAGCTGTAGTTATCTCTCTCAGTCTGAGCTGTAGTTATCAGAGACTCTCAGTCTGAGCTGAAACCTCCGGTGGCCTGATGGCCTGATGTTAACTGTGTGTGTGTTACCTGAGTGTATGTCTCACGCTGACGGTCCTCAGGTCGATGATGGTCAGCAGGTCGTCTCTGGAGCAGCTGAGCAGCTCCGTGCGGTCGTGGTTCAGATCCGAGACGTGACCCGACCCTGGAGCTGGAGCTCCTGCACCATGCTCTCTGCCCTACACACACACACACACACACACACACACACACACACACACACACACACACAACACACACCACACACACACACACACACACACACACACACACACACACACACACACACCACACACACACACACACACACACACACACACACCCACACACACACACACACACACACACACACACACACACACACCACACACACACACACACACACACACACACACACACACACACCCTTTATTAGTCCCACAGTGGTCATTTACACTGTTACAGCAAAGTGATAGCAGGTAACAAATGAGCTAACATGTTAAAGGGGACCTATCATGCAAAATGCACTTTGTGATGTCTTTCATACATATGTGTCCCCGGTGTTCCAGGGAACTCACAAAGTGTCAGAAAACACAACCCTCTCTCTTTTCCTCCATACCCAAATCTCTAAAACGGGGCTGCAACGGATTTGATACGGTGGATTTTTTATTTGCACCTTTTGACGTAATGTAGGTGCACTCCGCCTGATTGGTCAACTCTCCACCAATCAGGGGAATGAGAGGTTGGGCCATGTTGACTCTCCACTCGTAATCACAGCAAGCATGATAACATGACGCTCGTGCCGGGGCCGTGTCACGCCCCCTCTTCCGCATGGGGCGTGGTCAGCTGAATCAGACCTTGCAAAGACAGAGCTGGAGTGAGGCAAAATGAGGCATGGCTAAAATGCATGATCTGTTTCGTATTTTGAAAATTAAAACGTATTAATATACCATATATATATATATATATATATATATATATATATATATATATATTACACCTTATATTATTTAAATATAGCATGATAGGTCCCCTTTAAATATAGAGAAAAGCAAACCTGGCTCGAAATGAGGTTTGAGATATTTTAGAAAATGGAATAATGAGTACCTGATGTCCCAGAATCGGACCTTCTTGTCGAAGTGTCCGCTCATCACACACTGCTCCGTGCAGACGATGTCGTTACAGCTGGAGCCGGCAAACACTGTCTTCATACCTGAGAGAAAACCTGACTCAGCATGACTCAGAGAGAAAACCTGACTCAGCATGACTCAGAGAGAAAACCTGACTCAGCATGACTCAGAGAGAAAACCTGACTCAGCATGACTCAGAGCGAAAACCTGACTCAGCATGACTCAGAGAGAAAACCTGACTCAGCATGACTCAGAGAGAAAACATGTCTCAGCATGACTCAGAGAGGAAACCTGACTCAGCATGACTCAGAGAGAAAACATGACTCAGCATGACTCAGAGAGAAAACATGTCTCAGCATGACTCAGAGAGAAAACCTGACTCAGCATGACTCAGAGAGAAAATGACTCAGCATGACTCAGAGAGAAAACTGACTCAGCATGACTCAGAGAGGAAACATGACTCGGCATGACTCAGAGAGGAAACATGACTCGGCATGACTCAGAGAGAAAACCTGACTCGGCATGACTCAGAGAGGAAACATGACTCAGCAACCTGAACACTAAGTGATGACTCAGCACCCTGCACACTAAGTGATGATTCAGCACCCTGAACACTAAGTGATGACTCAGCACCCTGAACACTAAGTGATGACTCAGCAACCTGAACACTAAGTGATGACTCAGCAACCTGAACACTAAGTGATGACTCAGCAACCTGAACACTAAGTGATGACTCAGCACCCTGCACACTAAGTGATGATTCAGCACCCTGAACACTAAGTGATGACTCCGCTCCCTGAACACTAAGTGATGACTCAGCTCCCTGAACATTAAGTGATGACTCAGCCCTCTAGAGAAAGTGCCGACTCAGCCCTCTAGAGAAAGTGCCGACTAAGCCCTCTAGAGAAAGTGCTGACTCAGCCCTCGAGAGAATGTGCCGACTAAGTCCTCTAGAGAAAGTGCCGACTAAGCCCTCTAGAGAAAGTGCTGACTCAGCCCTCTAGAGAAAGTGCTGACTCAGCCCTCGAGAGAAAGTGCCGACTCAGCCCTCGAGAGAAAGTGCTGACTCAGCCCTCTAGAGAAAGTGCTGACTCAGCCCTCAAGAGAAAGTGCCGACTCAGCCCTCTAGAGAAAGTGCTGACTCAGGGTGCTGACTCAGGGTGCTGACTCAGCCCTTTAGAGAAAGTGCCGAGTCAGCCCTCTAGAGAAAGTGCTGACTCAGCCCTCGAGAGAAAGTGCCGCTAAGCCCTCTAGAAAAAGTGCTGACTCAGGGTGCTGACTCAGCCCTCTAGAAAAGTGCAGACTCAGCCCTCTAGAGAAAGTGCTGACTCAGGGTGCTGACTCAGCCCTCTAGAGAAAGTGCTGACTCAGCCCTCTAGAGAAAGTGCCGACTCAGCTCTCTAGAGAAAGTGCCGACTCAGCCCTCTAGAGAAAGTGCTGACTCAGGTAAAGACGTACAGACTTTGCTGCGGAGGTCCCACAGTTTGAGGGTGCGGTCGTAGCTCCCGGAACGATGCGAGTGTTGTCCAATAGGAATCGAGCTGACAGCACCTTTCCACTGTGACCGGTCAGGGTGTGCTGGAGGAAACACACACACCACACACACACACACACACACACACACACACACACACACACACACACACACACACACACACACACACACACACACACACACACACACACACACACACACACACACACACACACACACACACACACACACACACACACACACACACACACACACACACACACACACACACACACAGTACAGGTCAGGCGAGTACAGGTCAGGTGAGTACAGGTCAGGTAGAGGACAGGTCAGGGGAGAACAGGCGAGTACAGGACAGGCGAGTACAGGTCAGGTGAGAACAGGCGAGTACAGGTCAGGCGAGTACAGGTCAGGTGAGAACAGGCGAGTACAGGTGAGTACAGGTCAGGTGAGAACAGGTGAGTACAGGTCAGGTGAATACAGGCGAGTACAGGTCAGTACAGGTGAGAACAGGTCAGTACAGGTGAGAACAGGTCAGTACAGGTGAGTACAGGTCAGGTGAGAACAGGTGAGTACAGGTCAGGTGAATACAGGCGAGTACAGGTCAGTACAGGTGAGAACAGGTCAGTACAGGTGAGTACAGGTCAGGTGAGAACAGGTGAGTACAGGTCCGGTGAATACAGGCGAGTACAGGTCAGTACAGGTGAGAACAGGTCAGGTGAGAACAGGCGAGTACAGGTCAGGTGAGAACAGGCGAGTACAGGTCAGGTGAGAACAGGCGAGTACAGGTCACGTGAGAACAGGCGAGTACAGGTCAGGTGAGAACAGGCGAGTACAGGTCAGTACAGTGAGTACAGGTCAGGTGAGAACAGGTCAGGTGAGAACAGGCGAGTACAGGTGAGTACAGGTCAGTACAGGTGAGTACAGGTCAGGTGAGAACAGGTGAATACAGGTCAGGTGAGAACAGGCGAGTACAGGTCAGGTGAATACAGGCGAGTACAGGTCAGTACAGGTGAGAACAGGTGAGAACCATAAGGACTCACTCTCAGACGGGAGTCCTCTACGGTCCACAGACGACTCGCAAAGTCATTGGACGCCGCCAGCAGGAAGGAGCCCTGCAGAACATTGGAGAATGACATCACAACCCCAGAACCAATCAGCAGTGTTATCAAGTATTAACAACCTCTGGAGGATCCTAATCGACCAATCAGAATCCAGTATTCAACAGAGCCGTGTAATAACAGATAGACTTACTGCGCTGTCGAACTCGATGCTGGTGATTCCCGCGTTGCTGCCGGTCAGTGAACCTTTCGGCTCACAGCGACCTGAACACAGTCTACAGTTTAACAGAGGTCCCTGAACACACCGTCTACAGTTTAACAGAGGTCTCTGAACACACCGTCTACAGTTTAACAGAGGTCCCTGAACACAGTTTACAGTTTAACAGAGGTCCCTGAACACAGTTTACAGTTTAACAGAGGTCCCTGAACACAGTTTACAGTTTAACAGAGGTCCCTGAACACAGTTTAACAGAGGTCCCTGAACACACAGTTTAACAGTGGTCCCTGAACTCACCGTTTAACAGAGGTCCCTGAACACACCGTCTACTGTTTAACAGAGGTCCCTGAACACACCGTTTAACAGCAGTCCCTGAATACACCGTCTAGAGTTTAACAGAGGTCCCTGAACACAGTCTACAGTTTACCAAAGGTCCCTGAACACACCGTCTACAGTTTACCAGAGGTCCCTGAACACACCGTCTACAGTTTACCAGAGGTCCCTGAACACACCGTCTACAGTTTACCAGAGGTCCCTGAACACAGTTTAACAGAGGTCCCTGAACACACCGTCTACAGTTTAACAGAGGTCCCTGAACACACCATCTACAGTTTAACAGAGGTCCCTGAACAGTCTACAGTTTAACAGAGGTCCCTGAACACACCGTCTACAGTTTAACAGAGGTCCCTGAACACACCATCTACAGTTTAACAGAGGTCCCTGAACAGTCTACAGTTTAACAGAGGTCCCTGAACAGTCTACAGTTTAACAGAGGTCCCTTAACACACCGTCTACAGTTTAACAAAGGTCCCTGAACACACCTTCTACAGTTTAACAGAGGTCCCTGAACACACCGTCTACAGTTTAACAGAGGTCCCTGAACAGTTTAACAGAGGTCCCTGAACAAACCGTTTACAGTTTACCAGAGGTCCCTGAACACACCGTCAACAGTTTAACAGAGGTCCCTGAACACAGTTTAACAGAGGTCCCTGAACACAGTTTAACAGAGGTCCCAGAACAGTCTACAGTTTAACAGAGGTCCCTGAACACACCGTCTACAGTCTAACAGCGGTCCCTGAACACACAGTTTACCAGAGGTCCCTGAACACACCGTTTTACAGTTTAACAGAGGTCCCTGAACACACCTTCTTCAGTTTAATAGAGGTCCCTGAACACACCGTCTACAGTTTAACAGAGGTCCCTGAACACACAGTCTACAGTTTAACAGAGGTCCCTGAACACACAGTCTACAGTTTAACAGAGGTCCCTGAACACACCGTCTACAGTTTAACAGAGGTCCCTGAACACACCGTCTAGTTTAACAGAGGTCCCTGAACACACCGTCTACAGTTTAACAGAGGTCCCTGAACACACCGTCTACAGTTTAACAGAGGTCCCTGAACACACCGTCTACAGTTTAACAGAGGTCCCTGAACACTGCGTTTACAGTTTAACAGAGGTCCCTGAACACATAGTCTACAGTTTAACAGAGGTCCCTGAACACACAGTCTACAATTTAACAGAGGTCCCTGAACACAGTTTAACAGAGGTCCCTGAACACACAGTTTACAGTACAACAGAGGTCCCTGAACACACAGTCTACAGTTTAACAGCAGTCCCTAAAGGGAACAGTTTACAGTTTAACAGAGGTCCCTGAACACACAGTTTACAGTTTAACAGAGGTCAGTGAACTCACCGGAGACGACCTCCCACAGCTTCACCTTGCGGTCCATCCCTCCGGTTGCTAGGAGACGGGAGCCGGGACTAAAGCTCACAGCGTTTACCTCTCCGTCATGAGCATCCTGACCAATCAGAGAGAGAGGGAGTCAGGAAATCATCCAATCAGAGAGAGAGGAGACAGGAATCATCCAATCAGAGAGAGAGAGGGAGTCAGGAAATCATCCAATCAGAGAGAGAGGGAGACAGGAAATCATCCAATCAGAGAGAGAGAGAGAGAGAGTCAGGAAATCATCCAATCAGAGAGAGAGTGAGTCAGGAAATCATCCAATCAGAGAGACAGAGAGAGGGAGTCAGGAAATCATCCAATCAGAGAGAGAGAGAGAGAGAGTCAGGAAATCATCCAATCAGAGAGAGAGAGTCAGGAAATCATCCAATCAGAGAGAGAGGGAGTCAGGAAATCATCCAATCACAGAGAGATAGAGGGAGTCAGGAAATCATCTAATCAGAGAGAGAGAGAGAGAGAGAGAGAGAGAGTCAGGAAATCATCCAATCAGAGAGAGTCAGGAAATCATCCAATCAGAGAGAGGGAGTCAGGAAATCATCCAATCAGAGAGAGAGAGGGAGTCAGGAAATCATCCAATCAGACAGAGAGAGACAGGGAGTCAGGAAATCATCCAATCAGAGAGAGAGAGAGAGGGAGTCAGGAAATCATCCAATCAGGGAGAGAGAGGGAGTCAGGAAATCATCCAATCAGAGAGAGAGAGAGGGAGTCAGGAAATCATCCAATCAGAGAGAGAGAGAGGGAGTCAGGAAATCATCCAATCAGAGAGAGAGAGTCAGGAAATCATCCAATCAGAGAGAGAGGGAGAGTCAGGAAATCATCCAATCAGAGAGAGAGAGAGGGAGTCAGGAAATCATCCAATCAGAGAGAGGGAGTCAGGAAATCATCCAATCAGAGAGAGAGGGAGTCAGGAAATCATCCAATCAGAGAGAGAGAGAGAGGGAGTCAGGAAATCATCCAATCAGAGAGAGAGAGGGAGTCAGGAAATCATCCAATCAGAGAGAGAGAGGGAGTCAGGAAATCATCCAATCAGAGAGAGAGGGAGTCAGGAAATCATCCAATCAGAGAGAGAGTCAGGAAATCATCCAATCAGAGAGAGAGAGGGAGTCAGGAAATCATCCAATCACAGAGAGAGGGAGTCAGGAAATCATCCAATCAGAGTCCTGAAGAGGCTAGTGAGTCTTTATAAACCCTTTGATGCGCTCTGTACTGCAGCCTGTTTAAATAAAGTTTAATGCAGTGTGTACTCTGATACTCACAAACACGTGTATGGCTGTGGTGGGGACCCGGACTTCAGCACACACACCTGACGGAGCTTCTGATCCTTCAGGAGAGGAGCTGTAGGGTGGGCTCTGCGCCTGAACACACACACACTCATTAGAACCACACACACACTAACACACACTCATTAGAACCACACACACACTAACACTCATTAGAACCACACACACACACTAACACACACTCATTAGAACCACACACACACTAACACTCATTAGAACCACACACACTCATTAGAAACACATACACACTAACACACACACTCATTAGAACCACACACACACACCACACACACACACACACACACATTAGAACCACACACACACACACTCATTAGAACCACACACACTAACACTCATTAGAACCACACACACTCATTAGAACCACACACACTAACACTCATTAGAACCACACACACTCATTAGAACCACACACACACTAACACTCATTAGAACCACACACACTCATTAGAACCACACACACTAACACTCATTAGAACCACACACACACACTAACACACACACTCATTAGAACCACACACACACTAACACACACACTCATTAGAACCACACACACACTAACACACAATCATTAGAACCACACACACACACTAACACACACACTCATTAGAACCACACACACACACTAACACACTCATTAGAACCACACACACACATTAACACACACACTCATTAGAACCACACACACACACTAACACACTCATTAGAACCACACACACACACTAACACACTCATTAGAACCACACACACACACACTAACACACACACTCATTAGAACCACACACATGCCCCTTTTCCACCAAACCGGTTCCAGGGCCAGTTCCGGGCTACAGCCTGATTCAGCTCTGGTTCTTCCTGTTTCCACCGCAGCGGAGCTGGCTCTAAGCACCGAAAACCGGTTCTTAGCTGACCCCACTCGCAAGAACCAAGAATCAAGAATCAAGAACCAATACTTCACTCTTACGTCGGAGGGGGGGGGATTAACCTGATCAACAACAACAAAATGCAGCAAATTCGGTTGAGCAACACAACTAGGACCAGGATGGATGCCAGTGAGCAGCAGCGCTGAAGAGACAGAGGACCTCCTCGAGCTTTGGTCCACCAAGAGGTCCAGAGGAAGCTGAAGAGACAGAGGGCCTCCTCAAGCTTTGGTCCACCAAGAGGTCCAGAGGAAGCTGAAGAGACAGAGGGCCTCCTCGAGCTTTGGTCCACCAAGAGGTCCAGAGGAAGCTGAAGAGACAGAGGACCTCCTCGAGCTTTGGTCCACCAAGAGGTCCAGAGGAAGCTGAAGAGACAGAGGGCCTCCTCGAGCTTTGGTCCACCAAGAGGTCCAGAGGAAGCTGAAGAGACAGAGGACCTCCTCGAGCTTTGGTCCACCAAGAGGTCCAGAGGAAGCTGGAGAGACAGAGGACCTCCTCGAGCTTTGGTCCACCAAGAGGTCCAGAGGAAGCTGGAGAGACAGAGGACCTCCTCGAGCTTTGGTCCACCAAGAGGTCCAGAGGAAGCTGAAGAGACAGAGGACCTCCTCGAGCTTTGGTCCACCAAGAGGTCCAGAGGAAGCTGAAGAGACAGAGGGCCTCCTCGA
>JAAKFY010000008.1:1188200-1232638 GCA_011823955.1 Dissostichus mawsoni
CCGATCGATCGGAGCATCCCTAATTATTACCGGACATTTTGACCGGCAGGTTTTGAATTGACGGTTTTTAATAAATGTTACCAGCTAAAAACCGGTAATTACCAGCTAACGGAAACCCTGACACACAGGTGTTCGTACCCAAAGATGTTGGAGATGGAGTCCAGCAGACCACCAGGGGGGGGCTGGGATGTCTTCTTACTGCACACACAAACACACACCTTAAGAGTAACTCTTTAAATGAAACATATTGATGAATATATGATATATAACCCTCTCACCTGGGGGTCCTGCTGAGCGCCCTGCTGGGAGACGTCTCCCCCCCCCCCTTCCCAGCCTCCTCTGCCAGAACCTCGATGTCATCGTCTCTGAGGACAGAGTGACATGACGGGTCAGTCACATGACGAGTCAGTCAGTCACATGACGAGTCAGTCACATGACGAGTCAGTCAGTCACATGACGAGTCAGTCAGTCACATGATGGGTCAGTCACATGACGAGTCAGTCAGTCAAATGATGGGTCAGTCACATGACGAGTCAGTCAGTCACATGATGGGTCAGTCACATGACGAGTCAGTCAGTCACATGACGAGTCAGTCAGTCAAATGACGAGTCAGTCAGTCACATGACGAGTCAGTCAGTCACATGACGAGTCAGTCAGTCAAATGACGAGTCAGTCAGTCACATGACGGGTCAGTCACATGACTCCTATATTTATACATAATGTTTATACTGACGGGTCGATGGGCAGCGGCTCCTTGGCGGCGTCGGCCAGCTCCTTCTGCAGCTTAGCCTGTCTGCGCCTACACACCACCACACACACCACACACACACACACACACACACCACACACACACACACACACACACACACACACACACACACACACACACACACACACACACACACACACACAACACACACACACACACACACACACACACACCACACCACACACACACACACACACACACACACACACACACACACACACACACACACACACACACACACACACACAGTGTAATTATCATTGTGGCCATAAGGCTGCAGGAGTGTGTGAATCCACATAAAAGGAAATGCTCATTAATGCTCAATATCAAACGTGATGAAACTACTCTATAAATCATGTTTTAAAAACCCTCATACTGGTGATATATGGAAAGGCATTTCATAATATTGCGATATATATATTGTGCACTGTGATATATAACCTGTATCGTGATATATATTGTGTCGTGATATATACAGTGATATGTATTGTGTATCGCGATATATAGCGCGATATGTATTGTGTATCGCGATATATAGGGTGTATCGTGACATATACTGTGATATGTATTGTGTATCGTGATATATACCGTGATATGTATTGTGTATCGTGATATATACCGTGATATGTATTGTGTATCGTGATATATAGTGCATCGCCATATAGTGTATGGTGATATATAGCGTGATATGTATAACGATATATAAATCGTGTATCGTGATATACATTGTGTATCGTGATATATCGTGATATGTATAGTGTGTTCCATAGTGTATCGTGATATAGCCATAAAATCATCTCGACCAGCACTAATAACAAGGCTGACAGGCTTAGGTTTTATTTCCTGGTGTCCCTCTGCCTCACCTGGTGTCCCTCTGTGTGTCTCACCTGGTGTCCCTCTGTGTGTCTCACCTGGTGTCCCTCTCTGTGTCTCATCTGGTGTCCCTCTGTCTCACCTGGTGTCCCTCTGCCTCACGTGGTGTCCCTCTGTGTGCCTCACCTGGTGTCCCTCTGTGTGTCTCACCTGGTGTCCCTCTGTGTCTCACCTGGTGTCCCTCTGTGTGTCTCACCTGGTGTCCCTCTGTCTCACCTGGTGTCCTTCTCATTCTCAGCGTTCAGCTTGTTGGCCTCCTGGCTCTTCTCGGCCATCCAGCGGCTGACCAGCTCCTGATTGTCTTCGGATGTTTTCCTCAGTTTCTCCTCCAGAGCGCAGAAGGTGATCTGCAGGGCGTCGTACTCGTCCTTCAGCGTCTGATTGGCTCGCTCCAGGTCCTCATTAAACAACAACAATACACCTTTTAATAATAAAACAAGTCCATTTGTTCATACAGTCTGTCTGCAGCTCAGAGTCCTGAAGCTGGGGGTGTTGAGACCCCAAAGTGTTAGATAGAGATGAAGGGGCTCAGGTGATGGGACATTTACACAATTAGCATTAATGAGCATCAATTAGCATTAATTAGCATTCATTAGCATTATATCTAGACTACAATTAATGTCTTGGGAGATCTGGACAGTATCTTAGAGGTTTTGGGGGTTATTGAGGATGCTGAATCCATTTCTGACATTTCCAGGATGATAAATATCAGTGTGAACCAGAAGAGGACAGATCTGTGGTCTCGCCTGGAGCATTGAGACGGTTTCTGGGTGAAGTTTTAGGCGAGGCCTGATGATCTGTTTGAGAGGAAGGGCCTCTGTAGATGTCCAGGCTAAATAATAAACGTTCATCAGTCTGGGGTCTCAGGTTGAAAACTGGAGATCATGCCCCGCCCCCCCGGCCTCTCGCTGCGTACTGATTGGTTCTGTTGGATGACATCATCACTGGGCGCCTGCAGGATCTCTGTAGACTCGCTGTGATGTCACATCCTGTTTGTGATGTCACTTCCTGTCTCAGCAGCTGTTGGGACCATCATGCAGCACTAGAGCATGCTGGGAGCTGAGGCCGGCAGAGGGGATTGTGGGAAATCAGATCTTTTACTTATCATCACCGACCCCGTCTGATCGTCATTGCTCTGTTGCATTGTGGGAAACATAGGCATGGCTTCCCTCAGGTATATTACTGTATTAGTATTGCTCTGTGGGAAACGTAGGCATGGTGTATTATTCTGCGTACCTGCAGGAGGCCCCTGAGGTCCCGACAGTCCCCCTCCAGGCCGGAGATCTGCTGCTGGTACTGCAACATCCTACACACACACACACACACACACACACACACACACCACACACACACACACACACACACCACACACACACACACACACACACACACACACCACACACACACACACACACACACACACACACACACACACCACACACACCACACACACCACACACAACACACACACACACCACACACACACACACACACACACACACACACACCCACACACACACACACACACACACACACACACCACACACACCCCACACACACACACACACACACACACACACACACACACACACAACCACACACACACACACCACACACACACACACACACACACACACACACACACACCACACAACACACACACACACCCACACACCCACCACACCACACACACACACCCACACACACACACACACACACACACACACACACACACACACAGTGAGCGTGTGTGAGAGGGCCAGTGGGCGTGTGTGTGTGAGAGTGTGTGCTTACTTGGCCTCGTTGCTCTGGATCAACTTGTCTTTCTGTTGAATCTGGTTGTTCAGTTCGATCACATTCTGAGCCAGCTGCAGGACGGACACACACACACAACACACACAGATATTCAAAGGTGCAGATTAGCTACAGTATAGATATATAATGAAAATATTATCTTATGGCTGGTGTGTGTGTGTGTTTATGTGAGTGAGTGAGTGTGTGTGTTGGTGTTGTGTGTGTGTGTTTATGTGTGAGTGAGTGAGTGTGTGTGTTGGTGTGTGTGTGTTTATGTGTGTCTGTGTGAGTGAGTGAGTGAGTGAGTGAGTGAGTGTGTGTGTGTTTATGTGTGTCTGTGTGAGTGAGTGAGTGAGTGAGTGTGTGTGTGTGTTTATGTGTGTCTGTGTGAGTGAGTGAGTGAGTGAGTGTGTGTGTTGGTGTGTGTGTGTTTATGTGTGTCTGTGTGAGTGAGTGAGTGAGTGAGTGTGTGTGTGTGTTTATGTGTGTCTGTGTGAGTGAGTGAGTGAGTGTGTGTGTTGGTGTGTGTGTGTGAGTGTTTATGTGTTCTGTGTGAGTGAGTGAGAGAGTGTGTGTTTGGTGTGAGTGTGTGTGTGTGTGTGTACCTCTCCTCTCTTCTTGTGCAGCTCTGTCAGCTCCTCCTGGTGTCTGATCCTCATCAGAGACACCTCCTGCTGCAGCGACCCGTCTGACCTGAGGGGACCAATAGGGTTAGAGCCGTCTGACCTGAGGGGACCAATAGGGTTAGAGCCGTCTGACCTGAGGGGACCAATAGGGTTAGACCCGTCTGACCTGAGGGGACCAATAGGGTTAGACCGTCTGACCTGAGGGGACCAATAGGGTTAGACCCGTCTGACCTGAGGGGACCAATAGGGTTAGACCCTGACCTGAGGGGACCAATAGGGTTAGACCCGTCTGACCTGAGGGGACCAATAGGGTTAGAGCCGTCTGACCTGAGGGGACCAATAGGGTTAGAGCCGTCTGACCTGAGGGGACCAATAGGGTTAGACCCGTCTGACCTGAGGGGACCAATAGGGTTAGACCCGTCTGACCTGAGGGGACCAATAGGGTTAGACCCGTCTGACCTGAGGGACCAATAGGGTTAGACCCGTCTGACCTGAGGGGACCAATAGGGTTAAAGCTGTCTGACCTGAGGGGACCAATAGGGTTAAAGCTGTCTGACCTGAGGGGACCAATAGGGTTAGACCCGTCTGACCTGAGGGGACCAATAGGGTTAGACCCGTCTGACCTGAGGGGACCAATAGGGTTAGACCCTCTGACCTGAGGGGACCAATAGGGTTAAAGCTGTCTGACCTGAGGGGACCAATAGGGTTAGACCCGTCTGACCTGAGGGGACCAATAGGGTTAAAGCTGTCTGACCTGAGGGGACCAATAGGGTTAAAGTTCATATATTTATGATGTTATTTATATGTATTCTATGTCTCAGGGTCCTCACCGCCCTCGTGTCCTCGCTGCAGCTCATATTTATCAGCCTGATATCTTTCAGAGAGGACGGCCTGCAGGTCTGACTTCTCCAGGAGACGAGTATCTGAGGGACAGACAGGTGAGAGACAGACAGGTTACAGACAGACAGGTGAGAGACAGACAGGTGAGAAACAGACAGGTGAGAAACAGACAGGTGAGAAACAGAGATGTGAGAGACAGAAAGGTAGAGAGACAGACAGGTGAGAGACAGACAGGTGAGAGAGAGACAGACAGGTTAGAGAGAGACAGACAGGTGAGAGAGAGATGGACAGGTGAGAGAGAGATGGACAGGTGAGAGACAGACAGACAGGTCCTCACACTGGTGGATGAGCTCCTCGAAGGCTTGTCTCTGGACTCGGTCTCTCTGCTTCAGCTGATCGGAGACATGTCTCCTCCACACACACTGCTCCATACCTATACACACACACACACACACACACAACACACCACACACACACACGCACACACACACACACACACACACACACACACACACACACACACACACACACACACACACACACAGAGAGAGAGAGACACACAGACAGACACACAGAGAGAGAGAGACACACAGAGAGAGAGACACACAGAGAGAGAGACACACAGACAGACACAGAGAGAGACACAGAGAGAGAGAGAGAGACATACACAGAGAGAGAGACACAGACATACACACAGAGAGAGAGAGAGAGAGAGAGAGACACACACAGACACCAGAGAGACACAGACACACACACACACACACACACACACACAGAGAAACAGACAGAGACACATACACCAGAGAGAGACACAGAGACAGACAGACAGACAGACAGACAGACAGACACACACACACACACACACACAGAGACACACACCACACACACACACACACACACACACAGTCTGAACTTCATCCTCCTGAATATAATGTTTATATTGTGCAATAAAAACAGCCGTTAGCTTCCCTCTGTTAGCATGTGATGCTAAAGGAACACAACAAACAGAAAGCCGGCTGCTAACATGCTAACCTGCTAACGTGCTAATCTGTGGTTAAATGACCTCAGTGAGATGATAGGCAGCATGTCGGCTGTTTACCTGTTTGTTTACCTGTTGACAACACACCCGTGACTCGACATGTTGTTAGCGGCTAAGCTAACAACATGTCTAACAACAACGTTTTTAACCGGGTGAATAATGCTAACTGTGTTTAATGTGAACTGAGACCTCCTGCCTGATCCCCGGCGTCCCGCTGCGACTCTCTCAGAAACTGAGGAAACTGAAGAAACTGAAGAAACGGAAGAAACTGGATCCTGGTTCTGGTTCTGGTTCCTCACTGCAACGCGCCGCCATTTTGGCTCAAACACACACTTCCGGGATAGTCACGTGGTCATGACGACATGTTTACGTTTTGTTCTCCAACTTTATTGCACAATTTTTTCAAAAACATCAGGAAAAGGCACATCAGTGATCATTTAGTTCAAATTGATAGATACATATATCCATATATATACATATATATGGATATATATGTATATATGATGTGCCTTTTTCTGATGTTTTTGAAAAAACAAAATATAAAATATATATATACATATATATATATATACATATATATATATATGTATATATATGTATATATACATGTATATGGAGGCGTGTGGCGTAATGGGTTGTGCGTTGGTGTTGGATCAGGGGGTCACAGGTTCAAACCCACTGCAGTCAGCATGTCGTTGTGTCCTGAGGACACTTCACCCCAAAGTGCTCCTGTGGGGATTGACCTCAGTATTGAGTATGTAAGTCGCTTTGGATAAAAGCGTCTAACAAGTGACATGTAATGTAATATGTATATATACACAGTAGGGGAGAAGGGGGTAAGTTGAGCCAGTGGGTAAGTTGAACCACCCCCTGTAACCAGGCAACGCTTTATAGTTGTAATCACGTGACCAGAAATTATGCAAGCTCCTCCCATTTCTCTTTGGCTGTGACAGAGGGTGTTTCTCAATGTCGAGGGAGCTTGCTTGGTAGGACATGTCTTCCGAGTCACTTCCTTCAGAAGCGAGGCAAGAATCCTTCCTAGCCTCGGAAAACGAAGAATGGTGGAACAGGCTAACAAGTGTGCAGATGTGCGTCATATGCGAAGCCCCGCTTAAATGGAGCACGATTTCCGCCAAAGATTTGGAAATTGAACAGTCCTTCGGCGGCACTTGATGACGTAGTATGCTTGAACTGGAGCAGCCTTCCTCAAAATTGAGAAACACCCTAGGGCAAGTTGAGAGCCACAAGACCACTTTTTTTTAAGAAGTAATTTTTTCACTGCCCATCCATCCATCCATCCATCCATCCATCCATCCATCCATCCATCCATCCATCCATCTTCTCCCCTTATCCGTGGTCGGGTCGCGGAGGTAGCAGTTCCAGCACAGAGCCCCAAACTTTCTTTTCCCTGGCCACATCAACCAGCTCTGACTGGGGGATCCCAAGGCGCTCCCAGGCCAGCGAAGAGATATAATCCCTCCACCTGGTCCTAGGTCTACCCCTCGGTCTCCTCCCAGCTGGACGTGCCTGGAACACCTCCCTAGGGAGGCGCCCAGGTGGCATCCTTACTAGGTGCCCGAACCACCTCAACTGGCTCCTTTCGACGCGAAGGAGGAGCGGTTCAACTCCGAGTCCCTCCCGGATGACTGAACTTCTCACCTTATCCCTAAGGGAGACGCCAGCCACCCTGCGGAGAAAACCCATCTCGGCCGCTTGTATCCGCGATCTCGTTCTTTCGGTCATGACCCATCCTTCATGACCATAGGTGAGGGTAGGAACGAAAATGGCCCGGTAGACAGAGAGCTTTGCCTTCTGGCTCAGCTCTCTTTTCGTCACAACGGTGCGGTAAAGCGACTGCAGTACCGCTCCCGCTGCTCCGATTCTCCGGCCCATCTCACGCTCCATTGTTCCCTCACTCGAGAACAAGACCCCGAGATACTTGAACTCCTTCACTTGGGGTAAGGACTCATTCCCTACTTGGAGTGGACAGTCCATCGGTTTCCTGCTGAGAACCATGGCCTCAGATTTGGAGGTGCTGATCCTCATCCCAGCCGCACACACTCGGTTGCGAACCGATCCAGTGAGTGCTGAAGGTCGCAGACCGATGAAGCCATTAGAACCACATCATCTGCAATAAGCAGTGGTGCAATCCTTAGTCCACGAACTGCAGACCCCCCCCCCCACGACTACGCCTCGAAATCCTATCCATGTATATTACAAACAGGATCGGTGACAAAGCGCAGCCCTGGCGGAGGCCAACCCTCACCGGAAATGCAAAGTGGAAACGTTTAGGAACCACAGCAACTCAGCCAGGATATCAGAAATGTCTAATATTACAGTTTAACAACTGGAACAACATCATCTGTTTGTGAGAATTAAAAACAAGATAAAATATGAACATGAAAACATTGAGGTGTAAATACATTTTTATTGAGACAAAGAAAAACCTTCATATGTAAAAACAGAAACTTTAATCACAGAGAAAATAAACTTATTCTGGAGCTCTTTTAATTAAAAACACAGCATGACAGAATATCAGTTAATTCATTTTGGTTTGATTGAAACTTTAATTCTCAAAAGTACTAACCCATCAATAAACACAGCTGTTGCATTATGGGAAACGTGTTCTCCAGGGAATCAAAGCTCTGTTGCATTATGGGAAACGTAGGCCCCAGGTAATTAGAGTCATTGCATTGTGGGAAGTAGGCTCCAGGCAAGGCTGTGATTGGTTGATTTCCTCTCCCTGCAGCACGGTCATTCATTAAAACGTGTTTTCACATTAACTTCATAAAATATGAAAGTGTAAATCATCTGGAGGCTCGACGCAGGTATAAAGGTTACAGTTTACAAAGATTTAAAAACCAGACGTTATAGAAAATGTTTTTGTGTTAAACGACAGGCTGAAGGATAATCAGAAGTGATCGTATTCACCACTTTAAAATGGCAACATATAAATAACTTTTAAATATAAACTCATATCGGTACAAATCCGCACATTTTAATATGTTTTAAACAAACGAGAAAAATTACTAACAAACCAGTTCCTCAATCAAATCGTAAAACTGCAGCGTCAAAGGATTACGTATTTCACACAAACCGTCAGCCGTTCTACAAAGAAAACATTTTATTATCAATTTCGTTTCCTTATTTATTATAAATCAATGATAGCAGCCAAACTAAACTAATGTAATATTATTATCAAAATGATCCTGATTAGTTTATATTAAAGATAATCCAGATAACAGTCATATATTAGAGTTAATCCAGATTACAGTTATATATTAGAGTTAATCCAGATTAATATGATCAGATCTCCTCAGGCCTGGTCTGGTTTGGGGCTCTCTGAGACGTTCAGGGACTCCACAGAAGATTGTTCGTCTGGGAGCAGCTCCTCCTTATCACTGCAGGGAGAAACACATTTCATTATACCACAGCCTATTTGATCACATAGTACATATATATATAATATATATATATATATAGATATATATATATATATTATATATAATATATATATAATATATATATATATATATATATATAAATATATATATATATATATATATATATATATATAATATATATAATATATGTATATATATATATATATGTATATTATATATGTATATATACACATATACATATATATATAGATAGGTGTTACCTGAAGGAGGACAGGTGGCGGGACAGACGGTGGCGTCTCAGAGTGATGATGACGAGGGTCGTCAGCAGCAGAGTGGAGACGACCGCCAGCGTGACGAAGAGGAAGACGGCTTTGAGAGGAGGAAGATCACAAACATCCTGTCAGAGACATCACCATGAGGGGAGAGCACTGTTACACTGGGGCGTCCAGGGGTATGACCCAATACGGGTATGACCCAACACGGTATCGACGAACACGAGTATTCTGAAGTACGGGTATCTCGCAACACGGGTATCTTGAATCACCTGGATCTTAAAACAACGGTATCTTGAAACAACGGTATTGTCAAACACGGGTATCTTGAATCACAGGTATCTTGAAACACGGTATCTTGAAAACGGTACCTTGAAAGACGGGTATCTTGAAAGACGGTACCTTGAAAGACGGGTATCTTGAAACACGGGTATCTTGAAACACGGTATCTTGAAACACGGGTATCTTGAAACACGGTATCTTGAAACACGGGTATCTTGAAACACGGGTATCTTGAAACACGGGTATCTTGAAACACGGTATCTTGAAACACGGTATCTTGAAACACGGTATCTTGAAACACGGGTATCTTGAAACACCTGGATCTTAAAACACGGGTATCTTGAAACACGAGTATCTTTAACACGGTATCTTGAAACACGAGTATCTTGAAACACGGGTATCTTGAAACACGAGTATCTTTAACACGGGTATCTTGAAACACCTGGATCTTAAAATACGGTATCTTGAAACACGAGTATCTTTAACACGGGTATCTTGAAACACGAGTATCTTTAACACGGGTATCTTGAAACACGGGTATCTTGAAACCGAGTATCTTTAACACGGGTATCTTGAAACAGCTGGATCTTAAAATAACGGTATCTTGAAACACGAGTATCTTTAACACGGGTATCTTGAAACACGGGTATCTTGAAACACGAGTATCTTTAACACGGGTATCTTGAAACACGGGTATCTTGAAACACGAGTATCTTTAACACGGTATCTTGAAACACGGTATCTTGAAACACGGGTTTCTTGAAACACGGGTTTCTTGAATCACATGGATCTTAAAACACGGGTATCTTGAAACACGGGTCTCTTGAATCACAGGTATCTTGAAACATGGTATCTTGAAACACGGGTATCTTGAAACACCTGGATCTTAAAACACGGGTATCTTGAAACACGAGTATCTTTAACACGGTATCTTGAAACACGAGTATCTTGAAACACGGGTATCTTGAAACACGAGTATCTTTAACACGGGTATCTTGAAACACGAGTATCTTGAAACACGGGTTTCTTGAATCACCTGGATCTTAAAACACGGGTATCTTGAATCACCTGGGCCAAGGAGTTCAAAACTTTTAATCCCTATCTGATCAGATCTGGATTTGGGTAGTTCAAAACCAAAAAACAGGATTAGGATCACTTTGATATCTGATCAGATCAGGAAATCCAAGCTAAGCTTTAATCTGGATCAAATCTTGAAAATGGGTAGTTCAAACCGACAGTTTGATCCCAAAAAACTGGATTATCCTGATCCCACCAGAGGGGTGGATCTCCAGTGGATTACCAGAGCAAAATGTACTGTACAATTTATTTAAATATGTTTCAATATAAATAAGATGGCAAAGTTTGTTAACTGATTGAAATAATACACCATTTTTAGCCTTCATGGGAAATACATTTTATTTTTCCATTTTTGCTCACGTTTGTGGTGGCCTATTTTGTTTTCAACCAAATGTCGATGACATAAATGTTTATGCTCATAAAAGTATCACAACAAAGATTGTCAATCACAAATGTAATTTAGATTAAAGAAAAAATATCTTCAACAAAAAAAAAGTCCATCATCTGTCATCACCTTTCAAAGTAATTGCGGACAATAGCATCTCGCATTGCACCACCACTCAGTCTCTCATTTAGAGGGAAAGCCATAGGTGGGCCTAGATCATCAGCAGGTGCGAGGGCTTGGGGATCATCAATGTCAGAGAGGGGGACTCTGCGATGGACAGCGATATTGTGTAGCAAATACAAGCCAGTGTTATGCCATGCTCGTTGGGGTTCCACTCTCAGATAGTTCAGGCATGCAAAACCCTCTTCAGTACTCCATTCAAGCGCTCAATGGCACACCTTGTTCTTCCATGGGCGTTGTTGTAGCGCATCTGTGAGGGAGTGTTGGCCGTGGGAAAAGGTGTCATCACCCATGGTAGGAGTGGGTAGGCTCTGTCGGCTAATATAACTCCATCCGGCCTGTTGGTTTGAAATTCAGTGAACAACCGCTCTCTGAAGATTTGTGCATCATGGACTGACCCAGGCCATCTCACAACACAGTTGGTGATGGCAAGGTCAGCATCTCCCACAAGTTGCACATTGATGCTGTGCCTCCCTTTCCTGTTGACATATTCCCACTCCCTCTGACGAGGTGCTTGAATATGCATGGGTGCAGTCGATCACCCCAATGGTGTTGGGCATGTCTCCCAGAAGAAAAAATTGCTGCTTCACTTTGGCAATCTGGCCATCATTGGGAAAAGTCACAAAGTGATCCAGCAGGCGAGCCAGTGCATCAGACACAGCTGTCACCACTTCACCCACTGTTGTCCTGTGGACTCCCATGCTGTCAGCTATGACCTGATAGAATGTTCTACATGCGTAAAAGCGCAGGGCAATGAGGACCTGTTCCTCTACAGTCAGAGCATGACTCCACAAGGTTCTGCACTGCAGTTGTGGCCTGACCAGATCAGCAATGTAGTTGAGGCTTACATCAAGTCAAATTCCTAGTATGTGCGAACCTACCTGGCAATAAACCTGATTCTGATGTCATCAAGTCCAAACCGAAAACGATGTACAGTTCTTCTGTCGTGTACTGTTGGAGAGGTTTGGGGCGCTCGTGTGGACCCTTTGGCAGTAACCTCTCCTTCCAGCATGGAAGATGTGAACAATCCCTGCCATGACTGTGTTCTGACTGTTCTTTCAGTCAGTAGGCCTACATCAGTCTCTGAATAATAGTAATTGCAAATACACACCTGGAATGTGTCCAGATTGTTAGGGCCTGTGGTTAAGAATGTAATTAATAGCAAGGCCAGACCTATAAAACTAATTGCTGACCTGACCAAACCATGAGTTGGAAAGATGGACAAAAAGGGGCCTAATTTTACATCTGCTGAGACCCTGCACTGCTGCAGGTGTAAGGAACAATTATGACTCCATAGTTGGTAGCTTTAACAGAGAGGGTGCAGCGACTAAAGTGAGAGCAATATGGATGGAGTTACAGACAATGTGAATGCCACAGGATCTGGACACAAGAGGATGGTGGACCAAGTGAGGTTGAGGTGGAAGAATTTGAAGCAGCAAGCTACCAAAGACCACAGCCAGGCTAAAAACCCACAGACGGGTAACAAACCATAAAGGGACAATACACAGATGTACTTGATATCATTGGTGGTCAGCAGTCACAATCTTTACATGGAATACCAAACGTTGTACTGGATGGTGAGTCGCAGGTATGTGTGATTTTATCCTTGTCCCTATAGAACTACAATTATTATCTTGTATAAATGCTATTTTCATAGTACTACAATGGCTATATTTCTTATATAGCATCCTAGTACTACAATTTTCCAGGAGCTTGCATGCTTTGATCATCTTATTAAGGGGTATAAAGTATATTGATAAACTTTCATTTCAGGTCGTCAATGCACCTGATGTGACACACACACCATTCAAGACGAGGTCCTCCTGACCCATGTGGATCCAGAACACCTTCAGCCAGGCCTGATGACACACTGCAAGAGCCACCTCGAAAGAGAAAATGCAAGCGCACCAGAAAACCAGAGCAGAGGGATGATGCCTACGAGACACTGCTGAGCCGTGACACGGAGAGGGCAGAGGGATGATGCCTACGAGACACTGCTGAGCCGTGACACGGAGAGGGCAGAGGGATGATGCCTACGAGACACTGCTGAGCCGTGACACGGAGAGGGCAGAGGGATGATGCCTAAGAGACACTGCTGAGCCGTGACACGGAGAGGGCAGAGGGATGATGCCTACGAGACACTGCTGAGCCGTGACACGGAGAGGGCAGAGGGAGATGCCTACGAGACACTGCTGAGCCGTGACGCGGAGAGGCAGGGATGATGCCTACGAGACACTGCTGAGCCGTGACACGGAGAGGGCAGGGGATGATGCCTACGAGACATGCTGAGCCGTGAGCGGAGAGGGCAGAGGGATGATGCCTACGAGACACTGCTGAGCCGTGACGCGGAGAGGGCAGAGGGAAGATGCCTACGAGACACTGCTGAGCCGTGACACGGAGAGGGCAGAGGGAAGATGCTACGAGACACTGCTGAGCCGTGACGCGGAGAGGGCAGAGGGATGATGCCTACGAGACACTGCTGAGCCGTGACACGGAGAGGGCAGAGGGATGATGCCTACGAGACACGCTGAGCCGTGACGCGGAGAGGGCAGAGGGATGATGCCTACGAGACACTGCTGAGCGTGACGCGGAGAGGGCAGAGGAAGATGCCTACGAGACACTGCTGAGCCGTGACACGGAGAGGGCAGAGGGATGATGCCTACGAGACATGCTGAGCCGTGACACGGAGAGGGCAGAGATTCAGATCCGTCTGGCGAAGAACAAATACAGCTGTGCCGGCTTCAGCAAACTGAAACCTCACTAAGAATTCAGCTCCTCAAAGCACGCCTGGATGATCCAGCTGCCTTTGAATGAATGTTTTTTTGTTGTTACCCTAGTGGGAGTATTTTTTAATTACAATTCCATTATGATTTGATGTCCTTTATGTATTTAAAAATATAATTAACATTATAGATGTCTCTGCAATGTGGTCTCTTGTCTTCCTTGTATTATTTTTCATATCCACTAGATGGCGATCGGTAGGATTAAAGCACTGATATTCAGGATCTAGTAATCTTGAAAAGTCGTAATCTGGATCAGGGTGATCCTATCCTGAACTGCTTTGAACTACAGGGACAAAATCTAGCCAACTTGTCTGATCCTGGATCACAAAAAATGGAATTTCAAAATCTGATCGGATCTGATTGAGATAAAAAGTTTTGAACTACTGGGCCCTGGATCAGACAACTCGGCCAGATGTTGTCCCAGTATTTCAAAGCAGTTCAGGATAGGATCACCCTGATCCAGACTTTTCAAGATTACTAGATCCTGAATATCAGTGCTTTAATCCTACCGATCTCCATCTAGTGGACATGAAAAATAATACAAGGAAGACAAGAGACCACATTGCAGAGACATCTATTGTTTGATTACTTTTGAAAGGTGATGACAGATGATGGACTTTTTTTTGTTGAAGATATTTTTTCTTTAATCTAAATTACATTTGTGATTGAAAATCTTTGTTGTGATAATTTTATGAGCATAAACATTTATGTCATCAACATGTGGTTGAAAACAAAATAGGCCTCCACAAACGTGAGCAAAAAATGAAAAATAAAATGATTTCCCATGAAGGCTAAAAATGGTGTATTATTTCAGTTAACAAACTTTGCCATCTTATTTATATTGAAACATATTTAAATAAATTGTACAGTACATTTTGCTCTGGTAATCCACTGGAGACCCACCCCTCTGGTGGGATCAGGATAATCCAGTTTTTTGGGATCAAACTGATCCCAATCCTGTGTTGTCGGTTTGAACGACCCGTTTTAAAGATTTGATCCAGATTAAAGCTTGGATTTCCTGATCTGATATCAAAGTGATCCTAATCCTGTTTTTTGGTTTTGAACTACTGGGCCCAGGATCTTGAAACACGGGTATGGTCGGACAAAGGGATCTTGAATCCCGGGTATCTTGCAGATGGATGATTGTAACGTTAAGGAGAAGCTCTTTGTTCCGTCAGAATGTTGTTAAATATTTCATGAGAAGGTTCAGAGGTTGTTGTGAGAGAACCAGGTTCTCCACGATTAATCCGTGTTCCTCTTTAGATCTCTAACTGAAGGAACAATAACGAACACAGGAAGTTTAATGAGTTTAGACTTTACAGTAAAAACTGACCTGCGGTCCAGCGGTCACGAGCTTTCCCACGAGTGTCAAAGGAACCTGCACAGCGTTACACACACGTATCAGAAAGAGCTTTTCAAGGACACACACACACATATCAGAAAGAGCTTTTCAAGGACACACACACACACATATCAGAAAGAGCTTTTCAAGGACACACACACACACACATATCAGAAAGAGCTTTTCAAGGACACACACACACACACACATATCAGAAAGAGCTTTTCAAGGACACACACACACATATCAGAAAGAGCTTTTCAAGGACACACACATATCAGAAAGAGCTTTTCAAGGACACACATCAGAAAGAGCTTTTCAAGGACACACACATCAGAAAGAGCTTTTCAAGGACACACACATATCAGAAAGAGCCACACACACATATCAGAAAGAGCACACACACACACACACACACACACACACACACACACACACACACACACAACACACACACCACACACACACACACACACACACACACACACACACACACACACACACACACACACACACACACACACACACACACCACACACACACACACACACACACACACACACACACACACACACCACACACACACACACACACACCACCACACACACACACACACACACACACACACACACACACACACACACACAACACACACACACACACACACACACACACACACACCACACACACACAACCTGTGTTCTGGCAGCGAGTCATGCAGTCCTCCAGGCTGCTGTAGCGGTTCCTGTTTCCTGGCACCCCCCATAGAGGAAGGGCTGGCAGCTGGCGGGTTCAGGTCGTAGTAAAACATGGGGAAGGCCGCGCGGCAGGGACCGGGGTCAGAGGTCACCGTACAGGCCTCTGAGTCTACAAACAGAATGATGACGGGGTCAGAGGTCACCGTACAGGCCTCACACCTGAAGAATAAAGGTGTGCAGACCTCTGACAGGTATCTGAAACATGGTGACGTACCTTTATCAGCTGCAGGGGGCGGGTCTTTCTTGAGGATGGCAGCACTCTGACTGCAGAGAGACAAGAGTCCATTAACAACAACAACAACTTACCTGTGCAGGTACAGACAGTCTCTCACCTGTACAGACAGTACGGACAGGTGTCTCTCACCTGTACAGGTACAGACAGGTGTCGGGTGTCTCTCACCTGTACAGGTACAGACAGGTGTCTCTCACCTGTACAGGTACAGACAGGTGTCTCACCTGTACAGGTACAGACAGTGTCTCTCACCTGTACAGGTACAGACAGGTGTGTCTCACCTGCACAGGTAGACAGATGTGTCTCACCTGTACAGATACAGACAGTACGGACAGGTGTCTCTCACCTGTACAGGTACAGAGAGGTGTGTCTCACCTGTGCAGGTGTCCATGCAGTGCTGCTTGGTCTCGTAGTTGTTCTTGTTGCCCTGGCAGCCTCCGTAGATGAAGGTCTGGCAGCTTCCTGTCTCTCGCTGTAGAACCAGTTCTGAAATGCCGCTCTGCAGGGACCCGCCTCCGGATCTGCCCCGCAGCGCTCTGATTGGACGACACACACTCACCTACCGTCTGATCTTCAGGTGCTCACAGATAAAACTTTATTTAAATAAATCTGAGGTCTGAACCAGGAGAGCAAACATACCAGCGAAGTGTTCAGCAGACATTTCTGTAGAAGAAGAAGAGAGGGTCACTGGAACACACATTACACAACAACATACACACATTAATACACACATTACACAACAATAATACACACAACAATACACAACAATAATACACACATTACACAAACATACACACAACAATACACACATACACAGTAATACACAGTAGTACACACATACCTCTCTCCTGAGGGGGGGCCGACTCCGAGTCTTCAGACACAGCTGAGAGACAGACAGGGGAGAGAGAGACAGACAGTTAAGAGAGACAGGGCGAGAGAGAAAGGTGAGAGAGACAAGGGGAGAGAGAAAGGTGAGAGAGACAGACAGGTGAGAGAGACAGGGGAGAGAGAAAGGTGAGAGAGACAGACAGTTAAGAGAGACAGGGTAGAGACAGGTGAGAGAGACAGGGGAAGAGAGAAAGGTGAGAGAGACAGGGGGAGAGAGAAAGGTGAGAGAGACAGGGGGAGAGAGAAAGGTGAGAGAGACAGACAGAGACAGGGGGAGAGAGAAAGGTGAGAGAGACAGACAGGTGAGAGAGAAAGGTGAGAGAGACAGACAGGTGAGAGAGACAGGGGAGAGAGAAAGGTGAGAGAGACAGACAGGTGAGAGAGAAAGGTGAGAGAGACAGACAGGTGAGAGAGACAGGGGGAGAGAGAAAGGTGAGAGAGACAGACAGGTGAGAGAGATAGGGGAGAGACAGACAGGTGAGAGAGACAGGTGGAGAGAGGAAAGGTGAGAGAGACAGACAGGTGAGAGAGACAGGTGGAGAGAGAAAGACAGGGGGAGAGACAGACAGGTGTATTTCAGGTGTTACTGAGTGGAGATTCATGCGAGGAGCTTTAGCAGGGAGTTCAGGAGCAGGAATCGAGTCAACAGGAAGACACACACACACACACACACACACACACACACACACACACACACCACACACACCACACACACACACACACACACACACAACACACACACACACACACACACACACACACACACACACACACACACAACACACACACACACACACACCACACACACACACACACACACACACCACCACACACCCACACACACACACACACACACACCACACACACACACACACACACACACACACACACACACACACACACACACACACACACACACACACACCACACACACACACACACACAATGAGGTGCAAACTGCATTCAGTGTGTATATATGTGTGTGTATATGTGTGTGTATTGTGTGTATATATGTGTGTGTATATGTGTGTGAATATGTGTGTATATATATATATATATATATATATATATATGTGTGTGTACCTGTCACCCCCACAGCTCTCCTCACACCCCCCTTAGTGAGGAAGTGTGTGTGTGTACCTGTCGACCCCCACAGCTCTCCTCACACCCCCCCTTAGTGAGGAAGTGTGTGTGTGTGTACCTGTCGACCCCACAGCTCTCCTCACACCCCCCTTAGTGAGGAAGTGTGTGTGTGTACCTGTCACCCCCCACAGCTCTCCTCACACCCCCCTTAGTGAGGAAGTGTGTGTGTGTGTACCTGTCTCCCCCCACAGCTCTCCTCACACCCCCCTTAGTGAGGAAGTGTGTGTGTGTGTGTGTGTGTGTGTGTGTGTACCTGTCACCCCCCCAGCTCTCCTCACACCCCCCTTAGTGAGGAAGTTGTTCCTGTTGCCATGACAGCCTCCGAACAGGAAGTGGCTGCAGATCTGAGAGGAAACGTTGTAGAAGAAACGGGGGAAAGAAGCTCTGCAGGACCCTACCTGGGGGGGGGGAGGCATCTCACTGAGGGAGGGGGAGAGAGGGTGGGGGGGAGAGAGAGACATTAATATATACATCACTGAGGGAGAGAGAGAGAACATTAATACTGAGGGGGGGAGAGAGGGAGGGGGGAGAGAGACATTAACATATACATCACTGAGGGAGAGAGACATTAATACTGAGGGGGGAGAGAGGGAGGGGGGGAGAGAGAGACATTAATACTGAGGGGGGAGAGAGGGAGGGGGGGAGAGAGAGACATTAATATATACACATCACTGAGGGAGAGGAGAGAGACATTAATATACATCACTGAGTGAGAGAGAGAGACATTAATACTGAGGGAGGGGGGAGGAGGCATCTCACTGAGGAGGGGGGAGAGAGACATTAACATATACATCACTGAGGGGGAGAGAGAGACATTAATACTGAGGGAGGGGGGGAGGAGGCATCTCACTGAGGGAGGGGGGAGAGAGACATTAACATATACATCACTGAGGGGGAGAGAGAGACATTAATACTGAGGGAGGGGGGGAGGAGGCATCTCACTGCGGGAGGGGGGAGAGAGACATTAATAATGAGGGGGGGAAGAGAGAGAGACATTAATACTGAGGGAGGGGGAGAGAGACATTAATACTGAGGGAGGGGGGGAGAGAGGGAGGGGGGAGAGAGACATTAATAATGAGGGGGAGAGAGATAAACAGCTCAGGTGTGTGTGTAGTTTAGGTGTGTGTGTGTGTGTAGCTCCGTGTGTGTGTAGTTTAGGTGTGTGTGTATAGTTTAGGTGTGTGTGTTTTGGTTCCCAGGAATGATCACAACAGAGAGCAGACAGACCGGTCCAACCTGCAGCCCCAGGTGAGCAGAACACACACACAACACACACACACACACACACACACACACACACACACACAACACACACACACACACACACACACACACACACACACACACACACACACACACACACACACACACACACACACACACAACAACACACACACACACACACACACACACACACACACACACACACACACACACACACACACACACAACACACACACACACACACACACACACACACACACACACACACACACACACACACCTTAAGTTTTATAAACAGTTTCTGAGATCAACTCACGGTCGTTGGTCTCGTTGCTCCGCGGCTCTCCGGCCTCCATCAGCGGGACGACGCGCCTCCTCTCCCGGGCTCCAGAGCCTGATTCCCGGGCAGACTGAGGCTCTTCTTGCGGTAAACCTTGAACTGTGAGCTGGGCTGGAAGACGCAGTGGTCCGGCAGCGAACCAGCATGCACTGCGGCAGGCCGTCGGCAGGGAGCCCCATCAGAGCCAGGTCGCAGTCCGGGTCCGAGCAGCATGCGGCCCGGCAGGCCCGCGGGCCGGAGACCTCGAGCAGCCGGGCCGGGTCCGGGCCGGAGAGCAGCTGCTGGTCCGGGTTCAGGTCCGGGTCCCAGTCACAGGCCTGGAGCTGGACCTGGACCTGGAGGAGGGCCGAGGAGAGCAGCAGGAGCAGGAGCATAACTGGGCTAAACTGGGCTAAACTGGGCTAAACTGGGTTAAACTGTGAGGTTAAACTCTCTTTAATGAGCGGGTTTTATCTGAAGTTCTGGTTCCGGAGCTCCTGAGGATCAGAGAGTCTGGAGGTCTGCAGAGGAAGAGGATCACTTCCCGTTTGAGGCTCTCTGTTGTCGCAGATCTTTTTTACCTGAGCGACAGGTGAGGCCACGCCCCCCGCTGCGTCAGCACCACATGACGTCATCACGCAACTCATGTTTGATTACCTGCAGGTTTCAGGTTTCAAGGCTTTTATCGTCATTCAGTCACAGTTCAGAAATAACAATGAACACCTGAGGCTCCTCCAGCAGAGCAACAGCATCACACAGACAGCTGAGGCTCCTCCAGCAGAGCAACAGCATCACACAGACAGCTGAGGCTCCTCCAGCAGAGCAACAGCATCACACAGACAGCTGAGGCTCCTCCAGCAGAGCAACAGCATCACACAGACAGCTGAGTGCACGTCTATATACATATATATTAGGGCTGTCAGTCGATTCAAATAGTTAATCGCGATTAATCGCACATTTTTTATCTGTTCTAAATGAAACTTAGAGGAATATTTTTCAAGTTTTAAATTATCAACATATGAGTGGACAAATATGCTTTATGCAAATGTTTGTTTATTATCATTTTAACATTACAAATATCCTCCTGAATATTAAACACAACAACCTGGAACCTCTCATACAATACAGTGTGTGTGTGTGTGTGTGTGTGTGTGTGTGTGTGTGTGTGTGTGTGTGTGTGTGTGTGTGTGGTGTGTGTGTGTGTGGTGTGTGTGTGTGTGTGTGTGTGTGTGTGTGTGTGTGTGTGTGTGTGTGTGTGTGTGTGTGTGTGTGTGTGGTGTGGGTGTGTGTGTGTGTGTGTGTGTGTGTGTGTGTGTGTGTGTGTGTGGTGTGTGGGTGTGTGTGTGTGTGTGTGTGTGTGGTGTGTGTGTGTCTCTCGTCACTGAGTGAAGTGAAGTGTATTTCCGACACAGTGGTGGCTCTGGAAGGCAATCCATGAGTGCAGTCGCTGGATGCGACCCGAATGATATCACGCAGCTCCTCGTCCTCCACGAGCTGGAGCCACCCATTTAGCCATCTTTGTTGAAAGCTTGCTGCTCGTAGACGTGTCCAGGCGTCTCCCTCGCACACTTTCAAGTGTGGTCTGCCGCAAGCGGGCGGCAGGAGCGGGGCTGTCGGCATCAGCAGTGTGCTTGGATTGTATAGATCAGGGCTATTCAATTAGTTTGGAATGGGGGCCGGTTGATGAAAATGATCCACAGCAAGGGGCCGGGAGAAGAACTGCTTGAAATATGAGCAATCATATTAAGAGCTTCAGAGACAGTAAATACTGCAACAGCAGAGTGGAGTGCATATCTGTTGTTTCCATCACACAGAGCCCCAGGCCTTCAGAGATGGCAAGTTCAGAACTCAGTACATGTGAAGCTAATATAACCATCGGGGCCAGACACAAACAACAGTGCATATTATGGTATGATAAGAATAAAGACATGTGAGCCATACCACATCAATCGCTTCATTACGGTATGATAAGAATAAAGACATGTGAGCCATACCACATCAATCGCTTCATTACGGTATGATAAGAATAAAGACATGTGAGCCATACCACATCAATCGCTTCATTACGGTATGATAAGAATAAAGACATGTGAGCCATACCACATCAATCGCTTCATTACGGTATGATAAGAATAAAGACATGTGAGCCATACCACATCAATCGCTTCATTACGGTATGATAAGAATAAAGACATGTGAGCCATACCACATCAATGCTTAATTAAAAGCAAAAACAATTATCAAAAGACTTGTTAATTACCAAACCACAACACACAGCCTTTTAAAACTCAAACCTTTTGATTAACATAGTGATAACTGACATACAGTATGCAACCAACTTGGCAGATATGTGCCATCTAATGAGAGAAATGGCATTTTTTCGATTTAGCAAGGGCAGGGAAGTCGGGAGTATACGTTGTCATGGCAATACGCATACAGTGATGCAGATGCTGGTCAGTGAGGGATGCGCGATTAGAGAATGCCGATTGGCTGTAAGTCGAGCCAAACATTGTGAGGACAAAAAGTGCAAGACCCCTTGAATGAGGGAATTTCTCGTGGCTGACTTCATGAGTCCAGAACTTTTCAGAACCTGCCAGCTGAAAGGACTGTCGCAGGTCATCTGATGACTGAATGTCAATGAGTTCGAGTTGTAAAGACGCCTCATTTAATGTCACAATCAGCTCCTTTGCTTCAGTGCAAACCCCCTCTACATTCACAGAGAAAGGGTCCTTCACAAATCTCATCACTTCAGTCGGGAGACTGAAATGTTCAAACCTCGCGGCAAAGTTGGTTTTCAATGCGTCCATAAATCCAGTCATCTCGGTGATTTGTAAACCTGCAGTGCGCAGTGTTGGAAAATGGAGCATTTTGCCTGGACATAAATCCGTAGAAAAAAGTGTGAGCTTTTTTGAAACGCATGGAGTCTCTCCACAAGTTGTGTGACCATTTTATCTCTGCCCTGCAGCTCCAAATTGAGTTGGTTCAGATGTTGGAAAATGTCGCTCAAAAAGCAAACGGCAGCGTAAAACTCATCGTTCTCTATCAGACACAGAAAGGCGTTGGCTTTTTATGTTTTGAATTGCGGAGAAACGCCATGATCTCCTCCTTAAGTTCACAAAATCGTTTCAAGACGTTTCCTTTGCTTAGCCATCTAATGTCACTGTGCATGAGCAAATCATTATATTGAGCTGACATGTCTGACAACATCTGGCGGAAAAGGCGGTGCTGTAAACTGGAGTTACAACGAATAAAGTTAATAATCGCCATGACAGAGTCCATTGTTTTTTAACTCACTTAGTTTTGCGCACAGGAGGCTTTGGTGGATGAGGCAATGAAGCGATCTCAGCTGTGGAGCCACATCTGCCAGCCTAGCGGACAGTCCCTGTGTTCGGCCCGACATCGCAGGTGCCCCATCCGTTACAAGCATGTTAATACGATCCAATCCCAACTTGTGCTCCTTGAAAAACGAAACCACTTTGTGGAACATCACCTCACCGGTCGTGTGTCCAAAGGAATTCCAAGTAGATCCTCCCGAAAGCACTCACCATCAAAAATCTAACATAGAGGCACAGCTGTGCAACATCGCTGCTGTCAGTGGATTCATCAATAGCTAGCGACATAACCTCCGCCTTTCTCAGTTTGTCCAAGAGAATCTCAAAACGTCCGATGCAAGGGTCTCCACTCTCCTTGATGTTGACGTGTCAGAAATCGGAATGTTCTTAATTGAGTCAATAACGCTTTTTCGGATTTTCTCATCTGCAACCACTTCCTCAATTGATGCAAGCATACACTCTTTGACTGTCTCTGCGTCCGTAAAAGGCCTTTTATTTGCCTAATATCCAGGCCACTCGTAGGGATGCTGCGGTAGCTCTCTCTTGGTCAGTGCAAGCCCGAAACAGGGAGCTACGTCTTTGGTCATAGCACAAGTTAGCCCCAAAATCTTCTGGCGGCGAGCATCAGAGCCCGCTGGAAAAGTGACGTCAAAGTTGGCGTGAGCTGTCTTAAAATGCCTTCTCAAGTTGTACTCTTTACACACCGATAAACACTCATTGCAGATTAAACACACGGGCCTCCCACTGACATTTACAAACAAGTACTTCTCTTTCCACTCGCTGTTGAATTGCCGGTTTTCGGTGTCAACCTTTCGTTTTTTTAACGTAGAAAGAGACATTTTGATATCCAACTATGCTGACCAGGTTTGATGAATCGTACCATTGGCGCGAAACCGTCGAAGGTGCGCGAGCTTGTAGTGAAGGGCAGCGCGAGCCGCGAGGACGCGCGCAGAGACGCAATAAATGACAGGAGTTGTCACTACAGTAGCTAGTAGGTGGGTTTGAAACCCGAGCCCGCCAAAGTTTTCAGGCAATGTCTTCCCTCTCTCTCTCAATGTAACACCCTCTCTGGTAAAGGCACTCTGGCCCTCTCTCTCTCAATGTAACACCCTCTCTGGAATAAAGGCACTGGCTCTCTCTCTCTCAATGTAACACCCTCTCTGGAATAAAGGCACTCTGGCCCCTCTCTCTCTCTCAATGTAACACCCTCTCTGGAATAAAGGCACTCTGGCCCTCTCTCTCTCAATGTAACACCCTCTCTGGAATAAAGGCACTCTGGCCCTCTCTCTCTCTCAATGTAACACCCTCTCTGGAATAAAGGCACTCTGGCCCTCTCTCTCTCTCAATGTAACACCCTCTCTGGAATAAAGGCACTCTGGCCCTCTCTCTCTCTCAATGTAACACCCTCTCTGGAATAAAGGCACTCTGGCCCTCTCTCTCTCTCAATGTAACACCCTCTCTGGAATAAAGGCACTCTCCTCTCTCTCTCTCAATGTAACACCCTCTCTGGAATAAAGGCACTCTGGCCCTCTCTCTCTCTCAATGTAACACCCTCTCTGGAATAAAGGCACTCTGGCCTCTCTCTCTCTCAATGTAACACCCTCTCTGGAATAAAGGCACTCTGGCCCTCTCTCTCTCTCAATGTAACACCCTCTCTGGAATAAAGGCACTCTGGCCCTCTCTCTCTCAATGTAACACCCTCTCTGGAATAAAGGCACTCTGGCCCTCTCTCTCTCTCAATGTAACACCCTCTCTGGAATAAAGGCACTCTGGCCCCTCTCTCTCTCAATGTAACACCCTCTCTGGAATAAAGGCACTCTGGCCCTCTCTCTCTCTCAATGTAACACCCTCTCTGGAATAAAGGCACTCTGGCCCTCTCTCTCTCTCAATGTAACACCCTCTCTGGAATAAAGGCACTCTGGCCCTCTCTCTCTCAATGTAACACCCTCTCTGGAATAAAGGCACTCTGGCCCTCTCTCTCTCAATGTAACACCCTCTCTGGAATAAAGGCACTCTGGCCCTCTCTCTCTCTCAATGTAACACCCTCTCTGGAATAAAGGCACTCTGGCCCTCTCTCTCTCAATGTAACACCCTCTCTGGAATAAAGGCACTCTGGCCCTCTCTCTCTCTCAATGTAACACCCTCTCTGGAATAAAGGCACTCTCCTCTCTCTCTCTCTCAATGTAACACCTCTCTGGAATAAAGGCACTCTGGCCCTCTCTCTCTCTCAATGTAACACCCTCTCTGGAATAAAGGCACTCTGGCCCTCTCTCTCTCTCAATGTAACACCCTCTCTGGAATAAAGGCACTCTGGCCCTCTCTCTCTCTCAATGTAACACCCTCTCTGGAATAAAGGCACTCTCCTCTCTCTCTCTCAATGTAACACCCTCTCTGGAATAAAGGCACTCTGGCCCTCTCTCTCTCTCAATGTAACACCCTCTCTGGAATAAAGGCACTCTGGCCCTCTCTCTCTCTCAATGTAACACCCTCTCTGGAATAAAGGCACTCTGGCCCTCTCTCTCTCTCAATGTAACACCCTCTCTGGAATAAAGGCACTCTGGCCCTCTCTCTCTCTCAATGTAACACCCTCTCTGGAATAAAGGCACTCTGGCCCTCTCTCTCTCAATGTAACACCCTCTCTGGAATAAAGGCACTCTGGCCCTCTCTCTCTCTCAATGTAACACCCTCTCTGGAATAAAGGCACTCTGGCCCTCTCTCTCTCAATGTAACACCCTCTCTGGAATAAAGGCACTCTGGCCCTCTCTCTCTCAATGTAACACCCTCTCTGGAATAAAGGCACTCTGGCCCTCTCTCTCTCTCAATGTAACACCCTCTCTGGAATAAAGGCACTCTGGCCCTCTCTCTCTCTCAATGTAACACCCTCTCTGGAATAAAGGCACTCTGGCCCTCTCTCTCTCTCAATGTAACACCCTCTCTGGAATAAAGGCACTCTGGCCCTCTCTCTCTCTCAATGTAACACCCTCTCTGGAATAAAGGCACTCTGGCCCTCTCTCTCTCTCAATGTAACACCCTCTCTGGAATAAAGGCACTCTGGCCCTCTCTCTCTCAATGTAACACCCTCTCTGGAATAAAGGCACTCTGGCCCTCTCTCTCTCAATGTAACACCCTCTCTGGAATAAAGGCACTCTGGCCCTCTCTCTCTCAATGTAACACCCTCTCTGGAATAAAGGCACTCTGGCCCTCTCTCTCTCTCAATGTAACACCCTCTCTGGAATAAAGGCACTCTGGCCCTCTCTCTCTCAATGTAACACCCTCTCTGGAATAAAGGCACTCTGGCCTCTCTCTCTCTCAATGTAACACCCTCTCTGGAATAAAGGCACTCTGGCCTCTCTCTCTCTCAATGTAACACCCTCTCTGGAATAAAGGCACTCTGGCCTCTCTCTCTCTCAATGTAACACCCTCTCTGGAATAAAGGCACTCTGGCCCTCTCTCTCTCTCAATGTAACACCCTCTCTGGAATAAAGGCACTCTGGCCCTCTCTCTCTCTCAATGTAACACCCTCTCTGGAATAAAGGCACTCTGGCCCTCTTCTCTCTCAATGTAACACCCTCTCTGGAATAAAGGCACTCTGGCCCTCCTCTCTCTCAATGTAACACCCTCTCTGGAATAAAGGCACTCTGGCCTCTCTCTCTCTCTCAATGTAACACCCTCTCTGGAATAAAGGCACTCTGGCCCTCTCTCTCTCAATGTAACACCCTCTCTGGAATAAAGGCACTCTGGCCCTCTCTCTCTCTCAATGTAACACCCTCTCTGGAATAAAGGCACTCTCCTCTCTCTCTCTCTCAATGTAACACCCTCTCTGGAATAAAGGCCTCTGGCCCTCTCTCTCTCTCAATGTAACACCCTCTCTGGAATAAAGGCACTCTGGCCCTCTTCTCTCTCAATGTAACACCCTCTCTGGAATAAAGGCACTCTGGCCCTCTATCTCTCTCAATGTAACACCCTCTCTGGAATAAAGGCACTCTGGCCCTCTTCTCTCTCAATGTAACACCCTCTCTGGAATAAAGGCACTCTGGCCCTCTCTCTCTCTCAATGTAACACCCTCTCTGGAATAAAGGCACTCTGGCCCTCTCTCTCTCTCAATGTAACACCCTCTCTGGAATAAAGGCACTCTGGCCCTCTCTCTCTCTCAATGTAACACCCTCTCTGGAATAAAGGCACTCTGGCCTCTCTCTCTCTCAATGTAACACCCTCTCTGGAATAAAGGCACTCTGGCCCTCTCTCTCTCTCAATGTAACACCCTCTCTGGAATAAAGGCACTCTGGCCCTCTCTCTCTCAATGTAACACCCTCTCTGGAATAAAGGCACTCTGGCCTCTCTCTCTCTCAATGTACACCTCTCTGGAATAAAGGCACTCTGGCCCTCTCTCTCTCTCAATGTAACACCCTCTCTGGAATAAAGGCACTCTGGCCCTCTCTCTCTCAATGTAACACCCTCTCTGGAATAAAGGCACTCTGGCCCTCTCTCTCTCTCAATGTAACACCCTCTCTGGAATAAAGGCACTCTGGCCCTCTCTCTCTCTCAATGTAACACCCTCTCTGGAATAAAGGCACTCTGGCCCTCTCTCTCTCAATGTAACACCCTCTCTGGAATAAAGGCACTCTGGCCCTCTCTCTCTCTCAATGTAACACCCTCTCTGGAATAAAGGCACTCTGGCCCTCTCTCTCTCAATGTAACACCCTCTCTGGAATAAAGGCACTCTGGCCCTCTCTCTCTCAATGTAACACCCTCTCTGGAATAAAGGCACTCTGGCCCTCTCTCTCTCAATGTAACACCCTCTCTGGAATAAAGGCACTCTGGCCCTCTCTCTCTAATGTAACACCCTCTCTGGAATAAAGGCACTCTGGCCCTCTCTCTCTCAATGTAACACCCTCTCTGGAATAAAGGCACTCTGGCCCTCTCTCTCTCAATGTAACACCCTCTCTGGAATAAAGGCACTCTGGCCCTCTCTCTCTCAATGTAACACCCTCTCTGGAATAAAGGCACTCTGGCCCTCTCTATCTCTCAATGTAACACCCTCTCTGGAATAAAGGCACTCTGGCCCTCTCTCTCTCTCAATGTAACACCCTCTCTGGAATAAAGGCACTCTGGCCCTCTCTCTCTCTCAATGTAACACCCTCTCTGGAATAAAGGCACTCTGGCTCTCTCTCTCAATGTAACACCCTCTCTGGAATAAAGGCACTCTGGCCCTCTCTCTCTCTCAATGTAACACCCTCTCTGGAATAAAGGCACTCTGGCCCTCTCTCTCTCAATGTAACACCCTCTCTGGAATAAAGGCACTCTGGCCCTCTCTATCTCTCAATGTAACACCCTCTCTGGAATAAAGGCACTCTGGCCCTCTATCTCTCAATGTAACACCCTCTCTGGAATAAAGGCACTCTGGCCCTCTCTATCTCTCAATGTAACACCCTCTCTGGAATAAAGGCACTCTGGCCCTCTCTCTCTCTCAATGTAACACCCTCTCTGGAATAAAGGCACTCTGGCCCTCTCTCTCTCAATGTAACACCCTCTCTGGAATAAAGGCACTCTGGCCCTCTATCTCTCAATGTAACACCCTCTCTGGAATAAAGGCACTCTGGCCCTCTCTATCTCAATGTAACACCCTCTCTGGAATAAAGGCACTCTGGCCCTCTCTCTCTCAATGTAACACCCTCTGGAATAAAGGCACTCTGGCCTCTCTCTCTCAATGTAACACCCTCTCTGGAATAAAGGCACTCTGGCCCTCTCTCTCTCAATGTAACACCCTCTCTGGAATAAAGGCACTCCGGCCCTCTCTCTCTCTCTCAATGTAACACCCTCTCTGGAATAAAGGCACACTGGCCCACAAAAAGAAAAATTTAAAAAGAATTTAAAAAAAAATTTAACTTTTTTTTTAAAATTTAACTTTTTAACATTATACTCAAAGGGCCAGTAAATATCCCCCGGGGCCGGTTTTGGCCCGCGGGCCGCCAATTGAATAGCCCTGCCCTATAGATTCGAACCATATGCCTCTGAATCGGATGAAACTAACTCCGAGTCGGAAGTGGAGACGGCAACCGCCCCGACGATCGTGAGATACTGTAGATCCGTGTTGGTTCTCTCGCGTCCAGGAAGAAGTTACAAAATAAGAGACAATGGAGTCTCTGAAAAGGGTCAAATTGGTTACTTTAATTAAGTAGCGTGTAATGAAACAAACAGAGGCGTAGTGGGACAACAGCAGCTGATGTTGTCTCGAAGTTGCAGCGATGGAAAGAGAGCGACAAAAACCCTCTCCCGTTAGCTATATCTCCTCCGTGACTCCTCCTCGCATGGCTCCCGTGGCGTCGGGGGTCCTCCCACCGCTTTCTTCTTGTGTACGATATCGCGTAAAACAGAGGATTTAGACGTAGTGTCTTCATTGTATAACTCCACATGCCTTTTTCTCCTCATACTCTCTTTCATGACTTATTATTTAATGCATTTTAACGGCTGTAATCGTTGTTAACGTACAGCCGAAGTGGTCATTGTTGTCAACGGCATCGTCTTTCAATACAGCTTTTCAAAATAAAATTTAAACGGATCTGTTTTCAGAATAAAACAGTTTTAAGCTTACTGTGTGTTTAAGCTAAATTACGTCATTCAATATTGATTTTAATTTCTTACAATACCTCTCGATCTACAACGTTTTAACAATGTGGAATGGTTTGTAAACTATTTTATTAACGGAGTTTGACTAAATAACGATACTGTTTTAAAATAATGGCGGAGAAGCAGTAAACACTGAACTGGCTTGGTCACACACACACACACACACACACACACACACACACACACACACACACACACACACACACACCACACACACACACACACACACACACACACACACACACACACACACACACACACACACACACACACACACACACACACACACACTAAAAAATACATCACGTTTAAAGGTTGTTGTGTTTTTACCTGAGTTTTCTGAGTGGGCGCTGCATATTAAAGGAACCTGTATAACCTGTTAGGTATAATTATAACCTTGGCCCCACCTATCGTCTGTGTAAAATGTATGCTTATGAAACTAGACCAAATGTTCTCCTGATGGTATTATTTTCCTTTGTTTGCTGTGCTCAATTGTGTGTGCGTTGACTTAGGAATGTAGAGGATCCAGTCGCCCCCCCGGGTTTTTAATGGGCCGGACAGGGGGGGGGGGGGGGGGGTTGCAGGAGAAAGGTAATAAAACTGACACCATTGAGTCTATGCAGAGATTGTACTGAGAGAAAGATTGGGATACGGAGTGGTACGGCCAGGTGCTGAAGATAAACGAAGATAAGGAATTGGTACCTCACCCCCGTTCAACCCAGAATTGTTTATTGTATGGCTGCCATAAAAGATGACCTGGGACTGATCGGCGGCGCAGGAGATCCAAACTTCCCACGGCTATGGCTGACTCACTCTGATTCGCCCAGGAGTGAGTCCACCAATGGATGAACACTTAGGGAGGAGCAACCGACACAACTCCTCCCAAAGAACTCCTCTCCATTTGTGTGCATAATATTGTGAATTCTGTACCCTCGGGCGCCTCTGTTCGGTCTGACTGTCTGATACGTACAGCGCACGGTGGAAGAGCGGAGGCCCGAAGTACTTCGTTATATTAGTACTTCGTTATATTGTGCTGTTGTTTCTACCATTAAATCAGCTTATTGTTAATCTCATATCTCTGTGTCTGAGCTCTTCCTTTCATAGCAGACCACTCATCAAACGAACGGCGCGGAGCGGGCTCGAACCTTCAACCACTCAGAAGGGTGGTGCCCCAAAATCCAACAATATGTAGCTCGTTCGGGGGTTCTTCACAGACCATTCGGCCCTTGTGTTCTGGACGTTTTTCTCCCATGTGCGCTGACGCTTGACATCTGTGGGAAAGCTATGGACGCTGATGTTTAGTTCGTCATTTGCTGTATTGGAACACCCAGACACAATGCATCGTCGAACCATTTCTACGGATGACAACACACTTTGTCCGTGTTTCGCTCGCTCGCAGCACAGTGACGCGTTCCCGCATTGACGTCACTTCCGGCTTACGCCAAAACTTCAGAATGAGTCGAAGGAATTTCCCCGCGATGTTCGAAATTATTAATATTTATCGGAACGGTATCGCACCTTCTTTTTTAAACTGACGGTTCGAGATTACTAGTAGCCCAATATTTCATTGCACAACAGTTGTTGGGATGCTGTCTGGCAACAGGGATTATGCCGGCCTAGAAAAACGATACTACACCGATATGGTATCAGTGAGGGTTAAAAGAGCCCAGTAGATCTGTGTTAAATATATTATAAGTAAATAAATACAAATAATTATTAAGCTACTTTACCAAGTAGAGGCTAGTAAAATGTGTAGTTAAAAACACAGCCTTTGCTTTTTGATGATGTAGTGTTTGTAAAGTAAGGTAATAACGAAGATAATAAACAATTAAAGAAAGTGCCAAAAAACATCTTCAGACAAGTTTTAAACATAGTTTTTTTAATTTACATTTTATACTTTTACAAAAACGACTCTTTTTAATAACAGGACTGCAAAGCCAGAACGCTAGCAAAGATTAAGAACACCATAAACTCTAAAATACAGAGTGGTCTTGTCAGATTTGAACAGCCAACTGTGGAATATGATCCAGTTAAAACACTCAACACCACGAACGTTGCTTCTCCCTAAACAATGTGCACGTTGCATTACTATCCGGGATGTTTTTGTACAGTTTAAATACAGTATCAAAGACACAAAATACAACATCTGTCTCAAAGCAGGTTGTAATCAGTAGCCTAACAGTATAAAGAATATGCAACATAGTATGAGTGTATATACTGTATATTTATTTATATACACACTGCAGACGGTCACAAAGTGAAGAAGGCCCCCTGTACTCCCAAACTAAGCTGTTCTATTCACATTTAACAAGATTATCTAAAGATGCCATGAAACAGCAACCATAATACAAAAGTCACCAAAAATATAAGCCATTATGAAGAGCTACCATATTTTTTTCTTATATTTTCCTACTTTTAAATAAGGACTGGAAAACGTATACAACATCAAGTGTACATTGACAAGGCATGTCCTGTATATAATCGAGATATCTTAAAACATTGCACATGAAAAGGGATCAAAAGAAGAGGGCATGCTGAACAACATATCAAAGCTACGCTGGATGAAGAGTCATCTCGAAATAAGGCCTTGACAGAACTGAAAACATGCTCTCCACTTCACAGAACGATATGAACATGCGACTTTAAAAGCAAACAGAAAGGAGCTGTTTGATGTCAAAGCTTTGTTCCAAGTTTCACAGATCAAAAGGGGTCCTCGCCTATTTGATACTCCTTCAGTCACATTTGATTTGAAACAAAATACATTCTTTTTTATCTATATGTATATATATATATTATATATATATATATCTTTTAAAACGACACCTGTCCATTTATTGCACACCATCGGTTCACGAAAATATTTTGGGCACTTTTGCGTTTCAACACACAGCAGCATTTCATTATAAAAAAGTCGTTTGAATACAGACACTTTGAACACAACAGATGAAAAGCATGACGTACAAATGGAGAATAGAAAACCTTTTTTCTTTTTAAATGTTGATATTGTGCAACTAGAGTTAATAGGTCCATTTACTAAGGCTAGCCTCTTAAATGCACAACATCATACAGTGTTTTAAGGGGCAAAAACAGCAGGACCCCTTTTTGCTAATAGCATGGACCACTTACAATGATTATCTCTCTTTTAATATGTGCAATTACTGATTGCCATGGCAAATCCCCAATGAGATCGAGAACATTTGGTCCTGTAGGAACGAAACGTGATTTGTACCCAGATAAAAAGGGCAAATGGCACAACGTTTTGACTGATAGGGTGGCGCAAGCTCTTATTAAGACAGCTCTCAGCGACTTGAATGATCAGGACAGGGTTATATTGATTCCATCATCACAGCAATAATCATCTTTACATTTTACAATCAACCCTGTGTTAGGAGGTCTTACATCCTGCTGTGATAATTCTCAATGTCGGCTGTTTGTACTACTTTCAGGGGGCGACGGAAAACAAACGACCCAGTCAGTCAGTAGCATTCAACTCGTGGATTATAACCACGGGTGTCATTATCTCCTCAAAATACAGGCACAACAATGTCCAAGTAGACAATTACAACCATGTTGGCACGACACAGATAACAGGAGTTTGAAGTTTGACCAAAAAAAAAAAAAAAAAAGTTGAAATTAGTAAAGTCAACTGCCAAACTGTGCTATCAGTTTAAGGTGAAGGATACACAATATATTTATCATTTATAATGATACAACTCACAGTATTTGCATTCAATCACTTGCATTGCTTTTAAAGCAATATGATCACATACCAACAACTTGTAATCTGTTCTGACTGTAAACTGGCCATCACAGATAGCATCACTTCCTGCTCCCTGGCTGCACACATAGCTTTTCTTTTTAGTCAGGGACTTTCTTTAATGTAGTTTTTCCCTTTGTGGCAACAAGGTAAACAAAATAACAGAATGCTGGTGGTTATTCCAATTAAACAAAAGTCACACAATGATTCAAAAGGAAAAGAAAAAAAAACATGTTGTACCTAAGTGAAACATCATAACAGTCATGCACTATCATAACATATCTGCAGTGTACCTGTCAGTATATCCACCAGATTTTGAAAGCCATGTGAGATATCAATATTTAGAACAAAAACGGGCTTGAAACTGAAAAAAATAAACTGCATTTGACAAGCAGGCCTAAGTTCAAATAAGATAAAATGCTACATTACCATAAGCCTTTTGGGGAATAGAACATTGTTATTGTGAAACCTTGTTACTCCAAATGTTAGTCTTCTATTGATTTATTTGGTTAGATTTATATAAAAAAAGAAACTTTTTTTTTTTGTTTTTGGAGATGCAAGGTTTGATTAAACAACAGTATTCAATAATAATATAATACAAAATAACTTATGATAGGTCAGAAATGATATACTGCACACGTGTTAAGGGAATACTCTGTCAATATAATCTTAGATAAAAAAAAAAGAAAAGTACTGTGTTCTTATAGATAAAAGTAAATGCACACACACACACACACACATGACATATCATATTTCACGACACCCAACATTCAAACACAGCATTCAAATAGTAAACTACAGTACAAGCTATTGCAATATACATAATATTGAGCTTAAACAGTTTGCCTATAGCGACGGCACCGAAGGAATAACACAGTCTCTGCCCATACAAACTAGCGTTATCACTAAAATGAATTACAATGTTTTTTATTGTATTTAGCTCAGTTTGCAAAGACTTGATTTGTCACTGTTGGCAAATTCAAGACCTCTCCTTCTTCCTCTACACGTTGCTTTGTTAAAATGGATCTCTCAGGCACTTTCCAAAAAGGCTTGGATTCAACAGACCTCGAATTGGCTAAGACAGAAACGACTTTAGCTAGTGCTGCATTCACGTCATATGGGAAATAAAACAACCCTCCTACAAAATGACTCTTAAAAAATACTGCTTCGACTCAAAAAATACTTGAGATTTGGTGATGGGCCGATTTTTTTATCCAAAGATATCTCATGTCACCAAAGAGGAAATTGCTGCATTCAAGCTCGGGGAAATAATTAAAACAAAGAAATAATCATTTAATTTGCTGGATTTGGTGTCAAATAAGTGCATCTGTGGAAAAAAACATCATCAAGGCAACTGAAGTCTCCGGAAAACTTCCATCGGGGGGACCTGAAGGCCTCACATGATGAGGTTTCAACATGTCCGAGTTCTCCCTTTGAGCCGCCGTGGCACAGATATTCCCATATGACATGACTGCAGAGTAAGACATGGTGGGCAAGCAGGAGGCTAGAATCACTCGATGGTAATGGAAGCCAGCTCCTTGGCCTGGGCATGCTGCTCTCCTTCAAACACCTCAGGGGAACTGCCTCCTCCACTGCTGTCCATCTTGGTCTCCTCTGTCATGGCGCCCGTCTCGTCGGCGTCCATCTTCAGGGAGGATGGGGCTTCCAGGGGGTCCAGGGGCTCGGGTGAAAAGAAGCCGGAGGAACTCTCGCAATTCTGGGTAGAGGAGGAGACCTGGGAGATGACGGGCATCTGCACTGAGAGAGGAGGAGGAGGAGGGGGCTGCGATGGAGGAGGTGCTTCCCGGGTACACGGGCTGATGGTCCGACTCCTCTAGCTCATAATGGACTCCCAGAGCCTCCTCTTCCTCCTGGACCTGGCTCAGGTAGTCGGGCACGAGGAAATCACTGCAGACACCAAAAGAATGAGAGGAGTTCAATGGCTTTTCATTTGCTACATTTATATAAACAATATATTTGTTAAATCTGTACATTTTGACAATTTAAATTATGGTACATTAGCTAGCATTTCACAAAGATATGTGCCTTAAGCTGCATTCACATGATACGCCATTTGCTCTTCCCTCAACGCAAAGTTGGGCACAGAGCCTTCCAGTGAAAAGAGCCAATTATGTTTCATTTCTATGGTAACCTCCCCTGCTAGCTTGCTACAGCTGTCATCTGATTGGTTGCGTGTCGAAACGTCAGCCATAAACAAGGTCGATTTGGAAATATTTTAAACTTTTGAACCGAGTACGCAACGCTGAGGTTAGTACTTCTACCAAGTCAGGCGGCACCGCTTTCTCCATAGAATCACAACGGCAACGTCAGTGAAAAATCGTTTTACTTCGTATCATCGTTTTACTACTGAAGACCTATCTTTTTACATTGGCTTTTGTCTCTACTTGAAATGTGTGTGATATGTTCTGTTATTATGTTTGTTCCTTTCAGGACTCCACATGGTCTGTGTTTTGTTTTTATGTTGACCTTATGTTGACGTTATGCCTCCTGTGGTCGTTGTATTCATGTTTCTGTGGTCTTACATTTTCACTTTTGTTCTTACTTGTGAAGCACTTTGTGAATTCTATTTCTGTGAAATGTGCTATAATACATAAACTTATTATTACTATTATTATTATTATCATGTGAGTGCAGCTTTAGGATGAGAACAATGCACAAGACTGATTTAATCATTTTTAGATTTTGAGAAATTAGCTTTCAAACAGCTTAACATTCAGCATTTATGAATAGAAGTTCAGTCTTCAAGGACTCATTTAATAATAGGACCCTCTCAAGGGGTTTCAACTAAATGAATACATTTTTAATAAGTCAATAATGACGGCGCAAATAGTCCATCTATTAATAAGTCAAGACTTTTTCTTTTTTTAAATGTGACAATTTGCTGAAATAATATATCGTTGGGATTTGGACTACAGGTCACAAAAACCAAGAAATGTAAGGAGGAAATGTGGGTTTTAATAAATAAGTGATGGGCATGTGTTAATGTACAAGTTGCACTTCTGCTTGTGTGTCAGTTTAGTGAAGAAGTACTGTTTTTGTTTTTATTTCATTCGGTTTCATTTACTCCTATCTCAGCAAGTGATTTAGTACATTTCCCAGAATGCCTTTCAACAGCCACCCAAAAATGTAGTTGTCTTTACTCAAGGATGTATGCATGAAGGAATGTAAATGTAGAAAGTTAGCTTAAGACAAGAGTCAATGATTGAAACTGAATAACACAAAGTGTCTTGTGGGTGCAATATATTCTGGTCTGTGGAGGCTACTGCTGTAACCAATACCCATACATGGTATCTGCTGGATTTTTCCCTTTACAACTCGATTTTAGGGCAAACATTTAAATTAAATTACTGTCATTTTACACAGCTGATTTATGGCGGCTAAGAAACTAATCCTGTAGTCAGATAGGAAACTGGTTTTTAAAAAAAGGTTTTTCCTGCTATCTCAATTGTTGTGTTTTCTGACGCGGAAATGATTTCATCAAATCCATTGGAGTTCCTAACATGTACGGCTTCCATCAAGAACAGTAGGAATCAGAGCTCAGTATCCAGTATTAATAGTTACGGTGGAGTCGAACTGTCCTCACAAAGCGACAGCTGAATCTGACAAACTGCTCTTCAAATCAGAGTAGTTAACATATCTTTTTATGTGCAGACTGAGGATGGGAGTTAGGAGTCTGACTGTAATGCCAGAGAATTTTCCACACTGTTATGATCTCAGCGAGGACCTTCTACAATAAAACTCTTGAGGAGTCAATGGCCCGTTTGAGTCCTGCCGACCTGAGGGCTTGAGTTGATTAAGAAGTGGAAAAGTCTGGGAACTAAAAACACTCTTCCACTTTATAAAGACACTGTGTTCTGACTTTCATGAGGCAGGCTGAGCTGCTGATAAAAACAAACAACCCACTCTATTTCATTAAAGCCCTGGTAAAAAATAAACATGTGTTTTAGGTTTGTCACACTGCTGAAAATAATGTTATTAAACCACCCAGGCACATTACAATGATACAGAAATTGTCAAGTGTAAAATTAGGTTGCAAAACTGTGAAAAAATAAGCAGTATTTTATACTGACAGCCCTAAAAGAAATGCCCAATTGCGGGTCAGGGTTGATTACAAATTAACACAATATTAACGACATTTCCTTATAACCACTTTTTTAGACGGTCCATTGGCCAACTAATACGGTGGCCCACGGCGATTTCTCACAGCATCACAGATTGCCCGTACATCACTGCTAGCTAGCAAACGTTAGACTGCTTTAAGTGAGTGTAACTCATGATTGAGCGGTGGAACCACTGATGCTATAAATACTGCTCTTTATATAGTCCTAGGGGAGGGCTATGTTATAAGTGATGACCCCAGGATTTCTGGGCCGCCCAGAGATTCCTAAAACAAAACTGTCCAACTCTACAATTCATTACAAAAGTCTTCTCACCTCATCCGTATTAAGAAACAAATCTTAGATTTGAATTTAATTTATGACTGAAGAGTATGACTTTAAAATTACGGATTCAAAATAAACTGAAGTTATGTGAGGTTTTTAAGATCACTGCGCAGTTGGGTTCTTATATTGGCCGTTGATCAATGTATTACAAAAAGTAATTTTCTTATTATTGTCTACTTGATAATTACTCCTTTACATCACATTTGTCAGAAAACAGAGCCAAGTGTAACTTCAGGTGTTTGCCATGTCTGTATAAAATCAAAGGAATAGTTCAATATTTTGGGAAATGGCCTTATTCACTTTCTATTTGAGAGTTAAAAAAGGAGACTGATAGCACTCTCATGTATGTAGCTTAGCGTAAAGCGTACGGACTGGAAATGGGAAAAAGGCTTTCTTGGCAGAGTCACAAAATCCATATTTTTTTACCTTTAAAGCTCACTTCTCAACATTGTTTACCTCGTTTGTTCAATCTGTAAAGACGTTTTCTGGGTTTATAACAGCTTCCTGGCCAGGTTCAATAACTTTTTGTAGTCTCCAAAGGTCACCTGACATTTATTCCCAAACGGCAAATGCTCTAACAGCTCATTGAAATGCAGTTTGTCTCCAAAATCCAATTTTTGGGATAAAAATGTATAATTTTCCCAAAATGAAATGTATTTCTCAAAATAAGTTACATTTTCAATGAATACCATCAAGTACTTCAGGTACTCTTGATCTGAGCATTCAAATCAAGTGCAATCATGTCGGAAACAATTCTACACAACAAAAGTCATAGAGGGAAAACGATCAAATGGACCTAAGGTATGAGAGTCTAAACTTGAGTAACTTTTTGATCCAGGTGAGATCTGAGTAAATGATGAGGGTCAGCGCCCCCGGACTCCTCACCTGCTCTGGAAGTAGTTTGCTAGTTCAGATGCCTCATGGTTCAGACTCCTCAGGTGTACAATTAAATTGCCAGAGTTGGTGAACATGGCCCCACACGTTTTGCACTCGTAAATCCGCGGCTTGCGGATTATGTGTCGGGAGACCCTCATGTGGTGCTTATATTCACCGAAGGACGTGAATGTTGCGCTACATATCTGGCACCGGAAACAGCGTTTACCTTCGTGCTTCAGCCGATGCATCTTTAGGGAGTAGGCCCGTGTGAACTTTTTCCCACAGCGGTCACACTGGAAAGGCTTAATGCCTGGGGGGGAGAAGAAAACAACAGGGTTCAGCTGTTCTGTGCATAAGCGTCACATGTCTTGGTATCTGTGTGTGGGTGAGGTTAAGACGAGGGTGAATGACATGGTACCACAAAGTCCGCCTTAACTGTCCGAATAAAAACCACCCCCAGAGTAACTGGGAAGAATGAGTACTTCAGTGATATTTTTATCCCTCCACCGTAGAACTCTTACACTACATCTTGAAAGTTTACAGATACATAGATCCTTTTTTTGTTTTGCTATGCTTGTGATGTGGGCTTGGGAGGTTTCCCTTTCACACAATAATTTCAAATCAATAGTCCACAAATCAATGTCTTTTACTTTGATATAGTTAACAAATGTTTAAGTTCTGTTAATGTGAAGGGATGGATTCCAACTGATTTCAGATTCAGGTCTGCGTCTTCTTTTTACAATGTGTTATTTAAATCATGACATGCTTTGTGATTCATTATTGAATTATAATTTTCCCCTAAAAATCCCTCATATGAAGACGTTTGAACTCAAAATCAGTACATTATCGAGCACATGGCACAATCATCACATAAACATATCAACAGAAAGCATTACATTATTTTAAATAAATGTATTTGGAAATAAACCAATCGTTTATTTTCTATTCAACTTCATCTAGCAATTTAGGATCTGTTGAAAGCTGACAAAGGGTTATTTAGCCATTTAGTTTTTTTTTTTTCGACAAACATTAATTTGCAGTGTCATTGGTACATCAAATAATTACCAAAACATAAAATGATTGCTGGGGCTGCCGTTTTTATAATCAATTTATCGAAATAACTTCCCTAGAGATTACATGTCAAACAGTGTTGTAAGACAATTACATGTGAAATCGGTGGATGAATACTAAGTTGCCCAAGATCAATACTCTTGAAGTTTTCTTTTACCCCATCTCACATACCTGAGTGTATGAGCATATGCTGCTTCAGGTTTTGGATGCGTGTGAATCTGACGCCGCAGGTGGGACATTGGAAGGGCCTGTCGGGGCCGTTGGTGCCTGACCTGGCAGAGGGGCTGATGTAAAGGTGGTACGGATACTGAATACCCTCTAACCTGAAACACAAGGAGAGGAAACAACAAAGTGCTATTCAGTAGGGATGCTCCGATCGGGAATTTTTGGGGCCGATCGCCGGAATCAGTATTGGCCGATACCAATCGCCGATCCGATGGGAGCGGGCTATGGGGATCTTCCCTTTAAAGTGATGTTTAAAACTCAGTTAATGGGCTCATTTTTATATTGCTTCAGTTTATAATCGTAACGGATCGAAAAGTTCAGATTAATTTTTCAATACATGATGCGCTTCCACAAACAACAACCAACATAAATATTACATTCAAATGAATTACATTATTCAAGTTTACATTAACTTTGGATAATAACACGGGAGAAATGAGCGGAAGCACTCTCTTTTCCTCTCTCCCTCTCTCTCGCTCTCCTGACAGCCCGTCAGTATCGTCTCATGCAGCTCGCTGATCCAGTAATGAGTGACCCGACAGTGAAGAATAAATATATTTATAACTAGTTTAGCTTGTTCCAGAGGGAGATAAAATGGCTAAGTCTGTTAGGTCTAACTTGAAGTGTGTGTTTTGCTCCGCTCACCGGTCCGTCACAGCGGGCGGAGCTGCAGGATTTCTGCTTCACACACGTTGCATACCGCTATTTTATTGTCATTTTCGGACACCTTAAAATACTGCCAGACCGGTGAAGCCATTTTGGCGAGCTTGTTTTGCCGCGCACAGAGAAAAGTGTCATGTATTTTACGTCATGTGATCGGCTCTCCTGATCGGCCTTTATAGAGAGCACCGATCGATCGGAGCATCCCTACTATTCAGTAGAACATTTCTACTTTCTTAAGTAGAAGTAGCAGTACAACAGTGTATAACTACTGTGTTACAAGTATAAATCCTGCATTTAAAGTGTTACTTAAAGGGGACATATTATGTAAACTCACTTTTTCAGAATTTGTAAACATACATTTGGGTTTCTAGGATTCCTACCAACTGTGAAATAAGACATCCCAGTCAGAGTTTTGTTGAATGCTTTGGTCCAAAAACATGGGTTTCTTCCTATAATAATAATAATAATAATAATAATAATAATAATAATAATAATCATCCTTATATTTATTATAGCGCTTTTTCAATGACTCTCAAAGCGCTCTTACAAATACACATTACAATATATATCATACATGTAATGGTGATGTACTGTGGACAATACCCACAGGAGCAAATTCAGGTGAAGTGTCTTGCCCAAGGATACAACGGCTTTACAGGCGCAGCGGCGGCGGGTTTCGCCCCCTTGATCTGATAATCAATGAACAGCGCACTGCGCCACACCTCAAAGTCATCAAGGCTTTACAAGTACACATTGATATCATACATGTACTGTGGACAATACCACAGGAGCAAATTCGGCTGAAGTGTCTTGCCCAAGGACACAACGGCCTGAAGCAGTGGCGGCGGAGGCGGGTTTCGAACTGGAGTTCCCCAACGCCCCCTTGATCTGACGATCAAACGCACAGCCCACTGTGCCACCCCGCCCGATGTCACATAAAGGCCCTGACACACCAAGCCGATTTCGGACGTCGATAGATGTCTGGCCGTCGATGAGCGTCCTGTCGCCCTACTCAGATTGGTGTGTCCCACACCGTCGTGTCTTTTTGGCCGAGCCGACACCTTCGTAGGCTGTTGGCAAAAATAAATCACTCTGATTGGCTGTTCAGGTTAGCGAATCAGTGCATGAGAAGCGAAACGGAAGTGAGGTACGCAAATAAACGATTAGGCACACACAGACGGCTATTATTTTTCATTTTCATCTCACCTGGATGCACGAATTTATTTTACATCATGGCGATCTGGAATGAGGAAACCGAAGACCAACTCAGTTGCCACGTAATTTGCTGCCACACTTCCTGCATGAGGTGGACAATAGCTTCTTAAAGTATTTAACGGACAGGACCCTGGACGATGTGGCAAATTTTTGTTTTTATTGTATTACTTACTATTTTTATCTTATTGTATTTTAGTCGATTGTTTGCATTGTGCAGTTCTACATTTGATAAACCACTTTTTACCGCTACTGCAAAATACAAAACTTTATTTCGTACCTTCATACTACAGCCATTAGATAACACAACATTAGAATGAGGATAAAATTAGCTATACTACAATAAAAGTCAGAAGATACATATGTACATGATGATACATCATTTGCCTGTCAGTGTTATGATGTTGTATATTAAAATAATCTTGGATTATAATTACTGATGCATTGAATGTGGTAGCAGCAGTACTTTAAGGTTGCCAGCCACAATGCTTAAATAGTTTCTTTCTGCTTCAGAGAGCTGAAGTTTGTACTGTATATATCACGCAGTCTGTCTTCCGGTTGCCTCTTTTGAATGACGAATACACACTAACAGGTAAGGAGAGTTATTGCCACTCACGCATGCGCAATGCGTACGTGCTACTTGGCCGTCGGTTGAAGTCTTTGCGGTATGTTCCAGTGCGACTTTTGGCCAAGAAGCAGGAGACGTGAGGCGACACAACAATCGGGTCGTGTTCTTTGGTGTCAGTTTGGTGTGTCAGGCCTTAAGTCCCTCAACAGAGTCTCTTCACCCAGGGTTTGAGATCTAGCAAAGGTGCCTAATTTCTCACAAGCCAATCAGATCAGACTTGTTTTAATCAGGAGGTGGTCTTAAAGAGACAGGCACCAAAACGTAGTGTTAAAAAAGCGTACACTTTTTGTTATATTCAATGGAATGCTCTTAACCTGTTAAGCCCCAAGCCTGTTTTTCAGATTTCAGGCTCGAAAATGACATTTCCAGAACAAATGACCATAACTTCACTTCTAAAAGGGGTAAATTAATCATCTTTTTTCTCAAAGTAATGATAAACCTTTGAGTTGGATGTAGAAAAGTCAGAATCAATATAGATGTTTTTTATTTTAAAGAAAATTCAGATTGAACATGGTAAAAAACTGTACATTATAGTGTCCGTCCAAAAGTTATTTTTTACTCATAGTGAAAACTACCCTTGGATGATGGGTTAGTAGACTAAAAGCTTTAGGAATCCAAAGTACAACATATAATAAGTACCCTGTATCAAGATTGATGCAAAACAAGTGACATTTGACCTTTTAATCGAGATTTAGCAAAAGAAAACCACTTCTGGGGTCATTTGGGTGGATTTTCCATATCTCTGGCCCCCCTTGGTCGATTTTGATGATTGACATCTCTTTCTAACCGTCAGAGCCAATGGAATCGAGGGAAAGTTCCACATACACACACATCTTACCAAATAAGGATGATGTGACGCGTAGAAAACCGGAAGCTGCGCTAGCCTCTGGTGGCTACCATTAGTAGCTCATTTTGATTCTCCGTTTTTTGCATAAAAATTGAATTATGGATTATCAATAATTTTTTCAAAGTGACAGACACATTGGATTAACCTGTGGATTAACCGTCAGCCGCGTTTTTTCTCGTTTTAATGCCATTGAACACGACTTTTGATCAGAATAACAGCTAAGGTGAGCATATCTCCGTTTTTTGCTACCTAAAGCTACGTCGTGTGTTGTCTGTATTTGCTTCCCCTGTCACGAGTTCTGATCGCTCAGTGATGATCCTTATATTTCTATAATCTGTGGAATCTCAGGATGTTAGCTAAACTTGTTTGTGCAGATCCAATAAGTATATCGATCGGTATAGCTAGAGTTCTGTGCTAACGGCCTTAAGATTTTTTTGCCGTGGCTAATTCACAGGCTCAGCGTTAGCTTTGAGGTTTTTAAAAAAAAAAAAAGATCAGTTAGCTGAG
>JAAKFY010000008.1:1241138-1271138 GCA_011823955.1 Dissostichus mawsoni
GTGTGTGTGTCTGTGTGTGTGTGTGTGTGTGTGTCTGTGTGTGTGTCTGTGTGTGTGTGTCTGTGGTGTGTGTGTGTGTGTGTCTGTGTGTGTGTCTGTGTGTGTGTCTGTGTGTGTGTGTGTGTGTGTGTGTCTGTGTGTGTGTCTGTGTGTGTGTCTGTGTGTGTGTGTGTGTGTGTGTCTGTGTGTGTGTGTGTCTGTGTGTGTCTGTGTGTGTGTCTGTGTGTGTGTCTGTGTGTGTGTGTGTGTGTGTGTGTGTGTGTCTGTGTGTGTGTCTGTGTGTGGTGTGTCTGTGTGTCTGTGTGTGTGTGTGTGTGCGTGTGTGTGTGTGTCTGTGTGTGTGTGTGTGTGTGTGTGTGTGTGTGTGTGTGTGTAATAACAGTCTGGATCAAAGTCAAGTTTCTTTAATGTTTCCACAGAATTTAAATAAAGACACAAAGCAGAAACAAATGATAGAAAAAAATATAAAGATTTAAAACAACAACAAGCGAAGGCAACGTTACCCACAATGCACTGCGGGAGGACTGTAGGTGCACTTCAATATCTCTTCATGTATTTACTGAATTATTTACTCCTCAAATACTGCTTGTCCTCCTCCTGCTCTTCTCCGGGGGACGTTTTGTCTCCGTCAGTATTTATGGTGTCTCCTGTGTTCACGGTGTCTCCGTCTGTGTCCCCAGTGTCTCCGTCTGTGTCTCCGCCGTAGATGATGTCCTCGGGGTTGGGAGCTGGAGGACAGAACTCCTCTTCAGGGAGAATCTTCTGGAAGAAGGACTCAGCCTGAACAGAGAGAGAGACTTCAATCAACTTCATCTGTTCAACCAATGAGCTCCACCTTCCTCAAGTAAGCCCCGCCTCCCATCATTAAGCTCCACCTCCTATCATTAAGCCCCGCCTCCCATCATTAAGCTCCACCTCCTATCATTAAGCCCCACCTCCTATCATTAAGCTCCACCTTCCTCAAGTAAGCCCCGCCTCCCATCATTAAGCTCCACATTCCTCACGTAAGCCCCGCCTCCCATCATTAAGCTCCACCTCCTATCATTAAGCCCCACCTCCTATCATTAAGCTCCACCTTCCTCAAGTAAGCCCCGCCTCCCATCATTAAGCTCCACCTTCCTCACGTAAGCCCCGCCTCCCATCATTAAGCTCCACCTCCTATCATTAAGCCCCACCTCCTATCATAAGCTCCACCTTCCTCAAGTAAGCCCCGCCTCCCATCATTAAGCTCCACCTCCTATCATTAAGCCCCACCTCCTATCATTAAGCTCCCCTCCCATCATTAAGCTCCACCTCCCATCATCAAGCTCCACCTTCCATCATTAAGCTCCATCCTATCATCAAGCTCCACCTCTCATCATTAAGCTCCACCTCCTATCATTAAGCTCCACCTCCTATCATCAAGCCCCACCTTCCATCATTAAGCCCCACCTCCTATCATTAAGCTCCACCTCCTATCATCAAGCCCCACCTTCCATCATTAAGCCCCACCTCCTATCATTAAGCTCCACCTTCCATCGTCAAGCTCCACCTCCTATCGTCAAGCTCCACCTCCTATCATTAAGCTCCACCTCCTATCATCCGGCTCCACCTCCTATCATTAAGCTCCACCTCCTATCATAAATCTCACCTGTCTGTCTCTCTCACCTGTCTGTCTCTCTCACCTGTCCCCCTCTCACCTGTCTCTCTCACCTGTCTGTCTCTCTCACCTGTCCCCCCTCTCACCTGTCTGTCTCACCTGTCTGTCTCTCTCACCTGTCCCCCCTCTCACCTGTCGGTCTCTCTCACCTGTCTGTCTCTCTCACCTGTCTGTCTCTCTCACCTGTCCCCCCTCTCACCTGTCCCCCTCTCACCTGTCTGTCTCTCTCACCTGTCTGTCTCTCTCACCTGTCTGTCTCTCTCACCTGTCTGTCTCTCTCACCTGTCTGTCTCTCTCACCTGTCCCCCCTCTCACCTGTCCCCCCTCTAATAATAATAATAATAATATATTTGATTATAAGCGCACTTTTCATTTGCGTAAACAAAACTCAAAGTGCTACAAAATTAAAAAGGGTGAAACAAAACAACAAAACAACAAAACAACAAAAACATAAAAACAATAAAAAACTATTTAAAAACAATTAAAACAACATAATAAAAGCCGTGACATTACTCCGGCATGGCATAATGTGGGGGATTTAAAAATCTAGTCAAAGGCTATTCTAAAAAGATGCGTTTTTAGGTCTTTTTGAAAGCATCCACAGTCCGTGGTGTCCTCAGCTGGGTTGGGAGGGCATCCACAGTCCGTGGTGTCCTCAGCTGGGTTGGGAGGGCATCCACAGTCCGTGGTGTCCTCAGCTGGGTTGGGAGGGCATCCACAGTCCGTGGTGTCCTCAGCTGGGTTGGGAGGGCATTCCACAGTCTGTGGTGTCCTCAGCTGGGTTGGGAGGGCATCCACAGTCCGTGGTGTCCTCAGCTGGGTTGGGAGGGCATTCCACAGTCTGTGGTGTCCTCAGCTGGGTTGGGAGGGCATTCCACAGTCCGTGGTGTCCTCAGCTGGGTTGGGAGGGCATCCACAGTCCGTGGTGTCCTCAGCTGGGTTGGGAGGGCATTCCACAGTCCGTGGTGTCCTCAGCTGGGTTGGGAGGGCATCCACAGTCTGTGGGTCCTCAGCTGGGTTGGGAGGGCATCCACAGTCTGTGGTGTCCTCAGCTGGGTTGGGAGGGCATCCACAGTCTGTGGTGTCCTCAGCTGGGTTGGGAGGGCATTCCACAGTCCGTGGTGTCCTCAGCTGGGTTGGGAGGGCATCCACAGTCCGTGGTGTCCTCAGCTGGGTTGGGAGGGCATCCACAGTCCGTGGTGTCCTCAGCTGGGTTGGGAGGGCATCCACAGTCCGTGGTGTCCTCAGCTGGGTTGGGAGGGCATCCACAGTCTGTGGTGTCCTCAGCTGGGTTGGGAGGACCAGTTTCGGAGCAGCGGAGCAGAAGGCTCGGTCTCCCATGGTCTTCAGTTTTGTCCTTGGTGGGATGAGGAGGTTTGCCTTTACTGAACGTAGGTTCCTCGTGGAGGTTTGTGGGGTGAGCAATTCCTTGATGTAGGAGGGAGCATCTCCACATATGCACTGATGAGTGAAGAGGGTGATTTTGTAGTCAATCCTGAGTGAGACCGGGAGCCAGTGCAGTGATTTGAGGATGGGTGTGATGTGTTCGTACTTCCGCACTCTCATCAGGATCCTAGCAGCGGTGTTTTGGATGTATTGCAGCTTCTGGATGTTCTTGCTAGGAATCCCAATGAGAAGTGCGTTACAGTATTCCAGCCTGGAGGAGACAAAGGCGTGGACAAGTTTTTCAGCGTCTGGTAGACTGAGTGTGGGGCGGAGTTTTGCAATATTTCTCAGGTGGTAGAAAGAGGTCTTGCATATTTGCTTGATGTGGGCCTCAAAGTTCAGGTGAGGATCCATTTTAACTCCCAGATTGGTAACCGTTGATGAGAGTGGAATGTTCTGACCGGAGAAGGTGATGCTGGTGATGGCGGATGAACGACCTGATGTGGAGTGCCAATAAGAATGGCTTCAGTCTTGGAGCTGTTTAGCTGGAGGAAGTTGTGCTTCATCCACACCTTTATCTCCTCCAGGCATGTGGTTGTTGTGGATGATGGCAGAGGTGCAGAGGGGGTTGGGTTTGCTCTGATGTAGAGCTGTGTGTCATCAGCATAGCAATGGAAAGATATTCCATGCCGGCTGATGACATGACCAAGGGGGGACATGTATATGGTGAAAAGGGTGGGGCCGAGGACTGATCCTTGGGGGATACCGCAAGTCACAGAGGGTGTTCTTGATTAAGCCGCTCCCAAGGTGACGTGCTCAGTCCTCCCGGTGAGATAGGAGGTGAACCAGTTTAAGGCAGAGTCAGAGAGTCCAATTGTAGTGTGAAGACGGTGGAGTAGGATGTCATGGTCGACGGTATCAAATGCTGCAGTTAGATCCAGGAGGATGAGGAGAGATGGAGATCCGGTGTCAGCTGTCATCAGCAGGTCATTGGTCACCCTGACTAAGGCAGTTTCTGTACTGTGGCCCTGGCGGAAACCAGACTGGAATTTTTCAAAGAGTTTATTCAGTGTTAGATGTTCCTGGATCTGAATGGCAACTACTTTCTCCAGTACCTTGGATAGGAATGGCAGGTTGGAGATGGGTCTGTAATTGGCTAGGACTTCAGGGTCTAAAGTGGTTTGATGACAGCAGCTTTTAATGGTGGTGGAACATGACCAGACTGGATGGACTGGTTTATCACTGAAGTGATCAGCGGACTTATGGCACCAATGTTCAATTTGACCAAAGTTGTGGGAAAGGGGTCCAGGGCACAGGTGGAGGGTTTCATCTTTTTGATGATGGCCTCAACTTCATGCTGCGAGATGTTAGTGAAGCAGCAAAGAGGCTGGGTCGGTCCAGGCTGGGGGTTGACGGTCAGGACTGGCAGAGCAGCGGAGTTTGAGAGGAGAGAGCGGATGGTCTCTACTTTTCCTGAAAAATGTGATGAAATGATCACACTGCTCCTCTGTGGTGTCTTTGTGTAGCGGAGTCTGAGGTTTGAGGAGATGGTTTATGGTGGAAAAAAGAAGCTTGGAGTTGCCAGGGCTATTGTTGATGATGGTGGAGTAGAATTTTGACCGTGTGTCTCTGAGGGACTTTGTGTGTGTGTCTGTGTGTGTGTGTGTCTGTGTGTGTGTCTGTGTGTGTGTGTCTGTGTGTGTGTGTGTGTCTGTGTGTGTGTGTGTCTGTGTGTGCTGTGTGTGTGTGTGTCTGTGTGTGTGTGTGTGTCTGTGTGTGTGGTGTGTGTGTGTATGTGTGTGTGTGTGTGTGTATGTGTGTGTGGTGTCTGTGTGTGTGTTGTGTGTGTGTGTGTGTGTGTGTGTGTGTGTGGTGTTGTGTGGTGTGTGTGTGTGTGTGTGTGTGTGTCTGTGGTGTGTGTCTGTGTGTGTGTTGTGTGTGTTTGGTGTGTGTGTGTGTGTGTGTGTCTGTGTGTGTGTGTGTCTGTGTGTCTGTGTGTGTGTGTGTGTGTCTGTGTGTGTGTGTGTCTGTGTGTCTGTGTGTGTGTGTGTGTGTGTGTGTGTCTGTGTGTGTGTGTGTGTGTGTGTCTGTGTGTGTTTGTGTGTGTGTTGTGTGTGTGTGTGTCTGTGTGTGTGTGTGTGTGTCTGTGTGTGTGTGTGTGTGTGTCTGTGTGTGTGTGTGTGTGTGTGTCTGTGTGTGTGTCTGTGTGTGTGTGTCTGTGTGTGTGTGTCTGTGTGTGTGTGGTCTGTGGTGTTTGTGTGTGTGGTGTGTGTGTGTGTGTCTGTGTGTGTGTGTGTGTGTCTGTGTGTGTGGTGTCTGTGTGTGTGTGTGTCTGTGTGTGTGTGTGTGTGTGTGTGTGTGTGCTGTGTGTGTGTGTGTGTGTGTGTCTGTGTGTCTGTGTGTGTGTGTCTGTGTGTGTCTGTGTGTGTGTCTGTGTGTGTGTGTGTGTCTGTGTGTGTGTGTGTGTGTCTGTGGGTGTGTGTGTCTGTGTGTGTGTGTCTGTGTGTGTGTGTGTGTCTGTGTGTGTGTTCTGTGTGTATGTGTGTGTGTGTCTGTGTGTGTGTGTGTCTGTGTGTCTGTGTGTGTGTGTGTCTGTGTGTCTGTGTGTGTGTCGTGTGTGTCTGTGTGTGTGTGTCTGTGTGTGTGTGTGTCTGTGTGTGTGTGTGTCTGTGTGTGTCTGTGTGTGTGTCTGTGTGTGTGTGTGTGTGTCTGTGTGTGTGTCTGTGTGTGTGTGTCTGTGTGTGTGTGTGTGTGTCTGTGTGTCTGTGTGTGTGTGTGTCTGTGTGTGTGTGTCTGTGTGTGTCTGTGTGTGTGTCTGTGTGTGTGTGTGTTGTGTGTGTGTCTGTGTGTGTCTGTGTGTGTGTGTCTGTGTGTGTGTGTCTGTGTGTGTGTGTGTGTGTGTGTGTGGTCTGTGTGTGTGTCTGTGTGTGTGTGTCTGGTGTGTGTGTGTGTGTGTCTGTGTGTGTGTTGTGTGTGTGTGTGTGTGTGTGTCTGTGTGTGTGTCTGTGTGGTGTGTGTGTGTCTGTGTGTGTGTGTGTGTGTGTGTGTGTGTCTGTGTGTGTGTCTGTGTGTGTGTCTGTGTGTGTGTCTGTGTGTGTGTGTGTGTGTGTGTCTGTGTGTGTGTCTGTGTGTGTGTGTCTGTGTGTCTGTGTGTGTGTGTGTGCGTGTGTGTGTGTGTCTGTGTGTGTGTGTGTGTGTCTGTGGTGTGTCTGTGTGTGTCTGTGTGTGTGTGTGTGTGTGTGTGTGTGTGTGTGTCTGTGTGTGTGTCTGTGTGTGTGTGTCTGTGTGTCTGTGTGTGTGTGGTGTGTGTGTTGTGTGTGTCTGTGTGTGTGTGTGTGTGTGTGTGTGTGTGTGTAATAACAGTCTGGATCAAAGTCAAGTTTCTTTAATGTTTCCACAGAATTTAAATAAAGACACAAAGCAGAAACAAATGATAGAAAAAAATATAAAGATTAAAACAACAACAAGCGAAGGCAACGTTACCCACAATGCACTGCGGGAGGACTGTAGGTGCACTTCAATATCTCTTCATGTATTTACTGAATTATTTACTCCTCAAATACTGCTTGTCCCTCCTCCTGCTCTTCTCCGGGGGACGTTTTGTCTCCGTCAGTATTTATGGTGTCTCCTGTGTTCACGGTGTCTCCGTCTGTGTCCCCAGTGTCTCCGTCTGTGTCTCCGCCGTAGATGATGTCCTCGGGGTTGGGAGCTGGAGGACAGAACTCCTCTTCAGGGAGAATCTTCTGGAAGATGGACTCAGCCTGAACAGAGAGAGAGACTTCAATCAACTTCATCTGTTCAACCAATGAGCTCCACCTTCCTCAAGTAAGCCCGCCTCCCATCATTAAGCTCCACCTCCTATCATTAAGCCCCGCCTCCCATCATTAAGCTCCACCTCCTATCATTAAGCCCCACCTCCTATCATTAAGCTCCACCTTCCTCAAGTAAGCCCCGCCTCCCATCATTAAGCTCCACATTCCTCACGTAAGCCCGCCTCCCATCATTAAGCTCCACTCCTATCATTAAGCCCACACTCCTATCATTAAGCTCCACCTTCCTCAAGTAAGCCCCGCCTCCCATCATTAAGCTCCACCTCCTATCATTAAGCCCCACCTCCTATCATTAAGCTCCACCTCCCATCATTAAGCTCCACCTCCCATCATCAAGCTCCACCTTCCATCATTAAGCTCCACCTCCTATCATCAAGCTCCACCTTCATCATTAAGCTCCACCTCCTATCATTAAGCTCCACCTCCTATCATCAAGCCCCACCTTCCATCATTAAGCCCACCTCCTATCATTAAGCTCCACCTCCTATCATCAAGCCCCACCTTCCATCATTAAGCCCACCTCCTATCATTAAGCTCCACCTTCCATCGTCAAGCTCCACCTCCTATCATTAAGCCCCACTCCTATCATTAAGCTCCACCTCCTATCATAAGCCCCACCTCCTATCATTAAGCTCCACCTCCCATCATTAAGCTCCACCTCCAATCATCAAGCTCCACCTTCCATCATTAAGCTCCACCTCCTATCATCAAGCTCCACCTCTCATCATTAAGCTCCACCTCCTATCATTAAGCTCCACCTCCTATCATCAAGCCCCACCTTCCATCATTAAGCCCCACCTCCTATCATTAAGCTCCACCTTCCATCGTCAAGCTCCACCTCCTATCGTCAAGCTCCACCTCCTATCATTAAGCTCCACCTCCTATCATCCGGCTCCACCTCCTATCATTAAGCTCCACCTCCTATCATAAATCTCACCTGTCTGTCTCTCTCACCTGTCTGTCTCTCTCACCTGTCCCCCTCTCACTGTCTCTCTCACCTGTCTGTCTCTCTCACCTGTCCCCCTCTCACCTGTCTGTCTCACCTGTCTGTCTCTCTCACCTGTCCCCCTCTCACCTGTCGGTCTCTCTCACCTGTCTGTCTCTCTCACCTGTCTGTCTCTCTCACCTGTCCCCCCTCTCACCTGTCCCCCCTCTCACCTGTCTGTCTCTCTCACCTGTCTGTCTCTCACCTGTCTGTCTCTCTCACCTGTCTGTCTCTCTCACCTGTCCCCCCTCTCACCTGTCCCCCCTCTAATAATAATAATAATAATATATTTGATTTATAAGCGCACTTTTCATTTGCGTAAACAAAAACTCAAAGTGCTACAAAATTAAAAAGGGTGAAACAAAACAACAAAACAACAAAACAACAAAAACAATAAAAAACAATAAAAAAAACTATTTAAAAACAATTTAAAACAACATAATAAAAGCCGTGACATTACTCCGGCATGGCATAATGTGGGGGATTTAAAAATCTAGTCAAAGGCTATTCTAAAAAGATGCGTTTTTAGGTCTTTTTTGAAAGCATCACAGTCCGTGGTGTTCATCAGCCTGGGTTGGGAGGGCATCCACAGTCCGTGGTGTCCTCAGCTGGGTTGGGAGGGCATCCACAGTCGTGGTGTCCTCAGCTGGGTTGGGAGGGCATCCACAGTCTGTGGTGTCCTCAGCTGGGTTGGGAGGGCATCCACAGTATGTGGTGTCCTCAGCTGGGTTGGGAGGGCATTCCACAGTTGTGGTGTCCTCAGCTGGGTTGGGAGGCATCCACAGTCCGTGGTGTCCTCAGCTGGGTTGGGAGGGCATTCCACAGTCGTGGTGTCCTCAGCTGGGTTGGGAGGGCATCCACAGTCGTGGTGTCCTCAGCTGGGTTGGGAGGGCATTCCACAGTCCTGTGGTGTCCTCAGCTGGGTTGGGAGGGCATTCCACAGCCGTGGTGTCCTCAGCTGGGTTGGGAGGCATCCACAGTCCGTGGTGTCCTCAGCTGGGTTGGGAGGGCATTCCACAGTCCGTGGTGTCCTCAGCTGGGTTGGGAGGGCATCCACAGTCCTGTGGTGTCCTCAGCTGGGTGGGAGGGCATCCACAGTCTGTGGTGTCCTCAGCTGGGTTGGGAGGGCATCCACAGTCTGTGGTGTCCTCAGCTGGGTTGGGAGGGCATCCACAGTCCGTGGTGTCCTCAGCTGGGTTGGGAGGGCATCCACAGTCGTGGTGTCCTCAGCTGGGTTGGGAGGGCATCCACAGTCTGTGGTCCTCAGCTGGGTTGGGAGGGCATCCACAGTCTGTGGTGTCCTCAGCTGGGTTGGGAGGGCATCCACAGTCTGTGGTGTCCTCAGCTGGGTTGGGAGGGCATTCCACAGTCCGTGGTGTCCTCAGCTGGGTTGGGAGGGCATCCACAGTCCGTGGTGTCCTCAGCTGGGTTGGGAGGGCATCCACAGTCCGTGGTGTCCTCAGCTGGTTGGGAGGGCATCCACAGTCTGTGGTGTCCTCAGCTGGTTGGGAGCAGTTCGGAGCAGCGGAGCAGAAGGCTCGGTCTCCCATGGTCTTCAGTTTTGTCCTTGGTGGGATGAGGAGGTTTGCCTTTACTGAACGTAGGTTCCTCGTGGAGGTTTGTGGGGTGAGCAATTCCTTGATGTAGGAGGAGCATTTCCAATATGCACTGATGAGTGAAGAGGGTGATTTTGTAGTCAATCCTGAGTGAGACCGGGAGCCAGTGCAGTGATTTGAGGATGGGTGTGATGTGTTCGTACTTCCGCACTCTCATCAGGATCCTAGCAGCGGTGTTTTGGATGTATTGCAGCTTCTGGATGTTCTTGCTAGGAATCCCAATGAGAAGTGCGTTACAGTATCCAGCCTGGAGGAGACAAAGGCGTGGACAAGTTTTTCAGCATCTGGTAGACTGAGTGTGGGGCGGAGTTTTGCAATATTTCTCAGGTGGTAGAAAGAGGTCTTGCATATTTGCTTGATGTGGGCCTCAAAGTTCAGGTGAGGATCCATTTTAACTCCCAGATTGGTAACCGTTGATGAGAGTGGAATGTTCTGACCGGAGAAGGTGATGCTGGTGATGGCGGATGAACGAACCTGATGTGGAGTGCCAATAAGAATGGCTTCAGTCTTGGAGCTGTTTAGCTGGAGGAAGTTGTGCTTCATCCACACCTTTATCTCCTCCAGGCATGTGGTTATTGTGGATGATGGCAGAGGTGCAGAGGGGGTTGGGTTTGCTCTGATGTAGAGCTGTGTGTCATCAGCATAGCAATGGAAAGATATTCCATGCCGGCTGATGACACGACCAAGGGGGACATGTATATGGTGAAAAGGGTGGGGCCGAGGACTGATCCTTGGGGGACACCGCAAGTCACAGAGGTGTTCTTGATTTAGCCGCTCCCAAGGTGACGTGCTCAGTCCTCCCGGTGAGATAGGAGGTGAACCAGTTTAAGGCAGAGTCAGAGAGTCCAATTGTAGTGTGAAGACGGTGGAGTAGGATGTCATGGTCGACGGTATCAAATGCTGCAGTTAGATCCAGGAGGATGAGGAGAGATGGAGATCCGGTGTCAGCTGTCATCAGCAGGTCATTGGTCACCCTGACTAAGGCAGTTTCTGTACTGTGGCCCTGGCGGAAACCAGACTGGAATTTTTCAAAGAGTTTATTCAGTGTTAGATGTTCCTGGATCTGAATGGCAACTACTTTCTCCAGTACCTTGGATAGGAATGGCAGGTTGGAGATGGGTCTGTAATTGGCTAGGACTTCAGGGTCTAAAGTGGGTTTTTTGATGACAGCAGCTTTTAATGGTGGTGGAACATGACCAGACTGGATGGACTGGTTTATCACTGAAGTGATCAGCGGACTTATGGCACCAATGTTCGATTTGACCAAAGTTGTGGGAAAGGGGTCCAGGGCACAGGTGGAGGGTTTCATCTTTTTGATGATGGCCTCAACTTCATGCTGCGAGATGTTAGTGAAGCAGCAAAGAGGCTGGGTCGGTCCAGGCTGGGGGTTGACGGTCAGGACTGGCAGAGCAGCGGAGTTTGAGAGGAGAGAGCGGATGGTCTCTACTTTTTTCCTGAAAAATGTGATGAAATGATCACACTGCTCCTCTGTGGTGTCTTTGTGTAGCGGAGTCTGAGGTTTGAGGAGATGGTTTATGGTGGAAAAAAGTAGCTTGGAGTTGCCAGGGCTATTGTTGATGATGGTGGAGTAGAATTTTGACCGTGTGTCTCTGAGGGACTTTGCGTAGGCATTTTGGTGGTCCCGGTATGCCTGTCTGTGAACAGAGAGGCCTGAAGCCTTGAAGCGCCGCTCGAGGACACGCCCCGCTGTCTTCATTTTCCTCAGCTCGCAGGTGTACCAGGGGGCTGAGCGTGAGAAAGTGACAGGGGCGTGGAGATCCAGGAGACTGCTCAGAGATTTATTGTAAAAATCCACAGATTCATTTACTGATGTAGGAGTTATTGTGGAGAGATGCTGGAGATCCGAGGTCATGGTGTCCGGGTTGATGTTTTTCAGATTTCTGAAACGGATTTGACGCTTGGGTTTGGTGTGGGGTAGCAGCAGTGGCAGCTCCATTGAGATGGCCTTGTGATCCGACACACCTAGATCGTAAACTGATAGTTTACTAATGGGGGCAGAGTTTGTGATTACAAGGTCCAGTGTGTGTCCCCTAGTGTGTGTGGGGACATCAACATGTTGTGTTGAGGCAGTCCAGAAGGTGTAGGAACTCGGCTGCATAGTGACAGGAGGGGGTGTCAACGTGAATATTGATGTCTCCTAGTATTATAATGTTGGCAGAGGTAGCGCAGAGTGTACTGAGAAGATCGTGGATCTCTGGGATGAAGGCAGAGTTGGGTTTGGGTGGCCGGTAGATGAGAAGTATTGTCAGTGAGAGGGGGGGTTTACATTTAAATCCAAGGCATTCAAATGAGGATAGTACAGGCAGAGGCAGGGGGGACAGTTCCAGTTCGTTTCTGTGTATTATTGCTAAGCCGCCACCACGACCAGTGCTGCGAGATTTTCCAGGTAGCTGTAGCCAGGGGGACAGGCTTCATTTAGGGCACAGTAAACCTCTGGCTGTTGCCACGTTTCTGTGAGGCACATAAAGTCTATTCCCTTGTCCATGATGTGGTCTTGTATGAATGCCGATTTGTTTGTAAGGGATTGTGCATTAAATAGTTCTATTTTGACTGTAGATGAAATGCTGGGTTTCTGTAGGGTCCGCAGTAAACTATGATCCACTCCACGTTTTCCGCACAGCTCAGTGGTGTAGCAATCTCGCGGTATTTCCCGTGCCATTTACACGAGAGCGTCAGCGCTGTGATGACGCGGCAGACGTGCGACAGTGGTCCAGATGGAAGGAATGGATGATACAGACGGGCACGGTTGGTTTGTAAACAGACTTTCTACTAGAGCCTCTGTGGATGTAACGGGTCGGCGTAGTATTCCAAATTGTTTGATGGCTGAGATGCACGTTGGGCTTGTGTAGTTGTTGAGACTCAGCAGTTGCGGGATGGAATACTTTGACATCATGCCGGTGGCCGCAGGTTCTCGCCTGGAGCTAGCCGTTAGCCATAGACAGAGATTGAAGACTGTTTGGCAGGAGGAGATGGTGATCCATAGCCTGGCAGGAGATGGTGATCCATAGCCTGGCAGGAGGAGATGGTGATCCATAGCCTGGCAGGAGGAGGAGATGGGTGATCCATAGCCTGGCAGGAGGAGATGGTGATCCATAGCCTGGCAGGAGGAGATGGTGATCCATAGCGGCAGGAGGAGATGGTGATCCATAGCCTGGCAGGAGGAGATGGTGATCCATAGCCTGGCAGAGGAGATGGTGATCCATAGCATGGCAGGAGGAGATGTGATCCATAGCATGGCGAGGAGGAGATGGTGATCCATAGCATGGCAGGAGGAGATGGTGATCCATAGCATGGCAGGAGGAGATGGTGATCCATAGCCTGGCAGGAGGAGATGGTGATCCATAGCATGCAGGAGGAGATGGTGATCCATAGCATGGCAGGAGGAGATGGTGATCCATGGCATGGCAGGAGGAGGAGATGGTGATCCATAGCCTGGCAGAGGAGGAGATGGTGATCCATAGCCTGGCAGGAGAGGAGATGGTGATCCATAGCCTGGCAGGAGGAGATGGTGATCCATAGCATGGCAGGAGGAGATGGTGATCCATAGCATGGCAGGAGGAGGAGATGGTGATCCATAGCCTGGCAGGAGGAGATGGTGATCCTAGCATGGCAGGAGGAGAGATGGTGATCCATAGCATGGCAGAGGAGATGGTGATCCATAGCATGGCAGGAGGAGGAGATGTGATCCATAGCATGGCAGGAGGAGATGTGATCCATAGCATGGCAGGAGGAGATGGTGATCCATGGCATGGCAGGAGGAGGAGATGGTGATCCATAGCCTGGCAGGAGGAGGAGATGGTGATCCATAGCCTGGCAGGAGGAGGAGATGGTGATCCATAGCCTGGCAGGAGGAGATGTGATCCATAGCATGGCAGGAGGAGATGGTGATCCATAGCATGGCAGGAGGAGGAGATGGTGATCCATAGCCTGGCAGGAGGAGATGGTGATCCATAGCATGGCAGGAGGAGGAGATGGTGATCCATAGCATGGCAGGAGGAGATGGTGATCCATAGCATGGCAGGAGGAGGATATGGTGATCCATAGCATGGCAGGAGAGATGGTGATCCATAGCATGGCAGGAGGAGGAGATGGTGATCCATAGCCTGGCAGGAGGAGAGATGGTGATCCATAGCATGGCAGGAGGAGGAGATGGTGATCCATAGCATGGCAGGAGGAGGAGATGGTGATCCATAGCATGGCAGGAGGAGATGGTGATCCATAGCATGGCAGGAGGAGATGGTGATCCATAGCCTGGCAGGAGGAGGAGATGGTGATCCATAGCCTGGCAGAGGAGGAGATGGTGATCCATAGCCTGGCAGGAGGAGATGGTGATCCATAGCATGGCAGGAGGAGATGGTGATCCATAGCATGGCAGGAGGAGGAGATGGTGATCCATAGCCTGGCAGGAGGAGGAGATGGTGATCCATAGCATGGCAGGAGGAGGAGATGGTGATCCATAGCCTGGCAGGAGGAGGAGGATGGTGATCCATAGCATGGCAGGAGGAGAGGAAGCTGGGAGAAGCAGTCTATGTCAAAGCAGGTTAGTCAGCAGGCTGTTCGATGGCTAGCTGTGGAGGCAGCTATACTAGGGCTAACGCACCGGGATAGCTGAAAGGATGTCCGGGAGATACTTCCCAGTAGCGATGGTAGAGGAAGGGATACAGGATGCTAAATATATAAGTTAGTTGTTGAAAAGTAACAAACACAACCAAAACCAACACAACAAAACAACTTAAACTGGAGCTAGCGGGGAACAAGCAGCACCAGCGTCCATCTCCCTCGCAACCTGCAGTAAACATGTCATGTAAGTGTCTTTGTGTGGTGTTTATGATATCACTTCACCCCAATCTCTCACCTGTCCCCCTCAGACCTGTCTGTCTCTCACCTGTCCCCCCCCCTCACCTGTCCCCCCTCAGACCTGTCTGTCTCTCACCTGTCCCCCCCTCAGACCTGTCTGTCTCACCTGTACCCCCTCCCGCCTGTCTCTTGTCTCTCACCTGTCCCCCCCCTCACCTGTCCCCCCTCAGACCTGTCTGTCTCTCACCTGTACCCCCTCCCGCCTGTCTCTCTGTCTCTCACCTGTTCCCCCCCCCTCACCTGTCCCCCCTCAGACCTGTCTGTCTCTCACCTTACCCCCTCCCGCCTGTCTCTCCTCTCCCTGTCTGTCTCTCACCTGTCCCCCTCAGACCTGTCTGTCTCTCACCTGTGCCCCCCCCTCACCTGTCCCCCCTCAGACCTGTCTGTCTCTCACCTGTACCCCCTCCCGCCTGTCTCTCTGTCTCTCACCTGTCCCCCCCCCTCACCTGTCCCCCCTCAGACCTGTCTGTCTCTCACCTGTACCCCCTCCGCCTGTCTCTCTGTCTCTCACCTGTCCCCCCCCTCACCTGTCCCCCCAGACCTGTCTGTCTCTCACCTGTACCCCCTCCCGCCTGTCTCTCTGTCTCTCACCTGTCCCCCCCCCTCACCTGTCCCCCCTAAGACCTGTCTGTCTCTCACCTGTACCCCCTCCCGCCTGTCTCTCTGTCTCTCACCTGTCCCCCCCCCCTCACCTGTCCCCCCTCAGACCTGTCTGTTTCTCACCTGTACCCCCTCCCGCCTGTCTCTCTGTCTCTCACCTGTCCCCCCCCCTCACCTGTCCCCCCTCAGACCTGTCTGTCTCTCACCTGTACCCCCTCCCGCCTGTCTCTCTGTCTCTCACCTGTCCCCCCCCCCCCTCACTGTCTGTCCCTCACCTGTCCCCCCCCACCTTCCCCCCTCGCCTGTCTGTCTCTCACCTGTCCCCCCTCCCGCCTGTCTCTCTGTCTCTCACCTGTCCCCCCCCTCACCTGTCCCCCCTCAGACCTGTCTGTCTCTCACCTGTCCTGTCTCTCACCTTCCCCCTCCCACCTGTCTCTCTGTCTCTCACCTGTTCCCCCCCCCCCCCCTCACCAGTCCCCCCCTCACCTGTCTCACAGCGTGCTCGTGTCCCAGTCAGCATCAGGTCCTGAGCTCAGGTGAAGTCTCTGGGAGGTCGTGACCTTCAGCCTCCACACCTGAGCCGTCGGCCATGTTGAAGAAGAGACACCAGAGGACAGACGGGCCGTCTGGGGGACAGGTGAGAGGACAGGTTAGAGGTGGGAGGACAGGGAAATAACAACAATAAAATACAATTCTAAATCAAATGAAGACAAAACGTTGTCCAATAAAGAACATTGAGATGGCATTAAGGTTCTGAATAATGATGCTGTCAGAGCCCCAGGGACCACGTTATGGTTAGAGTCATCGTTTGATAAATGAATGATGGAAGGATTTATGTTGCCATGGTGAAAGGATTTATGTTGCCATGGTGAAAGGATTTATGTTGCCATGGTGAAAGGATTTATGTTGCCATGGTGAAAGGATTTATGTTGCCATGGTGAATATCTTCTGATGAAATGATTGTTCTTTTAAATCGTAAATATGATCTGTTTCCTGGCACCTTCCAGTGTTTATTTAAGTGAGGCAACTGAGGACAGCCGTGTTCTCTGAGACCTGATGAGACCTGAAGAGACCTGAAGAGACCTGATGAGACCTGATGAGACCTGAAGAGACCTGATGAGACCTGATGAGACCTGAAGAGACCTGATGAGACCTGATAGACCTGATGAGACTGAAGAGACCTGATAGACCTGATGAGACCTGATGAGACCTGAAGAGACCTGATGAGACCTGATGAGAACTGATGAGACCTGATAGACCTGAAGAGACCTGAAGAGACCTGAAGAGACCTGATGAGACTGATAGACCTGATGAGACCTGATAGACCTGAAGAGACCTGATGAGACCTGATGAGAACTGATGAGACCTGATAGACCTGAAGAGACTGATAGACCTGAAGAGACTGAAGAGACCTGAAGAGACCTGATGAGACCTGAAGAGACCTGAAGAGACCTGATGAGACCTGATGAGAACTGATGAGACCTGATGAGACCTGATGAGCATGATAGACCTGATGAGACCTGATGAGACCTGAAGAGACCTGATAGACCTGATGAGACCTGAAGAGACCTGATGAGACCTGAAGAGACCTGATGAGACCTGATGAGACCTGATGAGACCTGATAGACCTGATGAGACTGATAGACCTGATGAGACCTGAAGAGACCTGATAGACCTGATGAGACCTGATGAGACCTGAAGAGAACTGATAGACCTGATGAGACCTGAAGAGACCTGATGAGACCTGATAGACCTGATGAGACCTGAAGAGACCTGAAGAGACCTGATAGACCTGATGAGACCTGAAGAGACCTGATGAGACCTGATGAGACCTGAAGAGACCTGATGAGACCTGATGAGACCTGAAGAGACCTGATAGACCTGATGAGACTGAAGAGACCTGATGAGACCTGATAGACCTGAAGAGACCTGATGAGACCTGATGAGACCTGATGAGACCTGAAGAGACCTGAAGAGACCTGATGAGACCTGATGAGACCTGAAGAGACCTGATGAGAACTGATGAGACCTGATAAGACCTGAAGAGACCTGAAGAGACCTGAAGAGACCTGATGAGAACTGATAGACCTGATGAGACCTGAAGAGACCTGATAGACCTGATGAGACCTGATAGACCTGATGAGACCTGAAGAGACCTGATGAGACCTGAAGAGACCTGATGAGACCTGATGAGACCTGATAGACCTGATGAGACCTGAAGAGACCTGATGAGAAACTGATGAGACCTGATAGACCTGATGAGACCTGAAGAGACCTGATGAGACCTGATGAGACCTGAAGAGACCTGATGAGACCTGATGAGAACCTGAAGAGACCTGAAGAGACCTGATGAGAACTGATAGACCTGATGAGACCTGAAGAGACCTGATGAGACCTGATAGACCTGATGAGACCTGATGAGACCTGATGAGACCTGAAGAGACCTGATGAGAACTGATGAGACCTGATAGACCTGATGAGACCTGAAGAGACTGATGAGACCTGATAGACCTGATGAGACCTGATGAGACCTGAAGAGACCTGAAGAGACCTGATGAGACCTGAAGAGACTGATGAGACCTGATGAGACCTGAAGAGACCTGATGAGACCTGATAGACCTGATGAGACCTGAAGAGACCTGATGAGACCTGATAGACCTGATGAGACCTGATGAGACTGAAGAGACCTGATGAGACCTGATGAGAACTGATGAGACCTGATAGACCTGAAGAGACTGAAGAGACCTGATGAGACCTGATAGACCTGATGAGACCTGATAGACCTGAAGAGACCTGATGAGACCTGATGAGAACTGATGAGACCTGATAGACCTGAAGAGACCTGATAGACCTGAAGAGACCTGAAGAGACCTGAAGAGACCTGATGAGACCTGATGAGACCTGATAGACCTGATGAGACCTGATAGACCTGATGAGACCTGATAGACCTGATGAGACCTGAAGAGACCTGATAGACCTGATGAGACCTGATGAGACCTGAAGAGAACTGATAGACCTGATGAGACCTGAAGAGACCTGATGAGACCTGATAGACCTGATGAGACCTGAAGAGACCTGAAGAGACCTGATAGACCTGATGAGACCTGAAGAGACTGATGAGACCTGATAGACCTGATGAGACCTGAAGAGACCTGATGAGACCTGATGAGACCTGATGAGACCTGAAGAGACCTGATAGACCTGATGAGACTGAAGAGACCTGATGAGACCTGATAGACCTGAAGAGACCTGAAGAGACCTGATGAGACTGAAGAGACCTGAAGAGACCTGATGAGACCTCAAGAGACCTGATGAGACCTGAAGAGACCTGATGAGACCTGATGAGAACTGATGAGACCTGATGAGACCTGAAGAGACCTGAAGAGACCTGATGAGACCTGATGAGACCAGAAGAGACTGAAGAGACCTGATGAGACCTGATGAGAACTGATGAGACCTGATAGACCTGATGAGACCTGAAGAGACCTGATAGACCTGATGAGACCTGATAGACCTGATGAGACCTGAAGAGACCTGATGAGACCTCATGAGACCTGAAGAGACCTGATGAGACCTGAAGAGACCTGATGAGACCTGATGAGACCTGATAGACCTGAAGAGACCTGATGAGAACTGATGAGACCTGATAGACCTGATGAGACCTGAAGAGACCTGAAGAGACCTGAAGAGACCTGATGAGACCTGATGAGACCTGAAGAGACCTGAAGAGACCTGATGAGACCTGATGAGACCTGATAGACCTGATGAGACCTGAAGAGACCTGATGAGACCTGATAGACCTGATGAGACCTGATGAGACCTGAAGAGACCTGATGAGACCTGATGAGACCTGAAGAGACCTGATGAGACCTGATGAGAACTGATGAGACCTGATAGACCTGATGAGACCTGAAGAGACCTGATGAGACCTGAAGAGACCTGAAGAGACCTGATGAGACCTGAAGAGACCTGAAGAGACCTGAAGAGACCTGAAGAGACCTGATAGACCTGATGAGACCTGATGAGACCTGAAGAGACCTGAAGAGACCTGATGAGAACTGATGAGACCTGATAGACCTGAAGAGACCTGATAGACCTGATGAGACCTGAAGAGACCTGAAGAGACCTGATGAGACCTGATGAGACCTGATGAGAACTGATGAGACCTGATGAGACCTGATAGACCTGATGAGACCTGAAGAGACCTGATAGACCTGATGAGACCTGAAGAGACCTGATAGACCTGATGACACCTGAAGAGACCTGATGAGACCTGATGAGACCTGAAGAGACCTGATGAGACCTGAAGAGACCTGAAGAGACCTGATGAGACCTGAAGAGACCTGATGAGACCTGATGAGAACTGATGAGACCTGATAGACCTGATGAGACCTGATGAGACCTGATAGACCTGATGAGACCTGAAGAGACCTGAAGAGACCTGATGAGACCTGATGAGAACTGATGAGACCTGATAGACCTGAAGAGACCTGAAGAGACCTGATGAGACCTGATAGACCTGATGAGACCTGATGAGACCTGATAGACCTGAAGAGACCTGAAGAGACCTGATGAGAACTGATGAGACCTGATAGACCTGAAGAGACCTGATAGACCTGATGAGACCTGAAGAGACCTGAAGAGACCTGATGAGACCTGAAGAGACCTGATGAGACCTGATGAGAACTGATGAGACCTGATAGACCTGATGAGACCTGAAGAGACCTGATGAGACCTGATAGACCTGATGAGACCTGAAGAGACCTGATAGACCTGATGACACCTGAAGAGACCTGAAGAGACCTGATGAGACCTGAAGAGACCTGATGAGACCTGATGAGACCTGAAGAGACCTGATGAGACCTGATAGACCTGATGAGACCTGATAGACCTGAAGAGACCTGATGAGACCTGATGAGACCTGATAGACCTGAAGAGACCTGATGAGACCTGATAGACCTGATGAGACCTGAAGAGACCTGATAGACCTGAAGAGACCTGAAGAGACCTGATGAGACCTGAAGAGACCTGATGAGACCTGATGAGACCTGAAGAGACCTGATGAGACCTGATAGACCTGAAGAGACCTGAAGAGACCTGATGAGACCTGAAGAGACCTGATGAGACCTGAAGAGACCTGATGAGACCTGAAGAGACCTGATGAGACCTGATGAGAACTGATGAGACCTGATGAGACCTGATAGACCTGATGAGACCTGATGAGACCTGATAGACCTGATGAGACCTGAAGAGACCTGAAGAGACCTGAAGAGACCTGAAGAGACCTGATGAGACCTGAAGAGACCTGATGAGACCTGATAGACCTGATAGACCTGATGAGACCTGAAGAGACCTGATAGACCTGATAGACCTGATGAGACCTGATAGACCTGAAGAGACCTGATGAGACCTGATGAGACCTGATAGACCTGAAGAGACCTGATGAGACCTGATAGACCTGATGAGACCTGAAGAGACCTGATAGACCTGATGAGACCTGAAGAGACCTGATAGACCTGAAGAGACTGATGAGACCTGATGAGACCTGAAGAGACCTGATGAGACCTGATGAGACCTGATGAGACCTGAAGAGACCTGATAGACCTGATGAGACCTGAAGAGACCTGATGAGACCTGATAGACCTGAAGAGACCTGAAGAGACCTGATGAGACCTGAAGAGACCTGATGAGACCTGATGAGACCTGAAGAGACCTGATAGACCTGATGAGACCTGAAGAGACCTGATGAGACCTGATAGACCTGATGAGACCTGAAGAGACCTGATGAGACCTGATAGACCTGATGAGACCTGATGAGACCTGATAGACCTGATGAGACCCGATGAGACCCGATGAGACCTGATAGACCTGATGAGACCTGATAGACCTGATAGACCTGATGAGACCTGATAGACCTGATGAGACCTGATGAGACCTGATGAGACCTGATGAGACCTGAAGAGACCTGAAGAGACCTGATAGACCTGATGAGACCTGATGAGACCTGATGAGACCTGATGAGACCTGATAGACCTGATGAGACCTGATGAGACCTGAAGAGACCTGATGAGACCTGATGAGACCTGATGAGACCTGATAGACCTGATGAGACCTGATGAGACCTGATGAGACCTGATGAGACCTGATAGACCTGATGAGACCTGATGAGACCTGATGAGACCTGATAGACCTGATGAGACCTGATGAGACCTGATAGACCTGATGAGACCTGATGAGACCTGATGAGACCTGATAGACCTGATGAGACCTGATGAGACCGGTTTTTCCATCTCAAATTGTAAACAGAAATGAGTGTTGCAAATTGGACTGCAAAGTATAGTTTATATAAGAAATTATAAAACGGACAAGTCAAATCAAGCAATCTGATTGGTTCTTAGCCGTGATATAATGAGCGTATATCACGGGTAGATCTGATTGGTTCTTAGCCGTGATATAATGAGCGTATACCACGGATAGATCTGATTGGTTCTTAGCCGTGATATAATGAGCGTATATCACGGGTAGATCTGATTGGTTCTTAGCCGTGATATAATGAGCGTATACCACGGGTAGATCTGATTGGTTCTTAGCCGTGATATAATGAGCGTATACCACGGGTAGATCTGATTGGTTCTTAGCCGTGATATAATGAGCGTATATCACGGGTAGATCTGATTGGTTCTTAGCCGTGATATAATGAGCGTATACCACGGGTAGATCTGATTGGTTCTTAGCCGTGATATAATGAGCGTATACCACGGGTAGATCGGATTGGTTCTTAGCCGTGATATAATGAGCGTATATCACGGGTAGATCTGATTGGTTCTTAGCCGTGATATGAGCGTATATCACGGGTAGATCGGATTGGTTCTTAGCCGTGATATAATGAGCGTATATCACGGGTAGATCTGATTGGTTCTTAGCCGTGATATGAGCGTATATCAGGGTAGATCGGATTGGTTCTTAGCCGTGATATAATGAGCGTATACCACGGGTAGATCTGATTGGTTCTTAGCCGTGATATAATGAGCGTATACCACGGGTAGATCTGATTGGTTCTTAGCCGTGATATGAGCGTATATCACAGGTAGAATTGTAGTTACTTTTCACAACAAGTCAGTCGTCTGAGAAAAGCTACAACCGTTACAGCTGTTACATTACGTCCGTTAGGAAACTGACTAACTCACAAAGCTCAAGATGGAAACCTGTAAGGGATAATGTGCAGCAAGGACTTATTGACCGTTGTTAAGGGATAATGTGCAGCAAGGACTTATTGACCGTTGTTAAGGGATAATGTGCAGCAAGGACTTATTGACCGTTGTTAAGGGATAATGTGCAGCAAGGACTTATTGACCGTTGTTAAGGGATAATGTGCAGCAAGGACTTATTGACCTTTGTTAAGGGATAATGTGCAGCAAGGACTTATTGACCTTTGTTAAGGGATAATGTGCAGCAAGGACTTATTGACCGTTGTTAAGGGATAATGTGCAGCAAGGACTTATTGACCTTTGTTAAGGGATAATGTGCAGCAAGGACTTATTGACCGTTGTTAAGGGATAATGTGCAGCAAGGACTTATTGACCGTTGTTAAGGGATAATGTGCAGCAAGGACTTATTGACCTTTGTTAAGGGATAATGTGCAGCAAGGACTTATTGACCGTTGTTAAGGGATAATGTGCAGCAAGGACTTATTGACCGTTGTTAAGGGATAATGTGCAGCAAGGACTTATTGACCGTTGTTAAGGGATAATGTGCAGCAAGGACTTATTGACCGTTGTTAAGGGATAATGTGCAGCAAGGACTTATTGACCTTTGTTAAGGGATAATGTGCAGCAAGGACTTATTGCCCGTTGTTAAGGGATAATGTGCAGCAAGGACTTATTGACCTTTGTTAAGGGATAATGTGCAGCAAGGACTTATTGACCGTTGTTAAGGGATAATGTGCAGCAAGGACTTAGTGACCGTTGTTAAGGGATAATGTGCAGCAAGGACTTATTGACCGTTGTTAAGGGATAATGTGCAGCAAGGACTTATTGACCGTTGTTAAGGGATAATGTGCAGCAAGGACTTATTGACCGTTGTTAAGGGATAATGTGCAGCAAGGACTTAGTGACCGTTGTTAAGGGATAATGTGCAGCAAGGCCTTATTGACCGTTGTTAAGGGATAATGTGCAGCAAGGACTTATTGACCGTTGTTAAGGGATAATGTGCAGCAAGGACTTATTGACCGTTGTTAAGGGATAATGTGCAGCAAGGACTTATTGACCGTTGTTAAGGGATAATGTGCAGCAAGGACTTATTGACCGTTGTTAAGGGATAATGTGCAGCAAGGACTTATTGACCGTTGTTAAGGGATAATGTGCAGCAAGGACTTATTGACCGTTGTTAAGGGATAATGTGCAGCAAGGACTTATTGACCGTTGTTAAGGGATAATGTGCAGCAAGGACTTATTGACCGTTGTTAAGGGATAATGTGCAGCAAGGACTTATTGACCGTTGTTAAGGGATAATGTGCAGCAAGGACTTATTGACCGTTGTTAAGGGATAATGTGCAGCAAGGACTTATTGACCGTTGTTAAGGGATAATGTGCAGCAAGGACTTATTGACCGTTGTTAAGGGATAATGTGCAGAAAGGACTTATTGACCGTTGTTAAGGGATAATGTGCAGCAAGGACTTATTGACCGTTGTTAAGGGATAATGTGCAGCAAGGACTTATTGACCGTTGTTAAGGGATAATGTGCAGCAAGGACTTATTGACCGTTGTTAAGGGATAATGTGCAGCAAGGACTTATTGACCGTTGTTAAGGGATAATGTGCAGCAAGGACTTATTGACCGTTGTTAAGGGATAATGTGCGGCAAGGACTTATTGACCGTTGTTAAGGGATAATGTGCGGCAAGGACTTATTGACCGTTGTTAAGGGATAATGTGCGGCAAGGACTTATTGACCGTTGCTAAGGGATAATGTGCGGCAAGGACTTATTGACCGTTGTTAAGGGATAATGTGCGGCAAGGACTTATTGACCGTTGTTAAGGGATAATGTGCGGCAAGGACTTATTGACCGTTGTTAAGGGATAATGTGCGGCAAGGAGTTATTGACCGTTGTTAAGGGATAATGTGCAGCAAGGACTTATTGACCGTTGTTAAGGGATAATGTGCAGCAAGGACTTATTGACCGTTGTTAAGGGATAATGTGCAGCAAGGACTTATTGACCGTTGTTAAGGGATAATGTGCAGCAAGGACTTATTGACCGTTGTTAAGGGATAATGTGCAGCAAGGACTTATTGACCGTTGTTAAGGGATAATGTGCAGCAAGGACTTATTGACCGTTGTTAAGGGATAATGTGGCAAGGACTTATTGACCGTTGTTAAGGGATAATGTGCGGCAAGGACTTATTGACCGTTGTTAAGGGATAATGTGCGGCAAGGACTTATTGACCGTTGTTAAGGGATAATGTGCGGCAAGGACTTATTGACCGTTGTTAAGGGATAATGTGCGGCAAGGAGTTATTGACCGTTGTTAAGGGATAATGTGCAGCAAGGACTTATTGACCGTTGTTAAGGGATAATGTGCAGCAAGGACTTATTGACCGTTGTTAAGGGATAATGTGCAGCAAGGACTTATTGACCGTTGTTAAGGGATAATGTGCAGCAAGGACTTATTGACCGTTGTTAAGGGATAATGTGCAGCAAGGACTTATTGACCGTTGTTAAGGGATAATGTGCAGCAAGGACTTATTGACCGTTGTTAAGGGATAATGTGCAGCAAGGACTTATTGACCGTTGTTAAGGGATAATGTGCAGCAAGGACTTATTGACCGTTGTTAAGGACGCTCACATCTGCAGAAAGAAGTCCGGTCGATGTAACCGTATACAGTTGGGCTGAAAAGCAAACTGTGACGGGGCAGAAACCCTCCTTTTCACGCAGCGGTCCAGACATAGACATCAAACAGCAACACATCTTCAGTGTGCAGTTCCTTTGGCATCAGGCAGGGGTCTCTAGATACTTCCCAAGGTCTGACATCATGAATTGAGCTACTTTTAAAGCAAGCAACGATGTTTCAAATCTGTAATCAAAAAGGTCCGCAAAAACGCTATCGACCAATCAGATTGCTTGATTTGACTTGTCTGTTTTATAAATATATTTACATTTCGTCCGTTACGAAACAAACTTACAAAGCTTAAGATGGAAACATTTAAGGTTAGCTTGGACCTCCGGGTGGCCTCACTATGGAGGAGTGGATTGAGCAGGGCCTATCTCCAGATAGCACCTAAACCACGACATGCAGAGCTCCGTGAAGAGCAGGTAGACCAACTGGAGAAGAACCTCCAATCAAAAGCTTTCTGATGCTTGAAACAAAGCAGAGAAATGATGACCGTTAGTGGCCACAGGTGGGAAAGCTCTCTCCAGAGCTGCTGGAAGCCGAATCTCGGGGACCGGAGAAAGTGGAGCAATATTCTGGCCACGCCGAGCAACAGCCTAGAACAACCTCAACCTCAACAAGTGACCTCGTGAGCCTTTCTACTGATGCTGGACAGGTTTTAAAATACTGGATCAACGCTCTCTGTCTAATATGCTCGCTAGCTGTTAGTGTTGTTGCATAGCAACCACCTCGCACTATGTTTCGTGCAGAAGGCAACGGAGGGACTATTTTATTTTGAACATCATTATTTACTAATAAAAACTATTTAAATTAGAGTGTGTGTTCTTCTTTCATATTGCCACACTTGGTAACCGTTTTATAAAAGCAATAGCTCACTTCAGGCCGTGAGATATGCTCAGTATATCACAGCTAAGGGGTTGAACCACGCCCCCTAGCTGTGATATAATGAGCATATACCACGGCCTGTCGTGAGCTATTGCTTAAGTATATCGCTGAAATATTGATTTAGATTAGTTATTTTGAGACGATTTAAGTCAATACCTTTTTGTTAATAAATTACATTTTTTGACTGAAAACCTTCGGCTGCTTATTGCTTTGGATTGCATGTCGTCACCCCGCTCTATAGTGGCAAAAGGAAACCTTGGATGCCACTACATCAAGTCGAAAAACTCGTACGTAAGGAAGAGACACACACCGTTTGGATCACAGGAAAAGAGGGACACACCGGAGCTGACAGACCGGAGCTGACAGACCGGAGCTGACAACCGGAGCTGACAGACCGGAGCTGACAGACCGGAGCTGACAGACCGGAGCTGACAGACCGGAGCTGACAGACCGGAGCTGACAGACCGGAGCTGACACACCGGAGCTGACACACCGGAGCTGACAGACCGGAGCTGACAGACCGGAGCTGACAGACCGGAGCTGACACCGGAGCTGACACACCGGAGCTGACAGACCGGAGCTGACACACCGGAGCTGACAGACCGGAGCTGACAGACCGGAGCTGACACACCGGAGCTGACAGACCGGAGCTGACACACCGGAGCTGACACACCGGAGCTGACAGACCGGAGCGACACACCGGAGCTGACAGACCGGAGCTGACAGACCGGAGCTGACAACCGGAGGACAACCGGAGCTGACAGACCGGAGCTGACAGACCGGAGCTGACAGACCGGAGCTGACAACCGGAGCTGACACACCGGAGCTGACAGACCGGAGCTGACAGACCGGAGCTGACAACCGGAGCTGACAGACCGGAGCTGACACACCGGAGCTGACAGACCTGACAGACCGGAGCGACAGACCGGAGCGACACACCGGAGCTGACACACCGGAGCTGACAGACCGGAGCTGACACACCGGAGCCGACACACCGGAGCCGACACACGGAGCCGACACACCTGAGCTGACACACCGGAGCTGACACACCGGAGCTGACACACCGGAGCTGACACACCTGAGCTGACACACCTGAGCTGACACACCGGGCCGGTCGTGAGTAAATAAATGGAATAAATCCGTATACGCATTGAATGGAATGTCGGATGTGTTAAAGTCTGAAAGGAAATCATAACGGCGATGTACACGTTGGAGGAGGAATGTAAATACCTGTGGATCGCTGTGAAAGAATGTGATTGAATTTGTTTGTGCAACGAAGGAAGCCAGTAGGCGTGCTCTGTGAGACTCATTAAAGGAGCGCAACGTCTTTTACGCACGGCCTAAAAACAAATAAATAAATAATGTCGGACGATCCCAGGACTTCTGCTGACGCAGAAACATTGTTAAAATCACTCAAAGCCTCCCGCAGTGGGAAACTAGGAGCATGCACAAGGAAATGAACGAAATGAAGGCCTTGCTTGTGGATGATGGGAATGTGGAACATGTGAATGAAGCTTTGGAGATGTTTAAACAAAATATAAGTGACTTGTGCAGTGTTCATGAATCCGTACAACAGCTTTTATCAGAGGAAGAGAGAGAGGAGGATCATGTGGACTGTTTGAGCCAAGAATGACACATTTTGAATATTGTATGAAAGATGTGGATGTGTGGAAGAGAAAAAATGGCACAATCAAAGATTCATCCCGTGACAGCATCTCTAATGTTTCACACAAGTCAAAGAGCTCAAAAGCCTCTTCAGTCTCCTCAGCATGTATAAGAGCGTCTGCTGAAGGGCTGCCCTGTTAGCCAGAGCAGCTGGATTAAAGGACAAACATGCACTGCTATTACAACTGGAACACTAAAAGCTGAACTGGAACAACAACTGGAACAAATGGAACTGGAACAAATGGAACTGGAACAAATGGATGATGAAATTCAAGATGGAATGAATGCTTATCTGGAGGAAAGCAAAGAAAGAAGCACAGACACTTTGGATCCTGAAATCTCAGCCATGGAGTTCATGCCATTGGGTGCAGTGCCTAAAACACCACTTCAGAGGACTGTCACTAATCTTCGCAGCCCTCAGCGACCCACAACACAGTTTAGACCTTTCAAAATGCCCACAATGCATAGCTCCACCCAACGCAATAAAACCCATGATAACCTCGACACTGTTATACAGAGACAGAGAGATATTGCTGACCTCATCATTATGCAGCAAAAACTTCCCTTGTTACCAACAATGGAGATAAAAGTGTTTGATGGTGATCCACTTGAATATCAGTCCTTTGTGCGAGCTTTCAAACACCTTATCGAGGATAAAACAGCTAGCAGTCATGACAGGCTCTACTTTCTCGACCAGTACACTTCCGGCCAGCCCAAAGATCTCGTTCGCAGCTGCCTGCATATGGATACCCAAAGAGGCTACACAGAAACCAAGCAGCTATTAAAGGAGCACTTTGGGGACGAGATCAAAGTAACCAGCGCCTATTTGGAAAAGGCAATGAACTGGACATCAATTAGACCGGATGATGGCAAAGCGCTTCAGGCATATGCAATGTATTTAAGAGGATGCTGCAAAGCTATGCAAGATTTACAGTACATGGATGAACTAGATATTCCTTCCAATCTAAGATCAATAATATCTAAACTCCCTTACAAACTGCGAGAAAAATGGCGGACAGTGGCTTATGATATATTACAGAGAACAAAGAGGAGAGCTAGATTTCGTGACCTTGTGGAGCTTATGGAAAAACAAGCTAAAATACTCCTGGACCCATTATTTGGGGATATACAGGATGGCCACATCTCTAGCCCAAGGATGGGCACTAGGAGCCAACCCATGAGCCACAGAACACCTAAAAGTAGAGGCAGCAGCTTCGCCACCATCATCGCAGCAGCATGTGATCAGGAGAGCAGCGCCGCTCCATCAAACACAGAGCAGCGTTGCACCTTCAAACAGCCACAAGGGGGCAGTCCTGCCTCTTTTTGCTACTTTTGTAAAGGCAAGCACGCTGACTGATTGCCATCAGTTCAAAAATCATCCACACAAGGAAAAGGTTGACTTTTTGAAGATAAATGGTTATTGTTTTGGATGTTTGATGAGGGGTCATCTGAGCAGGAACTGTAGGAAAAGGCTGACATGTCAAAAGTGTCAAAAGAGTCACCCAACAATACTTCACATTGACAGTCCACTTCTACAAAGGCCTCCCCCTCCTGAAACAAAAGGAGCTTGGGTCAACAGTGCACTTGTCTCGGCTGGTGAAGCTACTGGGGCCGGTAGGGATTGTGCCCTAGCCATAGTGCCTGTTCGAGTCAAGGTTCACAAAGGAGATAAGTTTATCTCAACCTATGCTTTTCTTGATCCCGGCAGTTCAGCGTCATTCTGCACAGAGAATCTAATGAGACAGCTGAATCCCAAATCACGAAAACGACAGTCGTTCTACGAACAATGGGTCAGGAAAGACTTGTAAAGAGTTACGAACTCAAAGGATTGGAGATAGGACATTTAGATGGCAGTACTTACCTTGACCTACCTCAGGTGTACACACAGAGTAAGATTCCTGTCTCAAAAGAAAATGTACCTACCCAAAGGATCTGGAAAGATGGCCTTATCTAAGTGACATACAGCTGAAAGAAATTGATGCTGACATAGAGCTTCTAATAGGAGTTGATGTTCCTAAGGCAATGGAACCTTGGGACATAATAAGAAGTCAAGGAAATGGACCATATGCAGTCAGGACAGTGTTTGGATGGGTGGTAAATGGACCACTCAACGCTTGTACTGCGGTGGAATCCGGACCTGTGGTCACAATGGTCAACAGAATATCAGCAGCCAACCTGAATGATCTCCTCATCACACAATACAATCAGGACTTCTCGGAAAAAGATTATGAAGAGAAGAAGGAAATGTCAGGTGAAGACAAAAGGTTCATGGAGATAGCATCAAGCTCAGTAGAACTCAAGGATTATCACCTAGTTCGAAAAAAGGACATAGTTATGCCTGACAACTACGAAATAGTAAAACAACGTACTCTAAATCTCCTAAAAGGTTTAAGAGGGATGCAGAACATGCATGGAATACTCAAAACAATGGCAGCAATGGATCACAGAGTTGGAACAGCTTAGCAGATTTCAAGTGCACAGGTGTATGAAACCTGAGAATTTTGGACCACTCAGGACTGCAGAGCTTCATCACTTCTGTGACGCAAGCGAAAAAGGTTACGGCACCACCAGCTATCTTCGCTTTACAAACAGTATGGGAAGGGTCCATGTTTCATTTATTTTGGGAAAA
>JAAKFY010000008.1:1276138-1291319 GCA_011823955.1 Dissostichus mawsoni
TCACATGACCTCACCACCGCTAAGCTAAAGGAGGCTAATGTTGGGCTATAAAGGAACTACAGAACGGTCACATGACGTCACCACGGCTAAGCTAAAGGAGGCTAATGTTGGGCTATAAAGGAACTACAGCTAGGTCACATGACTTCACGTCACCACCGCTAAGCTAAAAGAGGCTAATGTTGGGCTATAAAGGAACTACGGCACGGTCACATGACCTCACCACCGCTAAGCTAAAGGAGGCTAATGTTGGGCTATAAAGGAACTACGGCACGGTCACATGACTTCACGTCACCACCCCTAAGCTAAAGGAGGCTAATGTTGGGCTATAAAGGAACTACAGCACGGTCACATGACGTCACCACCGCTAAGCTAAAGGAGGCTAATGTTGGGCTATAAAGGAACTACAGCACGGTCACATGACCTCACCACCGCTAAGCTAACGGAGGCTAATGTTGGGCTATAAAGGAACTACAGCACGGTCACATGACCTCACCACCGCTAAGCTAAAGGAGGCTAATGTTGGGCTATAAAGGAACTACAGCACGGTCACATGACGTCACCACCGCTAAGCTAAAGGAGGCTAATGTTGGGCTATAAAGGAACTACAGCACGGTCACATGACGTCACCACCGCTAAGCTAAAGGAGGCTAATGTTGGGCTATAAAGGAACTACAGCACGGTCACATGACCTCACCACCGCTAAGCTAAAGGAGGCTAATGTTGGGCTATAAAGGAACTACAGCACGGTCACATGACCTCACCACCGCTAAGCTAAAGGAGGCTAATGTTGGGCAATAAAGGAACTACAGCACGGTCACATGACGTCACCACCGCTAAGCTAAAGGAGGCTAATGTTGGGCTATAAAGGAACTACAGCACGGTCACATGACGTCACAACCGCTAAGCTAAAGGAGGCTAATGTTGGGCTATAAAGGAACTACAGCACGGTCACATGTCGTCACAACCGCTAAGCTAAAGGAGGCTAATGTTGGGCTATAAAGGAACTACAGCACGGTCACATGACGTCACCAGCGCTAAGCTAAAGGAGGCTAATGTTGTGCTATAAAGGAGCTACGGCACGGTCACATGACGTCACCACCGCTGAGCTAAAGGTGGCTAATGTTGGGCTATAAAGGACTACGGCACGGTCCATGACTTCACGTCACCACCGCTAAGCTAAAGGAGGCTAATGTTGGGCTATAAAGGAACTACAGCACGGTCACATGACGTCACCACTGCTAAGCTAAAGGAGGCTAATGTTGGGCTATAAAGGAACTACAGCACGGTCACATGACTTCACGTCACCACCGCTAAGCTAAAGGTGGCTGATGTTGGGCAATAAAGGAACTACAGCACGGTCACATGACTTCACGTCACCACTGCTAAGCTAAAGGCGGCTAATGTTGGGCTATAAAGGAACTACAGCACGGTCACATGACTTCACGTCACCACCGCTAAGCTAAAGGAGGCTAATGTTGGGCTATAAAGGAACTACAGCACGGTCACATGACTTCACGTCACCACCGCTAAGCTAAAGGTGGCTGATGTTGGGCTATAAAGGAACTACAGCACGGTCACATGACTTCACGCCACCACTGCTAAGCTAAAGGAGGCTAATGTTGGGCTATAAAGGAACTACAGCACGGTCACATGACTTCACGTCACCACCGCTAAGCTAAAGGTGGCTATGTTGGGCTATAAAGGAACTACAGCACGGTCACATGACTTCACGTCACCACCGCTAAGCTAAAGGTGGCTGATGTTGGGCTATAAAGGAACTACAGCACGGTCACATGACTTCACGCCCCACTGCTAAGCTAAAGGTGGCTAATGTTGGGCTATAAAGGAACTACAGCACGGTCACATGACTTCACGTCACCACCGCTAAGCTAAAGGTGGCTGATGTTGGGCTATAAAGGAACTACACCACGGTCACATGACTTCACGTCACCACTGCTAAGCTAAAGGTGGCTATTGTTGCGCTATATAGGAACTACAGCACGGTCACATGACGTCACCACCGCTAAGCTAAAGGAGGCTAATGTTGGGCTATAAAGGAACTACAGCACGGTCACATGACTTCACGTCACCACCGCTAAGCTAAAGGTGGCTGACGTTGGGCTATAAAGGAACTACAGCACGGTCACATGACTTCACGTCACCACCGCTAAGCTAAAGGTGGCTAATGTTGGGCTATATAGGAACTACAGCACGGTCACATGACGTCACCACCGCTAAGCTAAAGGAGGCTAATGTTGGGCTATAAAGGAACTACAGCACGTCACATGACTTCACGTCACCACCGCTAAGCTAAAGGTGGCTATTGTTGCGCTATATAGGAACTACAGCACGGTCACATGATGTTTATATATATTATATATCTCTCTCACAGGTCCCTGCGCTGCAGGTCATGGTGGACGGACTCAGCTCCACCATCTTCACCGCCGGCCCCCCTGCTGCTGGAGGAACCGTAACCAAGGAGACCTGAGAGAGAGACAGGTCATCGTATTACTGAAGACACACACACACACACACACACACACACACACACACACACACAACACACACACATCCCCCCACACACACACACACACACACACACACACACACACACACACACACACACACACACACACACACACACACACACATCAGATCTATGCAGCATCATAATTCTCTGACTAACCTAATTCCTAATACAATACTTCAATATTTAACTCACACCTAATTAGTGAGGAGTGTGTGTGTGTGGCTGTGTGTGTGTGGGTGTAGGGGTGGGTGGGTGTGTGTGGGTGTGGGTGTGTGGGTGTGTGTGTGTGTGTGTGTGGGCATAGGGGTGGGTGGGTGTGTGTGTGTGTGTGTGTGTGTGTCTGTGTGTGTGTGTGGGCGTAGGGTGGGTGTGTGTGTGTGTGTGTGTGTGTGTGTGTGTGTGTGTGTGTGTGTGTGTTGGCGTAGGGTGGGTGGGTGTGTGTGTGTGGGTGCGTGTGTGTGGGCGTAGGGTGGGTGGGTGTGTGTGTGTGTGTGTGGGTGTGTGTGTGTGTGTGTGTGTGTGTGTGTGTGGGCGTAGGGATGGGGTTGTGTGTGTGTGTGTGTGTGTGGGTGTTTGTCGTGTGTGTGTGTTGTGTGTGTGTGTGTGGTGTGTGTGTGGGCGTAGGGTGGGTGGTGTGTGTGTGTGTGTGTGTGTGTGTGTGTGTGTGGGCGTAGGGGTGGGTGTGTGTGTGTGTGTGTGTGTGTGTGTGTGTGTGTGTGTGTGTGTGTGTGTGTGTGTGGGCGTAGGGGTGGGTGTGTGTGTTGTGTGTTGTCTTCAGTAATGAGACTTTTATCTGACTTCTGTTCTGATGTTTTAATCTGTCTGAGGCTGAAGGACACTGCACTCTGATAAGAATACGACCCCCTCTGACCTCTGACCTCACACAAAGGAAAGACTTTCAATAAAACGCCCAACCTAATAATGATTATCTCACAGCAGGACAGACTCACAACAACAGAACACCTGGCTGTGAGTCTGTAATGCTAACCCAGGTTAAAGGTGAGTTACCTGCTGCTCTGAGTCCGTGGGCAGGATGGATCCATCTGTTATCAACACTGCTCTGGAGAGGAACCTGCAGACAAGGCATAAAGATGAGACCTACACCCTGACATGAGTCAGCATTATGAGTCCTAAACCCTGAGTCAGCATTATGAGTCCTAAACCCTGACATGAGTCAGCATTATGAGTCCTGAACCCTGACATGAGTCAGCATTATGAGTCCTAAACCCTGACATGAGTCAGCATTATGAGTCCTAAACCCTGACATGAGTCAGCATTATGAGTCCTAAACCCTGACATGAGTCAGCATTATGAGTCCTAAGCCCTGAGTCAGCATTATGAGTCCTGAACCCTGACATGAGTCAGCATTATGAGTCCTGAACCCTGACATGAGTCAGCATTATGAGTCCTGAACCCTGACATGAGTCAGCATTATGAGTTCTGAACCCTGACATGAGTCAGCATTATGAGTCCTAAAACCCTGACATGAGTCAGCATTATGAGTCCTAACCCCTGACATGAGTCAGCATTATGAGTCCTGAACCCTGACATGAGTCAGCATTATGAGTCCTAAAACCCTGACATGAGTCAGCATTATGAGTCCTAAACCCTGACATGAGTCAGCATTATGAGTCCTGAACCCTGAGTCAGCATTATGAGTCCTAAACCCTGACATGAGTCAGCATTATGAGTCCTAAACCCTGAGTCAGCATTATGAGCGTGCGTCTCAACATTGAATTCACTTTTTCAGCTTGGGAGCTACTTTTAAAATGACCACGCCCAAATGATCTACCTACAGGGCCGCCCCTGCCCAATCTGTGTCGCGAGCGTGGGAAGGGGGGGGGGGGGGGGGGGAGCTGGTGGACTAAACGGCGGATAAACTGTATAAGCGAATAATAGTGCACCACATTTGCGCTTCAGATGAGGAGGTGAGGCCCCCTCATGACTGCATGAACCCGTATGGCACAATACAACTCAGACTGGCTAACCTGTGCGTCAATCAAGTGGCAAATGCCAAAGTAAGGATGATGATAGGCTAACTTTGAAAAATAATTTAAAAACACATATATTTTTTCTTTTATTTAAAAAAAAAAAAAATTCATACTACCTTTGCGATCGACCGGTCGATCGCAAAGGTAGTGTGGGTAGATCGCATGGCACCCCGTACCGACGTATTGGGCACCCCTGGTCTAAATCAACACTTAGCGAAACGGGCTAACGGGGCTAACGGCTACTTTAGCACATAACTGGCAAAAGCGATCTTTTCTACGTCATTTGATCATAAAAACGGTTAATCCAATGTCTCTGTGTAACTTCAAAATGATTACTGATAATCCATCGTTACAATTATAAATAATAAACGCAATAAACGGATTATAATGGTTAGCCGACCGGAGCCTCCGGGGTAGGAGGTGCGCGCGCAGCGTCTCGTTGTTTACGTGGATTTATGAACTGCCCCTAATTAAAACAAATCCTAACGATAGCCATCCCTAGTCCTGAACATGAGTCAGCATTCTGACCTGGGGGGGGTGCTGCTCCTCTTCCTTTCCGCCCCCACAAAGCCCTCCTCCAGCACCACATGGCTGCAGCTGATTCGCTGTCCCCGGCTGTCAATCACCGCCTTACACCTGAGAGGAGACAGGTAAACATCATGCTGTTTATGCACAGAGAGGAAGTGACATCACAGAGGAGAGGGTCTCCAGTTCAAAGAGAGTGTGCGTGTGTGTGTGTGAGTGTGTGTGTGTGAGTGTGTGAGTGTACACACACTCACACACTCAGTGTACCTGTTGGAGTGTGTGTCCAGCAGCAGGCAGCTCACTGAGTGTCTCAGACAGTAGATCCCTCCAAACACAGCACACATCCTGAAACACAACAACAACAACAACAACAACAACAATATAAACAACATCATCAGCTGGACAGCAGGAAACACTCCTCATGTCTCTGAATGTCTTTCACTGAAGACATATCTGCACCCCCCTCTAATTAATAACATAATTATATTTTAGCCCGCTCTCACACACACAAATCACATTTGAACCTTTTCTACCGAACACACACTCTTAACATATAACAATCTGTCATCATGTGGTAATTATTGTGTGTGTGTGTGTGTGTGTGTGTGTGGTGTGTGTGTGTGGTGTGTGTGTGTGTGTGTGTGAGCAGTAATATCCGCTGAGGATCATCTAATATGTAAATTAGCCCAGGGCGACCCCCCTCATTAATATTCATGCTCTGCTCCAATGAGAAACCAGCTGTCTCCATGACGACTGATCCGCCTCCAAGACAGACAGTTAGAGACATGGATATTTGGTCTGTTTCTCACCGGCAGAAGCACTGTGGTATTTCTCCGAGGCCATACACAGGAAACAGGAAGGGCGTGTTGCCGTAGCGGCCGAGGCAGCGCAGGAAGTGGCGAGTGGCGGCCAATCCCTGCTCGGTGGGCGTGGCCTCTGTCACCATGGCGATGGAGTGAAGCAGGAAGTGCTGCAGGTTGTCTCCCAGCTTCTGGTCGGACAGGAACTCCAAATATGGCCGACCGTTGTAGGCTGAGGGGAAAAAAAGACTACATTACCCAGAGTTCAACACCAGGTTCAATAGAGTGGTGCAGGAATGAGTCCTAAAACCAGGAAGTGAGTCAGCATTACACCACTTCCTATTCCCTCGTCTCAGAGCCAATGGGATATCTCCATAGGGTTTTGGAAAACATCTGGAAATAAGGTCTGTGGTTGAGACGAAGAGACGGATCACGTGTTGTTCTAGGACATTAGATCCATCAGCAGTGACCCCACTGGTGATCTCTGAAGAGTTCACGTGTCTGGAAACGATGGTTGTTACCAAGTGGCTGAACAGGACTACAGAAGTCGTGGAGGTCGTTGTTCGTCATTACGCCGAACACGTAAACACTCCTCTAAGTGTGTTTCTGTTCTGCTTGAGAGCAAGTACCTGCCTCCTGCAGACTGTTCAAACAAACGCTTCAACTCGTTCCATTTATTCGAACATTATAAAAGTAGGGTAGACATGTGGAGATGATCCGGCTGAGCAAAACATTTATCAAACAGGTTCGTTTTCCACAGATCTTATTTCTTACAATATTCCTAAATCCTCTGGAGAAATCCCCTTCAGACGAGGTTCAGGGGGAGGAACGCCTCCTCCCTGCTCCGCTCTGTTGGTCATGTGATCTGTCTCACCTCTCTGTTGGTCATGTGACCTGTCTCTCCTCTCTGTTGGTCATGTGACCTGTCTCACCTCTCTGTTGGTCATGTGACCTGTCTCACCTCTCTGTTGGTCATGTGACCTGTCTCTCCTCTCTGTTGGTCATGTGACCTGTCTCACCTCTCTGTTGGTCATGTGACCTGTCTCACCTCTCTGTTGGTCATGTGACCTGTCTCTCCTCTCTGTTGGTCATGTGACCTGTCTCACCTCTCTGTTGGTTATGTGACCTGTCTCTCCTCTCTGTTGGTCATGTGACCTGTCTCACCTCTCTGTTGGTCATGTGACCTGTCTCACCTCTCTGTTGGTCATGTGACCTGTCTCACCTCTCTGTTGGTCATGTGACCTGTCTCACCTCTCTGTTGGTTATGTGACCTGTCTCTCCTCTCTGTTGGTCATGTGACCTGTCTCACCTCTCTGTTGGTCATGTGACCTGTCTCACCTCTCTGCTCCTCCGTCTCCTCCGCACAGGAAGTGAGGAAACGCATCAACTTCCTCTTTTCAACCACAGACAGCTGACGACTGGCAAATACATCAGATCTGCTGCAGGGCACCTGAGAGACAGACAGGTGAGAGACAGACAGGTGAGAGACAGTCAGGTGAGAGACAGACAGGTGAGAGACAAACAGGTGAGAGACAGACAGGTGGAGAGAGAGACAGGTAAAGAGACAGACAGGTGAGAGAAAGACAGGTGAGACACAGACAGGTGAGAGACAGACAGGTGAGAGACAGACAGATCAGAAACAAACAGGTGAGAGAGAGACAGGTGGAGAGAGAGACAGGTAAAGAGACAGACAGGTGAGAGAAAGACAGGTGAGACAGACAGGTGAGAGACAGACAGGTGAGAGACAGACAGGTCAGAGACAAACAGGTGAGAGAGAGACAGGTGAGAGACAAACAGGTGAGAGATAGACAGGTGAGAGAGAGACAGGTAAAGAGACAGACAGGTGAGAGAAAGACAGGTGAGACACAGACAGGTGAGAGACAGACAGGTGAGAGAGAGACAGGTGAGAGAGAGACAGGTAAAGAGACAGACAGGTGAGAGAGAGAAAGGTAAAGAGACAGACAGGTGAGAGAGAGACAGGTAAACAGACAGACAGGTGAGAGAGACATGTGAGAGACAGGTAAACAGACAGACAGGTGAGAGAGAGACAGGTAAAGGGACAGACAGGTAAACAGACAGACAGGTGAGAGAGAGACAGGTAAAGGGACAGACAGGTAAACAGACAGACAGGTGAGAGAGAGACCGGTAAAGAGAGAGACAGGTAAACAGAGAGACAGGTGAGAGAGAGACAGGTGAGAGACAGGTGAGAGACAGACAGGTAAACAGACAGACAGGTGTACCTGCTCCACCCTCCCCTGCCGATAGGTCAGTATTCTGGTGACGTTCTTGAACTCTGCATAGCGACTGACGTTTGATTTGATGAGCAGATCGACCAATGAGCCGCGAGAAAACATCAGCTGCAGGGAGAGCATCACATGGTCAGGGTCTGTATACACACACTGTGTACTACTACTGTGTACACTGTGTACTACTACTGTGTACACTGTTTACTACTACTGTGTACACTGTTCACTACTACTGTGTACACTGTGTACTACTACTGTGTACACTGTGTACTACTACTGTGTACAGTGTTTACACTGTTTACTACTACTGTGTACACTGTGTACACTGTTTACTACTACTGTGTACACTGTGTACTACTACTGTGTACACTGTGTACAGTGTTTACTACTACTGTGTACAGTGTTTACTACTACTGTGTACACTGTGTACTACTACTGTGTACACTGTGTACACTGTTCACTACTACTGTGTACACTGTGTGCACTGTTCACTACTACTGTGTACACTGTGTACTACTACTGTGTACACTGTGTACACTGTTCACTACTACTGTGTACACTGTGTACTACTACTGTGTACACTGTGTACTACTACTGTGTACAGTGTTTACTACTGCTGTGTACACTTTGTACACTGTTTACTACTACTGTGTACACTGTGTACTACTACTGTGTACACTGTGTACACTGTTCACTACTACTGTGTACACTGTGTGCACTGTTCACTACTACTGTGTACACTGTGTACTACTACTGTGTACACTGTTCACTACTACTGTGTACACTGTGTACTACTACTGTGTACACTGTGTACTACTACTGTGTACAGTGTTTACTACTGCTGTGTACACTTTGTACACTGTTTACTACTACTGTGTACACTGTTCACTACTACTGTGTACACTGTGTACACTGTTTACTACTACTGTGTACACTGTGTACTACTACTGTGTACACTGTGTACACTGTTTACTACTACTGTGTACACTGTGTACTACTACTGTGTACACTGTGTACTACTACTGTGTACAGTGTTTACTACTGCTGTGTACACTGTGTACTACTACTGTGTACACTGTGTACACTGTTCACTACTACTGTGTACACTGTGTACACTGTGTACTACTACTGTGTACACTGTTTACTACTACTGTGTACAGTGTTTACTACTGCTGTGTACACTGTGTACTACTACTGTGTACACTGTTTACTACTACTGTGTACACTGTGTACTACTACTGTGTACAGTGTTTACTACTGCTGTGTACACTGTGTACTACTACTGTGTACACTGTGTACACTGTTCACTACTACTGTGTACACTGTGTACACTGTGTACTATTACTGTGTACACTGTTTACTACTACTGTGTACAGTGTACTACTACTGTGTACACTGTGTACACTGTTCACTGTGTACACTGTGTACTACTACTGTGTACACTGTTTACTACTACTGTGTACACTGTTTACTACTACCGTGTACACTGTTTACACTGTGTACACTGTGTACTACTACTGTGTACACTGTTTACTACTACTGTGTACACTGTGTACTACTACTGTGTACACTGTGTACACTGTTCACTACTACTGTGTACACTGTGTACACTGTTTACTACTACTGTGTACACTGTTCACTACTACTGTGTACACTGTGTACACTGTTTACTACTACTGTGTACACTGTTTACTACTACTGTGTACACTGTGTACTACTACTGTGTACACTGTGTACTACTACTGTGTACACTGTGTACTACTACTGTGTACACTGTTCACTACTACTGTGTACACTGTGTACACTGTTTACTACTACTGTGTACACTGTGTACTACTACTGTGTACACTGTGTACTACTACTGTGTACACTGTTTACTACTACTGTGTACACTGTTTACTACTACTGTGTACACTGTGTACTACTACTGTGTACACTGTGTACTACTACTGTGTACACTGTTTACTACTACTGTGTACACTGTTTACTACTACCGTGTACACTGTTTACACTGTGTACACTGTGTACTACTACTGTGTACACTGTTTACTACTACTGTGTACACTGTGTACTACTACTGTGTACACTGTGTACACTGTTCACTACTACTGTGTACACTGTGTACACTGTTTACTACTACTGTGTACACTGTTCACTACTACTGTGTACACTGTGTACACTGTTTACTACTACTGTGTACACTGTTTACTACTACTGTGTACACTGTGTACTACTACTGTGTACACTGTGTACTACTACTGTGTACACTGTGTACTACTACTGTGTACACTGTTCACTACTACTGTGTACACTGTGTACACTGTTTACTACTACTGTGTACACTGTGTACTACTACTGTGTACACTGTGTACTACTACTGTGTACACTGTTCACTACTACTGTGTACACTGTGTACACTGTTTACTACTACTGTGTACACTGTGTACTACTACCGTGTACACTGTTTACTACTACTGTGTACACTGTGTACTACTACTGTGTACACTGTTTACTACTACTGTGTACACTGTTCACTACTACTGTGTACACTGTGTACTACTACTGTGTACACTGTTCACTACTACTGTGTACACTGTGTACACTGTTTACTACTACTGTGTACACTGTGTACTACTACCGTGTACACTGTTTACTACTACTGTGTACACTGTGTACTACTACTGTGTACACTGTTTACTACTACTGTGTACACTGTTCACTACTACTGTGTACAATGTGTACACTGTTTACTACTACTGTGTACACTGTGTACTACTACTGTGTACACTGTTTACTACTACTGTGTACACTGTGTACTACTACTGTGTACACTGTGTACTACTACTGTGTACACTGTGTACACTGTTTACTACTGTGTACACTGTTTACTACTACAGTGTACACTGTTTACTACTACTGTGTACACTGTGTACTACTACTGTGTACACTGTGTACTACTACTGTGTACACTGTGTACACTGTTCACTACTACTGTGTACACTGTGTACTACTACTGTGTACACTGTTTACTACTACTGTGTACACTGTTTACTACTACTGTGTACACTGTGTACACTGTTCACTACTACTGTGTACACTGTTCACTACTACTGTGTACACTGTGTACTACTACTGTGTACACTGTTTACTACTACTGTGTACACTGTGTACTACTACTGTGTACACTGTGTACTACTACTGTGTACAGTGTTTACTACTACTGTGTACAGTGTTTACTACTACTGTGTACACTGTGTACTACTACTGTGTACACTGTGTACACTGTTTACTACTACTGTGTACACTGTTTACTACTACTGTGTACACTGTGTACTACTACTGTGTACACTGTGTACTACTACTGTGTACACTGTGTACACTGTTTACTACTACTGTGTACACTGTTTACTACTACTGTGTACACTGTGTACTACTACTGTGTACACTGTGTACTACTACTGTGTACACTGTGTACTACTACTGTGTACACTGTTTACACTGTTTACTACTACTGTGTACACTGTGTACTATTACCGTGTACACTGTGTACTACTACCGTGTAAACTGTGTACTACTACCGTGTACACTGTGTACTACTACTGTGTACACTGTTTACACTGTGTACTACTACTGTGTACACTGTGTACTACTACTGTGTACACTGTTTACTACTACTGTGTACACTGTGTACTATTACCGTGTACACTGTGTACTACTACCGTGTAAACTGTGTACTACTACCGTGTACACTGTGTACTACTACTGTGTACACTGTGTACACTGTGTACTACTACTGTGTACACTGTTTACTACTACTGTGTACACTGTGTACACTGTTTACTACTACTGTGTACACTGTGTACTACTACTGTGTACACTGTTTACACTGTTCACTACTACTGTGTACACTGTGTACTACTACTGTGTACACTGTGTACTACTACTGTGTACACTGTTTACTACTACTGTGTACACTGTGTACTACTACTGTGTACACTGTTTACACTGTTTACTACTACTGTGTACACTGTGTACTACTGCTGTGTACACTGTGTACTACTACTGTGTACACTGTTTACACTGTTTACTACTACTGTGTACACTGTGTACTACTACCGTGTACACTGTGTACTACTACTGTGTACACTGTTTACTACTACTGTGTACACTGTGTACTACTACTGTGTACACTGTTTACACTGTGTACTACTACTGTGTACACTGTGTACTACTACTGTGTACACTGTTTACTACTACTGTGTACACTGTGTACTACTACTGTGTACACTGTGTACTACTACTGTGTACACTGTGTACACTGTTTACTACTACTGTGTACACTGTTTACTACTACTGTGTACACTGTGTACTACTACTGTGTACACTGTTTACTACTACTGTGTACACTGTGTACACTGTTTACTACTACTGTGTACACTGTTTACTACTACTGTGTACACTGTTTACTACTACTGTGTACACTGTGTACACTGTTTACTACTACTGTGTACACTGTGTACTACTACTGTGTACACTGTGTACACTGTTTACTACTACTGTGTACACTGTTTACTACTACTGTGTACACTGTGTACTACTACTGTGTACACTGTGTACACTGTTTACTACTACTGTGTACACTGTTTACTACTACTGTGTACACTGTGTACTACTACTGTGTACACTGTGTACTACTACTGTGTACACTGTGTACACTGTTTACTACTACTGTGTACACTGTTTACTACTACTGTGTACACTGTGTACTACTACTGTGTACACTGTTTACTACTACTGTGTACACTGTGTACACTGTTTACTACTACTGTGTACACTGTTTACTACTACTGTGTACACTGTGTACACTGTTTACTACTACTGTGTACACTGTGTACTACTACTGTGTACACTGTTTACTACTACTGTGTACACTGTGTACTACTACTGTGTACACTGTGTACACTGTTTACTACTACTGTGTACACTGTGTACTACTACTGTGTACACTGTGTACTACTACTGTGTACACTGTGTACTACTACTGTGTACACTGTGTAAACTGTTTACTATTACTGTGTACACTGTTTACTACTACTGTGTACACTGTGTACTACTACTGTGTACACTGTGTACACTGTTTACTACTACTGTGTACACTGTTTACTACTACTGTGTACACTGTGTACTACTACTGTGTACACTGTGTACTACTACTGTGTACACTGTGTACTACTACTGTGTACACTGTTTACACTGTTTACTACTACTGTGTACACTGTGTACTATTACCGTGTACACTGTGTACTACTACCGTGTAAACTGTGTACTACTACCGTGTACACTGTGTACTACTACTGTGTACACTGTTTACACTGTGTACTACTACTGTGTACACTGTGTACTACTACTGTGTACACTGTTTACTACTACTGTGTACACTGTGTACTATTACCGTGTACACTGTGTACTACTACCGTGTAACTGTGTACTACTACCGTGTACACTGTGTACTACTACTGTGTACACTGTGTACTACTACTGTGTACACTGTTTACTACTACTGTGTACACTGTGTACACTGTTTACTACTACTGTGTACACTGTGTACTACTACTGTGTACACTGTTTACACTGTTCACTACTACTGTGTACACTGTGTACTACTACTGTGTACACTGTGTACTACTACTGTGTACACTGTTTACTACTACTGTGTACACTGTTTACACTGTTTACTACTACTGTGTACACTGTGTACTACTGCTGTGTACACTGTGTACTACTACTGTGTACACTGTTTACACTGTTTACTACTACTGTGTACACTGTGTACTACTACCGTGTACACTGTGTACTACTACTGTGTACACTGTTTACTACTACTGTGTACACTGTGTACTACTACTGTGTACACTGTGTACTACTACTGTGTACACTGTTTACACTGTGTACTACTACTGTGTACCTGTGTACTACTACTGTGTACACTGTTTACTACTACTGTGTACACTGTGTACTACTACTGTGTACACTGTGTACTACTACTGTGTACACTGTTTACACTGTTTACTACTACTGTGTACACTGTGTACTACTACTGTGTACACTGTTTACTACTACTGTGTCACTGTCTACACTGTGTACTACTACTGTGTACACTGTGTACTACTACTGTGTACACTGTTTACACTGTGTACTACTACTGTGTACACTGTTTACTACTACTGTGTACACTGTGTACTACTACTGTGTACACTGTGTACACTGTTCACTACTACTGTGTACACTGTGTACACTGTGTACTACTACTGTGTACACTGTGTACACTGTTCACTACTACTGTGTACACTGTGTACACTGTTCACTACTACTGTGTACACTGTGTACACTGTGTACTACTACTGTGTACACTGTGTACACTGTTCACTACTACTGTGTACACTGTGTACACTGTTCACTACTACTGTGTACACTGTGTACACTGTTCACTACTACTGTGTACACTGTGTACACTGTGTACTACTACTTTGTACACTGTTTACTACTACTGTGTACACTGTGTACTACTACTGTGTACAGTGTTTACTACTGCTGTGTACACTGTGTACTACTACTGTGTACACTGTTTACTACTACTGTGTACACTGTGTACTACTACTGTGTACAGTGTTTACTACTGCTGTGTACACTGTGTACTACTACTGTGTACACTGTGTACACTGTTCCTACTACTGTGTACACTGTGTACACTGTGTACTACTACTGTGTACACTGTTTACTACTACTGTGTACACTGTTTACTACTACTGTGTACACTGTTTACTACTACTGTGTACACTGTGTACTACTACGTGTACATGTTTACTACTGCTGTGTACACTGTGTACTACTACTGTGTACTGTGTACACTGTTCACTACTACTGTGTACACTGTGTACACTGTGTACTACTACTGTGTACACTGTGTACTACTACTGTGTACACTGTTTACTACTACTGTGTACACTGTTTACTACTGCTGTGTACACTGTGTACTACTACTGTGTACACTGTGTACACTGTTCACTACTACTGTGTACACTGTGTACA
>JAAKFY010000008.1:1292319-1297319 GCA_011823955.1 Dissostichus mawsoni
AACAGTGTACCAGTGTAACAGTAATAGTACACAGTGTACACAGTAGTAGTACACAGTGTACCAGTATATACACAGTGTACACAGTGTTAGTTTAACAGTGTACACAGTGTACACAGTAGTAGTACAGTGTACACAGTAGTACTACACAGTGTACACAGTAGTAGTCACAGTGTACACAGTAGTAGTAAACAGTGTACACAGTAGTAGTAAACAGTGTACACAGTGTAACACAGTAGTAGTACACAGTGTACACAGTAGTAGTACACAGTGTACACAGTAGTAGTAAACAGTGTACACAGTAGTAGTAACAGTGTACACGTAGTAGTAAACAGTGTACACAGTGTACACAGTGTATGACAGTGTACACAGTAGTAGTAAACAGTGTACACAGTAGTAGTACACAGTGTACACAGTAGTAGGTAACAGTGTACACACGTAGTAGTACACAGTGTACACAGTAGTAGTAACAGTGTACACAGTAGTAGTACACAGTGTACACAGTAGTAGTAAACAGTGTACCATTGTACACCTAGTAGTGAACAGTGTACACAGTAGTAGTAACATGTACACAGTAGTAGTAAACTGTACACAGTAGTAGTAAACGTGTACACAGTGTACAAAGTAGTAGTGAACAGTGTACACAGTGTAACCACGTAGTAGTACACAGTGTACACAGTATAGTAAACAGTGTACACAGTAGTAGTACACAGTGTCACAGTAACAGTGTACACGGTATAGTAACAGTGTACACAGTAGTAGTAACAGTGTACACGGTAGTAGTAAACAGTGTACACAGTAGTAGTAAACAGTGTACACAGTAGTAGTACACAGTGTACACAGTAGTAGTAAACAGTGTACACATTGTACCAGTAGTAGTGAACAGTGTACACAGTAGTAGTGAACGTGTACACAGTAGTAGTAAACAGTGTACACGTGTACACAGTAGTAGTGAACAGTGTACACAGTGTACACAGTATAGTAACAGTGTACACAGTAGTAGTACAACAGTGTACACAGTTCAAGTGTACACGGTAGTAGTAAACAGTGTACACAGTAGTAGTAAACAGTGTACACAGTAGTAGTAACAGTGTACACAGTGTACACAGTGTACACAGTGAACAGTGTACACAGTGTACACAGTAGTAGTACACAGTGTACACAGTAGTAGTAAACAGTGTACACAGTAGTAGTACACAGTGTACACAGTGTACACAGTAGTAGTGAACAGTGTACACAGTGTACACAGTAGTAGTACACAGTGTACACAGCAGTAGTAAACACTGTACACAGTAGTAGTACACAGTGTACACAGTAGTAGTAAACAGTGTACACAGTAGTAGTACACAGTGTACATAGCAGTAGTAACCCTGTACACATAGTAGTAAACAGTGTACACAGTAGTAGTACACAGTGTACACAGTGTACACAGTAGTAGTGAACAGTGTACACAGTGTACACAGTAGTAGTACACAGTGTACACAGCAGTAGTAAACACTGTACACAGTAGTAGTACACAGTGTACACAGTAGTAGTACACAGTGTACACAGTAGTAGTAAACAGTGTACACAGTGTACACAGTAGTAGTACACAGTGTACACAGTAGTAGTAAACAGTGTACACAGTGTACACAGTAGTAGTGAACAGTGTACACAGTAGTAGTACACAGTGTACACAGTAGTAGTAAAACAGTGTACAAAGTGTACACAGCAGTAGTAAACACTGTACACTAGTAGTACACAGTGTACACAGTAGTAGTACACAGTGTACACAGTAGTAGTGAACAGTGTACACAGTGTACACAGTAGTAGTACACAGTGTACACAGTAAGTACACAGTGTACACAGTAGTAGTGAACAGTGCACACAGTGTACACAGTAGTAGTGAACAGTGTACACAGTGTACACAGTAGTAGTACACAGTGTACACAGTAGTAGTAAACACTGTACACAGTAGTAGTAAACACTGTACACAGTGTACACAGTAGTAGTACACAGTGTACACAGTAGTAGTAAACAGTGTACACAGGTAACAGTGTAAACACTGTACACAGTAGTAGTACACAGTGTACACAGTAGTAGTACACAGTGTACACAGTAGTAGTAACAGTGTACACAGTAGTAGTAAACAGTGTACACAGTAGTAGTAACAGTGTACACAGTAGTAGTAAACAGTGTACACAGTAGTAGTAAACAGTGTACAGTAGTAGTACACAGTGTACACAGTAGTAGTACACAGTGTGTGTATACAGACCCTGACCATGTGATGCTCTCCCTGCAGCTGATGTTTTCTCGCGGCTCATTGGTCGATCTGCTCATCAAATCAAACGTCAGTCGCTATGCAGAGTTCAAGAACGTCACCAGAATACTGACCTATCGGCAGGGGAGGGTGGAGCAGGTACACCTGTTGTCTGTTTACCTGTCTGTCTCTCACCTGTCTCTCACCTGTCTCTCTCTCACCTGTCTCTCTGTTTACCTGTCTCTCTCTTTACCGGTCTCTCTCTCACCTGTCTGTCTGTTTACCTGTCTGTCCCTTTACCTGTCTCTCTCTCACCTGTCTGTCTGTTTACCTGTCTGTCCCTTTACCTGTCTCTCTCTCACCTGTCTGTCTGTTTACCTGTCTCTCACATGTCTCTCTCTCACCTGTCTGTCTGTTTACCTGTCTCTCTCTCACCTGTCTGTCTCTTTACCTTTCTCTCTCTCACCTGTCTGTCTCTTTACCTGTCTCTCTCTCACCTGTCTCTCTCTCACTGTCTGTCTCTCACCTGTCTGTGTCTCACCTGTCTTTCTCTCACCTGTCTGTCTCTTTACCTGTCTCTCTCTCACCTGTCTATCTCTCACCTGTTTGTCTCTCACCTGTCTCTCTCTCACCTGTTTGTCTCTGACCTGTCTGTCTCTCACCTGTCTGTCTCTCACCTGTCTGTCTCACCTGTCTTTCTCTCACCTGTCTGTCTCTTTACCTGTCTCTCTCTCCACCTGTCTCTCTCTCACCTGTTTGTTTCTGATCTGTCTGTCTCTCACCTGTCTGTCTCTCACCTGTCTGTGTCTCACCTGTCTTTCTCTCACCTGTCTGTCTCTTTACCTGTCTCTCTCTCCACCTGTCTGTCTCTCACCTGTTTGTCTCTCACCTGTCTGTCTCTCACCTGACTGTCTCTCACCTGTCTGTCTCTCACCTGTCTGTCTCTCAGGTGCCCTGCAGCAGATCTGATGTATTTGCCAGTCGTCAGCTGTCTGTGGTTGAAAAGAGGAAGTTGATGCGTTTCCTCACTTCCTGTGCGGAGGAGACGGAGGAGCAGAGAGGTGAGACAGGTCACATGACCAACAGAGAGGTGAGACAGGTCACATGACCAACAGAGAGGAGAGACAGGTCACATAACCAACAGAGAGGTGAGACAGGTCACATGACCAACAGAGAGGTGAGACAGGTCACATGACCAACAGAGAGGTGAGACAGGTCACATGACCAACAGAGAGGTGAGACAGGTCACATGACCAACAGAGAGGAGAGACAGGTCACATAACCAACAGAGAGGTGAGACAGGTCACATGACCAACAGAGAGGAGAGACAGGTCACATGACCAACAGAGAGGTGAGACAGGTCACATGACCAACAGAGAGGTGAGACAGGTCACATGACCAACAGAGAGGAGAGACAGGTCACATGACCAACAGAGAGGTGAGACAGGTCACATGACCAACAGAGAGGTGAGACAGGTCACATGACCAACAGAGAGGAGAGACAGGTCACATGACCAACAGAGAGGTGAGACAGATCACATGACCAACAGAGCGGAGCAGGGAGGAGGCGTTCCTCCCCCTGAACCTCGTCTGAAGGGATTTCTCCAGAGGATTTAGGAATATTGTAAGAAATAAGATCTGTGGAAAACGAACCTGTTTGATAAATGTTTTGCTCAGCCGGATCATCTCCACATGTCTACCCTACTTTTATAATGTTCGAATAAATGGAACGAGTTGAAGCGTTTGTTTGAACAGTCTGCAGGAGGCAGGTACTTGCTCTCAAGCAGAACAGAAACACACTTAGAGGAGTGTTTACGTGTTCGGCGTAATGACGAACAACGACCTCCACGACTTCTGTAGTCCTGTTCAGCCACTTGGTAACAACCATCGTTTCCAGACACGTGAACTCTTCAGAGATCACCAGTGGGGTCACTGCTGATGGATCTAATGTCCTAGAACAACACGTGATCCGTCTCTTCGTCTCAACCACAGACCTTATTTCCAGATGTTTTCCAAAACCCTATGGAGATATCCCATTGGCTCTGAGACGAGGGAATAGGAAGTGGTGTAATGCTGACTCACTTCCTGGTTTTAGGACTCATTCCTGCACCACTCTATTGAACCTGGTGTTGAACTCTGGGTAATGTAGTCTTTTTTTCCCCTCAGCCTACAACGGTCGGCCATATTTGGAGTTCCTGTCCGACCAGAAGCTGGGAGACAACCTGCAGCACTTCCTGCTTCACTCCATCGCCATGGTGACAGAGGCCACGCCCACCGAGCAGGGATTGGCCGCCACTCGCCACTTCCTGCGCTGCCTCGGCCGCTACGGCAACACGCCCTTCCTGTTTCCTGTGTATGGCCTCGGAGAAATACCACAGTGCTTCTGCCGGTGAGAAACAGACCATAATATCCATGTCTCTAACTGTCTGTCTTGGAGGCGGATCAGTCGTCATGGAGACAGCTGGTTTCTCATTGGAGCAGAGCATGAATATTAATGAGGGGGGTCGCCCTGGGCTAATTTACATATTAGATGATCCTCAGCGGATATTACTGCTCACACACACACACACACACACACACACACACACACACACACACACACACACACACACACACACACACACACACACATAATTACCACATGATGACAGATTGTTATATGTTAAGAGTGTGTGTTCGGTAGAAAAGGTTCAAATGTGATTTGTGTGTGTGAGAGCGGGCTAAAATATAATTATGTTATTAATTAGAGGGGGGTGCAGATATG
>JAAKFY010000008.1:1302319-1304819 GCA_011823955.1 Dissostichus mawsoni
TGACCGTGCTGTAGTTCCTTTATAGCCCAACATTAGCCTCCTTTAGCTTAGCAGTGGTGGCGTGAAGTCATGTGACCGTGCTGTAGTTCCTTTATAGCCCAACATCAGCCACCTTTAGCTTAGCGGTGGTGACGTGAAGTCATGTGACCGTGCTGTAGTTCCTTTATAGCCCAACATTAGCCACCTTTAGCTTAGCGGTGGTGACGTGAAGTCATGTGACCGTGCTGTAGTTCCTTTATAGCCCAACATTAGCCTCCTTTAGCTTAGCAGTGGTGGCGTGAAGTCATGTGACCGTGCTGTAGTTCCTTTATAGCCCAACATCAGCCACCTTTAGCTTAGCGGTGGTGACGTGAAGTCATGTGACCGTGCTGTAGTTCCTTTATAGCCCAACATTAGCCTCCTTTAGCTTAGCGTGGTGACGTGAAGTCATGTGACCGTGCTGTAGTTCCTTTATAGCCCAACATTAGCCTCCTTTAGCTTAGCAGTGGTGACGTGAAGTCATGTGACCGTGCTGTAGTTCCTTTATTGCCCAACATCAGCCACCTTTAGCTTAGCGGTGGTGACGTGAAGTCATGTGACCGTGCTGTAGTTCCTTTATAGCCCAACATTAGCCTCCTTTAGCTTAGCGGTGGTGACGTGAAGTCATGTGACCGTGCTGTAGTTCCTTTATAGCCCAACATTAGCCTCCTTTAGCTTAGCAGTGGTGACGTGAAGTCATGTGACCGTGCTGTAGTTCCTTTATGCCCAACATCAGCCACCTTTAGCTTAGCGGTGGTGACGTGAAGTCATGTGACCGTGCTGTAGTTCCTTTATAGCCAACATTAGCCTCCTTTAGCTTAGCAGTGGTGACGTCAGTGACCGTGCTGTAGTTCCTTTATAGCCCAACATTAGCCTCCTTTAGCTTAGCGGTGGTGACGTGAAGTCATGTGACCGTGCCGTAGTTCCTTTATAGCCCAACATTAGCCACCTTTAGCTCAGCGGTGGTGACGTCATGTGACCGTGCCGTAGTTCCTTTATAGCACAACATTAGCCTCCTTTAGCTTAGCGCTGGTGACGTCATGTGACCGTGCTGTAGTTCCTTTATAGCCCAACATTAGCCTCCTTTAGCTTAGCGGTTGTGACGTCAGTGACCGTGCTGTAGTTCCTTTATAGCCCAACATTAGCCTCCTTTAGCTTAGCGGTTGTGACGTCATGTGACAGTGCTGTAGTTCCTTTATAGCCCAACATTAGCCTCCTTTAGCTTAGCGGTGGTGACGTCATGTGACCGTGCTGTAGTTCCTTTATAGCCCAACATTAGCCTCCTTTAGCTTAGCGGTGGTGAGGTCATGTGACCGTGCTGTAGTTCCTTTATAGCCCAACATTAGCCTCCTTTAGCTTAGCGGTGGTGAGGTCATGTGACCGTGCTGTAGTTCCTTTATAGCCCAACATTAGCCTCCTTTAGCTTAGCGGTGGTGACGTCATGTGACCGTGGTAGTTCCTTTATAGCCAAATTAGCCTCCTTTAGCTTAGCGGTGGTGACGTCATGTGACCGTGCTGTAGTTCCTTTATAGCCCAACATTAGCCTCCTTTAGCTTAGCGGTGGTGACGTCATGTGACCGTGCTGTAGTTCCTTTATAGCCCAACATTAGCCTCCTTTAGCTTAGCGGTGGTGAGGTCATGTGACCGTGCTGTAGTTCCTTTATAGCCCAACATTAGCCTCCGTTAGCTTAGCGGTGGTGAGGTCATGTGACCGTGCTGTAGTTCCTTTATAGCCCAACATTAGCCTCCTTTAGCTTAGCGGTGGTGACGTCATGTGACCGTGCTGTAGTTCCTTTATAGCCCAACATTAGCCTCCTTTAGCTTAGCGGTGGTAAGGTCATGTGACCGTGCCGTAGTTCCTTTATAGCCCAACATTAGCCTCCTTTAGCTTAGCGGTGGTGAGGTCATGTGACCGTGCCGTAGTTCCTTTATAGCCCAACATTAGCCTCTTTTAGCTTAGCGGTGGTGACGTGAAGTCATGTGACCTAGCTGTAGTTCCTTTATAGCCCAACATTAGCCTCCTTTAGCTTAGCCGTGGTGACGTCATGTGACCGTCTGTAGTTCCTTTATAGCCCAACATTAGCCTCCTTTAGCTTAGCGGTGGTGACGTCATGTGACCGTGCTGTAGTTCCTTTATTGCCCAACATTAGCCTCCTTTAGCTTAGCGTGGTGAGGTCATGTGACCGTGCCGTAGTTCCTTTATAGCCCAACATTAGCCTCCTTTAGCTTAGCGGTGGTGAGGTCATGTGACCGTGCCGTAGTTCCTTTATTGCCCAACATCAGCCTCCTTTAGCTTAGCGGTGGTGACGTGAAGTCATGTGGCCGTGCTGTAGTTCCTTTATAGCCAACATCAGCCTCCTTTAGCTTAGCGGTGGTGAGGTCATGTGACCGTGCTGTAGTTCCTTTATAGCCCAACATTAGCCTCCTTTAGCTTAGCGGTGGTGAGGTCATGTGACCATGCTGTAGTTCCTTTATTGCCCAA
>JAAKFY010000008.1:1309819-1327319 GCA_011823955.1 Dissostichus mawsoni
GTGAAGTATTGTTGGGTGACTCTTTTGACACTTTTGACATGTCAGCCTTTTCCTACAGTTCCTGCTCAGATGACCCCTCATCAAACATCCAAAACAATAACCATTTATCTTCAAAAAGTCAACCTTTTCCTTGTGTGGATGATTTTTGAACTGATGGCAATCAGTCAGCGCGCTTGCCTTTACAAAAGTAGCAAAAAGAGGCAGGACTGCCCCCTTGTGGCTGTTTGAAGGTGCAACGCTGCTCTGTGTTTGATGGAGCGGCGCTGCTCTCCTGATCACATGCTGCTGCGATGATGGTGGCGAAGCTGCTGCCTCTACTTTTAGGTGTTCTGTGGCTCATGGGTTGGCTCCTAGTGCCATCCTTGGGCTAGAGATGTGGCCATCCTGTATATCCCCAAATAATGGGTCCAGGAGTATTTTAGCTTGTTTTTCCATAAGCTCCACAAGGTCACGAAATCTAGCTCTCCTCTTTGTTCTCTGTAATATATCATAAGCCACTGTCCGCCATTTTTCTCGCAGTTTGTAAGGGAGTTTAGATATTATTGATCTTAGATTGGAAGGAATATCTAGTTCATCCATGTACTGTAAATCTTGCATAGCTTTGCAGCATCCTCTTAAATACATTGCATATGCCTGAAGCGCTTTGCCATCATCCGGTCTAATTGATGTCCAGTTCATTGCCTTTTCCAAATAGGCGCTGGTTACTTTGATCTCGTCCCCAAAGTGCTCCTTTAATAGCTGCTTGGTTTCTGTGTAGCCTCTTTGGGTATCCATATGCAGGCAGCTGCGAACGAGATCTTTGGGCTGGCCGGAAGTGTACTGGTCGAGAAAGTAGAGCCTGTCATGACTGCTAGCTGTTTTATCCTCGATAAGGTGTTTGAAAGCTCGCACAAAGGACTGATATTCAAGTGGATCACCATCAAACACTTTTATCTCCATTGTTGGTAACAAGGGAAGTTTTTGCTGCATAATGATGAGGTCAGCATATCTCTCTGTCTCTGTATAACAGTGTCGAGGTTATCATGGGTTTTATTGCGTTGGGTGGAGCTATGCATTGTGGGCATTTTGAAAGGTCTAAACTGTGTTGTGGGTCGCTGAGGGCTGCGAAGATTAGTGACAGTCCTCTGAAGTGGTGTTTTAGGCACTGCACCCAATGGCATGAACTCCATGGCTGAGATTTCAGGATCCAAAGTGTCTGTGCTTCTTTCTTTGCTTTCCTCCAGATAAGCATTCATTCCATCTTGAATTTCATCATCCATTTTTCCAGTTCCATTTGTTCCAGTTCCATTTGTTCCAGTTCCATTTGTTCCAGTTGTTGTTCCAGTTCAGCTTTTAGTGTTCCAGTTGTAATAGCAGTGCATGTTTGTCCTTTAATCCAGCTGCTCTGGCTAACAGGGCAGCCCTTCAGCAGACGCTCTTATACATGCTGAGGAGACTGAAGAGGCTTTTGAGCTCTTTGACTTGTGTGAAACATTAGAGATGCTGTCACGGGGATGAATCTTTGATTGTGCCATTTTTTCTCTCTTCCACACATCCACATCTTTCATACAATATTCAAAATGTGTCATTCTTGGCTCAAATCAGTCCACATGATCCTCCTCTCTCTCTTCCTCTGATAAAAGCTGTTGTACGGATTCATGAACACTGCACAAGTCACTTATATTTTGTTTAAACATCTCCAAAGCTTCATTCACATGTTCCACATTCCCATCATCCACAAGCAAGGCCTTCATTTCGTTCATTCTCCTTGTGCATGCTCCTAGTTTCCCACTGCGGGAGGCTTTGAGTGATTTTAACAATGTTTCTGCGTCAGCAGAAGTCCTGGGATCGTCCGACATTATTTATTTATTTGTTTTTAGGCCGTGCGTAAAAGACGTTGCGCTCCTTTAATGAGTCTCACAGAGCACGCCTACTGGCTTCCTTCGTTGCACAAACAAATTCAATCACATTCTGTTCACAGCCGATCCACAGGTATTTACATTCCTCCTCCAACGTGTACATCGCCGTTATGATTTCCTTTCAGACTTTAACACATCCGACATTCCATTCAATGCGTATACGGATTTATTCCATTTATTTACTCACGACCGGCCCGGTGTGTCAGCTCGGTGTGTCGCTCGGTGTGTCAGCTCGGTGTGTCAGCTCCGGTGTGTCAGCTCCGGTGTGTCAGCTCCGGTGTGTCAGCTCAGGTGTGTCGGCTCCGGTGTGTCGGCTCCGGTGTTCGGCTCCGGTGTGTCGGCTCCGGTGTGTCGGCTCCGGTCTGTCGGCTCCGGTCTGTCAGCTCCGGTCTGTCAGCTCCGGTGTGTCAGCTCCGGTTGTCAGCTCCGGTGTGTCAGCTCCGGTCTGTCAGCTCCGGTTGTCAGCTCGGTGTGTCAGCTCCGGTGTGTCGGCTCCGGTTGTCAGCTCCGGTGTGTCGGCTCCGGTGTGGGCTCCGGTCTGTCGGCTCCGGTCTGTCGGCTCCGGTCTGTCGGCTCCGGTGTGTCAGCTCCGGTCTGTCAGCTCCGGTGTGTCAGCTCCGGGTGTCAGCTCCGGTCTGTCAGCTCCGGTGTCAGCTCCGGTCTGTCAGCTCCGGTCTGTCAGCTCCGGTTGTCAGCTCCGGTCTGTCAGCTCCGGTTGTCAGCTCCGGTCTGTCAGCTCCGGTGTGTCAGCTCCGGTCTGTCAGCTCCGGTCTGTCAGCTCCGGTCTGTCAGCTCCGGTGTGTCAGCTCCGGTCTGTCAGCTCCGGTGTCAGCTCCGGTCTGTCAGCTCCGGTCTGTCAGCTCCGTGTGTCCCTCTTTTCCTGTGATCCAAACGGTTGTGTGTCTCTTCCTTACGTACGAGTTTTTCGACTTGATGTAGTGGCATCCAAGGTTTCCTTTTGCCACTATAGAGCGGGGTGACGACATGCAATCCAAAGCAATAAGCAGCCGAAGGTTTTCAGTCAAAAAATGTAATTTATTAACAAAAAGGTATTGACTTAAATCGTCTCAAAATAACAAATCTAAATCAATATTTCAGCGATATACTTAAGCAATAGCTCACGACAGGCCGTGGTATATGCTCATTATATCACAGCTAGGGGCGTGGTTCAACCCCTTAGCTGTGATATACTGAGCATATCTCACGGCCTGAAGTGAGCTATTGCTTTTATAAAACGGTTACCAAGTGTGGCAATATGAAAGAAAAATACACACTCTAATTTAAATAGTTTTTATTAGTAAATAATGATGTTCAAAATAAAATAGTCCCTCCGTTGCCTTCTGCACGAAACATAGTGCGAGGTGGTTGCTATGCAACAACACTAACAGCTAGCGAGCATATTAGACAGAGAGCGTTGATCCAGTATTTTAAAACCTGTCCAGCATCAGTAGAAAGGCTCACGAGGTCACTTGTTGAGGTTGAGGTTGTTCTAGGCTGTTGCTCGGCGTGGCCAGAATATTGCTCCACTTTCTCCGGTCCCCGAGATTCGGCTTCCAGCAGCTCTGGAGAGAGCTTTCGCACCTGTGGCCACTAACGGTCATCATTTCTCTGCTTTGTTTCAAGACCCATCAGAAAGCTTTTGATTGGAGGTTCTTCTCCAGTTGGTCTACCTGCTCTTCACGTAGCTCTGCATGTCGTGGTTTAGGTGCTCTCTGGAGATAGGCCCTGCTCAATCCACTCCTCCATAGTGAGGCCACCCGGAGGTCCAAGCTAACCTTAAATGTTTCCATCTTAAGCTCTGTAAGTTTGTTTCGTAACGGACGAAATGTAAATATATTTATAAAACGGACAAGTCAAATCAAGCAATCTGATTGGTCGATAGCGTTTTTGCGGACCTTTTTGATTACAGATTTGAAAACATCGTTGCTTGCTTTAAAAGTAGCTCAATTCATGATGTCAGACCTTGGGAAGTATCTAGAGACCCCTGCCTGATGCCAAAGGAACTGCACACTGAAGATGTGTTGCTGTTTGATGTCTATGTCTGGACCGCTGCGTGAAAAGGAGGGTTTCTGCCCCGTCACAGTTTGCTTTTCAGCCCAACTGTATACGGTTACATCGACCGGACTTCTTTCTGCAGATGTGAGCGTCCTTACAAGGTCAATAAGTCCTTGCTGCACATTATCCCTTAACAAGGTCAATAAGTCCTTGCTGCACATTATCCCTTAACAACGGTCAATAAGTCCTTGCTGCACATTATCCCTTAACAACGGTCAATAAGTCCTTGCTGCACATTATCCCTTAACAACGGTCAATAAGTCCTTGCTGCACATTATCCCTTAACAACGGTCAATAAGTCCTTGCTGCACATTATCCCTTAACAACGGTCAATAACTCCTTGCGCACATTATCCCTTAACAACGGTCAATAAGTCCTTGCCGCACATTATCCCTTAACAACGGTCAATAAGTCCTTGCCGCACATTATCCCTTAACAACGGTCAATAACTCCTTGCCGCACATTATCCCTTACAACGGTCAATAAGTCCTTGCCGCACATTATCCCTTAACAACGGTCAATAAGTCCTTGCTGCACATTATCCCTTAACAACGGTCAATAAGTCCTTGCTGCACATTATCCCTTAACAAAGGTCAATAAGTCCTTGCTGCACATTATCCCTTAACAACGGTCAATAAGTCCTTGCTGCACATTATCCCTTAACAACGGTCAATAAGTCCTTGCTGCACATTATCCCTTAACAACGGTCAATAAGTCCTTGCGCACATTATCCCTTAACAACGGTCAATAAGTCCTTGCCGCACATTATCCCTTAACAACGGTCAATAAGTCCTTGCCGCACATTACCTTAACAACGGTCAATAACTCCTTGCCGCACATTATCCCTTAGCAACGGTCAATAAGTCCTTGCCGCACATTATCCCTTAACAACGGTCAATAAGTCCTTGCCGCACATTATCCCTTAACAACGGTCAATAACTCCTTGCTGCACATTATCCCTTAACAACGGTCAATAAGTCCTTGCTGCACATTATCCCTTAACAACGGTCAATAAGTCCTTGCTGCACATTATCCCTTAACAACGGTCAATAAGTCCTTGCTGCACATTATCCCTTAACAACGGTCAATAAGTCCTTGCTGCACATTATCCCTTAACAACGGTCAATAAGTCCTTGCTGCACATTATCCCTTAACAACGGTCAATAAGTCCTTGCTGCACATTATCCCTTAACAACGGTCAATAAGTCCTTGCTGCACATTATCCCTTAACAACGGTCAATAAGTCCTTGCTGCACATTATCCCTTAACAACGGTCAATAAGTCCTTGCTGCACATTATCAACAATCAATCAATAAGTTTATGCCCAATATCCAAGGTTACAGTCATAAATCCTTGCTGCACATTATCCCTTAACAACGGTCAATAAGTCCTTGCTGCACATTATCCCTTAACAACGGTCAATAAGTCCTTGCTGCACATTATCCCTTAACAACGGTCAATAAGTCCTTGCTGCACATTATCCCTTAACAACGGTCAATAAGTCCTTGCTGCACATTATCCCTTAACAACGGTCAATAAGTCCTTGCTGCACATTATCCCTTAACAACGGTCAATAAGTCCTTGCTGCACATTATCCCTTAACAACGGTCAATAAGTCCTTGCTGCACATTATCCCTTAACAAGGTCAATAAGTCCTTGCTGCACATTATCCCTTAACAACGGTCAATAAGTCCTTGCTGCACATTATCCCTTAACAACGGTCAATAAGTCCTTGCTGCACATTATCCCTTAACAACGGTCAATAAGTCCTTGCTGCACATTATCCCTTAACAACGGTCAATAAGTCCTTGCTGCACATTATCCCTTAACAACGGTCAATAAGTCCTTGCTGCACATTATCCCTTAACAACGGTCAATAAGTCCTTGCTGCACATTATCCCTTAACAACGGTCAATAAGTCCTTGCTGCACATTATCCCTTAACAACGGTCACTAAGTCCTTGCTGCACATTATCCCTTAACAACGGTCAATAAGTCCTTGCTGCACATTATCCCTTAACAAAGGTCAATAAGTCCTTGCTGCACATTATCCCTTAACAACGGGCAATAAGTCCTTGCTGCACATTATCCCTTAACAAAGGTCAATAAGTCCTTGCTGCACATTATCCCTTAACAACGGTCAATAAGTCCTTGCTGCACATTATCCCTTAACAACGGTCAATAAGTCCTTGCTGCACATTATCCCTTAACAACGGTCAATAAGTCCTTGCTGCACATTATCCCTTAACAACGGTCAATAAGTCCTTGCTGCACATTATCCCTTAACAAAGGTCAATAAGTCCTTGCTGCACATTATCCCTTAACAACGGTCAATAAGTCCTTGCTGCACATTATCCCTTAACAACGGTCAATAAGTCCTTGCTGCACATTATCCCTTAACAACGGTCAATAAGTCCTTGCTGCACATTATCCCTTAACAACGGTCAATAAGTCCTTGCTGCACATTATCCCTTAACAACGGTCAATAAGTCCTTGCTGCACATTATCCCTTAACAACGGTCAATAAGTCCTTGCTGCACATTATCCCTTAACAACGGTCAATAAGTCCTTGCTGCACATTATCCCTTACAGGTTCCATCTTGAGCTTTGTGAGTTAGTCAGTTTCCTAACGGACGTAATGTAACAGCTGTAACGGTTGTAGCTTTTCTCAGACGACTGACTTGTTGTGAAAAGTAACTACAATTCTACCCGTGGTATACGCTCATATCACGGCTAAGAACCAATCAGATCTACCCGTGATATACGCTCATTATATCACGGCTAAGAACCAATCAGATCTACCCGTGTATACGCTCATTATATCACGGCTAAGAACCAATCAGATCTACCCGTGATATACGCTCATTATATCACGGCTAAGAACCAATCAGATCTACCCGTGATATACGCTCATTATATCACGGCTAAGAACCAATCCATCTACCCGTGATATACGCTCATTATATCACGGCTAAGAACCAATCAGATCTACCCGTGGTATACGCTCATTATATCACGGCTAAGAACCAATCAGATCTACCCGTGGTATACGCTCATTATATCACGGCTAAGACCAATCCGATCTACCCGTGGTATACGCTCATTATATCACGGCTAAGAACCATCAGATCTACCCGTGGTATACGCTCATTATATCACGGCTAAGAACCAATCAGATCTACCCGTGATATACCTCATTATCTCACGGCTAAAACCATCAGATCTACCCGTGATATACGCTCATATCACGGCTAAGAACCAATCAGATCTACCCGTGATATACGCTCATTATATCACGGCTAAGAACCATCCGATCTACCCGTGGTATACGCTCATTATATCACGGCTAAGACCAATCAGATCTACCCGTGGTATACGCTCATTATATCACGGCTAAGAACCATCCGATCTACCCGTGATATACGCTCATTATATCACGGCTAAGAACCAATCCGATCTACCCGTGGTATACGCTCATTATATCACGGCTAAGAACCAATCAGATCTACCCGTGGTATACGCTCATTATATCACGGCTAAGAACCAATCAGATCTACCCGTGATATACGCTCATTATATCACGGCTAAGAACCAATCAGATCTACCCGTGGTATACGCTCATTTATCACGGCTAAGAACCAATCAGATCTATCCGTGGTATACGCGCATTATATCACGGCTAAGACCATCAGATCTACCCGTGATATACGCTCATTATATCACGGCTAAGAACCAATCAGATTGCTTGATTTGACTTGTCCGTTTTATAATTTTCTTATATAACTATACTTTGCAGTCCAATTTGCAACACTCATTTCTGTTTACAATTTGAGATGGAAAAACAGGTCTCATCAGTCTCATCAGGTCTCATCAGGTCTCATCAGGTCTATCAGGTCTCATCAGTCTCATCAGGTCTCATCAGGTCTATCAGGTCTCATCAGGTCTCATCAGGTCTATCAGGTCTCATCAGGTCTCATCAGGTCTCATCAGGTCTATCAGGTCTCATCAGGTCTCATCAGGTCTCATCAGTCTCATCAGTCTCATCAGGTCTCATCAGGTCTATCAGGTCTCATCAGGTCTCATCAGGTCTCATCAGGTCTCTTCAGGTCTCATCAGGTCTCATCAGGTCTCATCAGGTCTATCAGGTCTCATCAGGTCTCATCAGGTCTCATCAGGTCTCATCAGGTCTATCAGGTCTCTTCAGGTCTCATCAGGTCTCATCAGGTCTCATCAGGTCTCATCAGGTCTATCAGGTCTCATCAGGTCTCATCAGGTCTATCAGGTCTCATCGGTCTCATCGGGTCTCATCAGGTCTATCAGTCTCATCAGGTCTCATCAGGTCTATCAGGTCTCATCAGGTCTCTTCAGGTCTCATCAGGTCTATCAGGTCTCTTCAGGTCTCATCAGGTCTATCAGTCTCTTCAGGTCTCATCAGTCTCATCAGGTCTCTTCAGGTCTCATCAGGTCTCTTCAGGTCTCTTCAGGTCTCATCAGGTCTCTTCAGGTCTCATCAGGTCTATCAGGTCTCTTCAGGTCTCATCAGGTCTCATCAGGTCTCATCAGTCTCTTCAGGTCTCATCAGTCTCATCAGGTCTCTTCAGGTCTATCAGTCTCTTCAGGTCTCATCAGGTCTATCAGGTCTCTTCAGGTCTCATCAGGTCTATCAGGTCTCTCAGGTCTCATCAGGTCCTCATCAGGTCTATCGGTCTCATCAGGTCTCTTCAGGTCTATCAGGTCTCATCAGGTCTATCAGGTCTATCAGGTCTCTTCAGGTCTCATCAGGTCTATCAGGTCTCATCAGGTCTATCAGTCTCATCAGGTCTCTTCAGGTCTCATCAGGTCTCATCAGGTCTCTTCAGGTCTCATCAGGTCTCATCAGTCTCTTCAGGTCTCTTCAGGTCTCATCAGGTCTATCATGTCTCTTCAGGTCTCATCATGTCTCATCAGTCTCATCAGGTCTATCAGGTCTCATCAGTTCTCATCAGTCTCTTCAGGTCTCATCAGGTCTCATCAGGTCTCTTCAGGTCTCTTCAGGTCTCATCAGGTCTCTTCAGGTCTCATCAGGTCTCATCAGTCTCTTCAGGTCTATCAGGTCTCATCAGGTCTCATCAGGTCTCATCAGGTCTCTTCAGGTCTCTTCAGGTCTCTTCAGGTCTCATCAGGTCTATCAGGTCTCATCAGGTCTCTTCAGGTCTCATCAGGTCTATCAGGTCTCATCAGGTCTCATCAGGTCTCTTCAGGTCTATCAGGTCTCATCAGGTCTATCAGGTCTCATCAGGTCCTATCAGGTCTCATCAGGTCTATCAGGTCTCATCAGGTCTCTTCAGGTCTCATCAGGTCTCATCAGGTCTCTTCAGGTCTCATCAGGTCTCTTCAGGTGTCATCAGGTCTATCAGGTCTCTTCAGGTCTCATCAGGTCTATCAGGTCTCATCAGGTCTCTTCAGGTCTCATCAGGTCTATCAGGTCTCATCAGGTCTCATCAGTTCTCATCAGGTCTCATCAGGTCTCTTCAGGTCTCTTCAGGTCTCATCAGGTCTATCAGGTCTCTTCAGGTCTATCAGGTCTCATCAGTTCTCATCAGGTCTCTTCAGTCTATCAGGTCTCATCAGGTCTCATCAGGTCTATCAGGTCTCATCAGGTCTCTTCAGGTCTATCAGGTCTCATCAGTTCTCATCAGGTCTCATCAGGTCCTCTTCAGGTCTCTTCAGGTCTCATCAGTCTCATCAGGTCTATCAGGTCTCATCAGGTCTCATCAGGTCTATCAGGTCTCATCAGTTCTCATCAGGTCTCATCAGGTCTCTTCAGGTCTCATCAGGTCTCATCAGGTCTCTTCAGGTCTCTTCAGGTCTCATCAGGTCTCATCAGGTCTCTTCAGGTCTCTTCAGGTCTCATCATGTCTCATCAGGTCTCTTCAGGTGTCATCAGGTCTATCAGGTCTCTTCAGGTCTCATCAGGTCTATCAGGTCTCATCAGGTCTCTTCAGGTCTCATCAGGTCTATCAGGTCTCATCAGTTCTCATCAGGTCTCATCAGGTCTCTTCAGGTCTCATCAGGTCTCTTCAGGTCTCTTCAGGTCTCATCAGGTCTATCAGGTCTCTTCAGGTCTATCAGTCTCATCAGTTCTCATCAGTCTCTTCAGGTCTATCAGGTCTCATCAGGTCTCATCAGGTCTCATCAGGTCTCTTCAGGTCTCTTCAGGTCTATCAGGTCTCATCAGGTCTCATCAGTCTCATCAGGTCTCTTCAGGTCTCTTCAGGTCTCATCAGGTCTCATCAGGTCTATCAGGTCTCATCAGGTCTCTTCAGGTCTCATCAGTCTCATCAGTTCTCATCAGGTCTCATCAGGTCTCTTTCAGGTCTCTTCAGGTCTCATCAGGTCTCATCAGGTCTATCAGGTCTCTTCAGGTCTCATCAGGTCTATCAGGTCTCATCAGTTTCTCATCAGTCTCATCAGGTCTCTTCAGGTCTCATCAGGTCTCATCAGGTCTCTTCAGGTCTCATCAGGTCTCTTCAGGTCTCTTCAGGTCTCATCAGGTCTATCAGGTCTCATCAGTTCTCATCAGGTCTCTTCAAGGTCTCATCAGGTCTATCAGGTCCATCAGGTCTCATCAGGTCTCTTCAGGTCTCATCAGGTCTCTTCAGGTCTCATCAGGTCTATCAGGTCTCATCAGTCTATCAGGTCTCTTCAGGTCTCATCAGGTCTATCAGTTCTCATCAGGTCTCATCAGGTCTCTTCAGGTCTCATCAGGTCTCATCAGTCTCATCAGGTCTCTTCAGGTCTCATCAGGTCTCATCAGGTCTCATCAGGTCTCTTCAGGTCTCATCAGGTCTCTTCAGGTCTATCAGGTCTCATCAGGTCTCATCAGGTCTCATCAGGTCTCATCAGGTCTCTTCAGGTCTCATCAGGTCTCATCAGGTCTCATCAGGTCTCATCAGGTCTCTTCAGGTCTCTTCAGGTCTCTTCAGGTCTCAGAGAACACTGGAAGGTGCCAGGAAACAGATCATATTTACGATTTAAAAAGAACAATCATTTCATCAGAAGATATTCACCATGGCAACATAAATCCTTTCACCATGGCAACATAAATCCTTTCACCATGTCAACATAAATCCTTTCACCATGGCAACATAAATCCTTTCACCATGGCAACATAAATCCTTTCACCATGGCAACATAAATCCTTTCACCATGGCAACATAAATCCTTTCACCATGGCAACATAAATCCTTTCACCATGGCAACATAAATCCTTTCACCATGGCAACATAAATCCTTCCCATCATTCATTTATCAAACGATGACTCTAAATCATAACGTGGTCCCTGGGGCTCTGACAGCATCATTATTCAGAACCTTAATGCCATCTCAATGTTCTTTATTGGACAACGTTTTGTCTTCATTTGATTTAGAATTGTATTTTATTGTTGTTATATTTTCACCTGTCCTCCCACCTCTAACCTGTCCTCTCACCTGTCCCCCAGACGGCCCGTCTGTCCTCTGGTGTCTCTTCTTCAACATGGCCGACGGCTCAGGTGTGGAGGCTGAAGGTCACGACCTCCCAGAGAACGTTCACCTGAGCTCAGGACCGATGCTGAGCTGGGACACGAGCACGCTGTGAGACAGGTGAGGGGGGGACTGGTGAGGGGGGGGGGGGGGGGACAGGTGAGAGACAGAGAGACAGGTGGGAGGGGGGACAGGTGAGAGACAGGACAGGTGAGAGACAGACAGGTCTGAGGGGGGACAGGTGAGGGGGGGGGGACAGGTGAGAGACAGAGAGACAGGCGGTAGGGGGGACAGGTGAGAGACAGACAGGTCTGAGGGGGGACAGGTGAGGGGGGGACAGGTGAGAGACAGAGAGACAGGCGGGAGGGGGGACAGGTGAGAGAGACAGAGAGACAGGTGGGAGGGGGGACAGGTGAGAGACAGACAGGTCTGAGGGGGGACAGGTGATGGGGGGGGGACAGGTGAGAGACAGACAGGTCTGAGGGGGGACAGGTGAGAGATTGGGGTGAAGTGATATCATAAACACCACACAAGACACTTACATGACATGTTACTGCAGGTTGCGAGGGAGATGGACGCTGGTGCTGCTTGTTCCCCGCTAGCTCCAGTTTAAGTTGTTTTGTTGTGTTGGTTTTGGTTGTTGTTGTTACTTTTCAACAACTAACTTATATATTTAGCATCCTGTATCCCTTCCTCTACCATCGCTACTGGGAAGTATCTCCCGGACATCCTTTCGCTATCCCGGTGTGGTTAGCCCTAGTATAGCTGCCTCCACAGCTAGCCATCGAACAGCCTGCTGACTAACCTGCTTTGACATAGACTGCTTCTCCCAGCTTCCTCTCCTCCTGCCAATCTATGGATCACCATCTCCTCCTCCTGCCATGCTATGGATCACCATCTCCTCCTCCTGCCATGCTATGGATCACCATCTCCTCCTCCTGCCAGGCTATGGATCACCATCTCCTCCTCCTGCCATGCTATGGATCACCATCTCCTCCTCCTGCCATGCCATGGATCACCATCTCCTCCTCCTGCCATGCTATGGATCACCATCTCCTCCTCCTGCCATGCTATGGATCACCATCTCCTCCTCCTGCCATGCTATGGATCACCATCTCCTCCTCCTGCCATGCTATGGATCACCATCTCCTCCTGCCATGCTATGGATCACCATCTCCTCCTGCCATGCTATGGATCACCATCTCCTCCTCCTGCCATGCTATGGATCACCATCTCCTCCTCCTGCCATGCTATGGATCACCATCTCCTCCTCCTCATGCTATGGATCACCATCTCCTCCTGCCATGCTATGGATCACCATCTCCTCCTGCCAGGCTATGGATCACCATCTCCTCCTGCCATGCTATGGATCACCATCTCCTCCTGCCAGGCTATGGATCACCATCTCCTCCTGCCATGCTATGGATCACCATCTCCTCCTCCTGCCATGCTATGGATCACCATCTCCTCCTCCTGCCAGGCTATGGATCACCATCTCCTCCTGCCATGCTATGGATCACCATCTCCTCCTCCTGCCATGCTATGGATCACCATCTCCTCCTGCCATGCTATGGATCACCATCTCCTCCTCCTGCCATGCTATGGATCACCATCTCCTCCTGCCATGCTATGGATCACCATCTCCTCCTGCCATGCTATGGATCACCATCTCCTCCTCCTGCCATGCTATGGATCACCATCTCCTCCTGCCATGCTATGGATCACCATCTCCTCCTGCCAGGCTATGGATCACCATCTCCTCCTCCTGCCATGCTATGGATCACCATCTCCTCCTCCTGCCATGCTATGGATCACCATCTCCTCCTCCTGCCATGCTATGGATCACCATCTCCTCCTGCCATGCTATGGATCACCATCTCCTCCTGCCATGCTATGGATCACCATCTCCTCCTGCCATGCTATGGATCACCATCCTCCTGCCATGCTATGGATCACCATCTCCTCCTCCTGCCATGCTATGGATCACCATCTCCTCCTCCTGCCATGCTATGGATCACCATCTCCTCCTGCATGCTATGGATCACCATCTGCCCTAAATGAAGCCTGTCCCCTGGCTACAGCTACCTGGAAAAATCCTGCAGCACTGGTCGTGGTGGCGGCTTAGCAATAATACACAGAAACGAACTGGAACTGCCCCCTGCCTCTGCCTGTACTATCCTCATTTGAATGCCTTGGATTTAAATGTAAACCCCCCCTCTCACTGACAATACTTCTCATCTACCGGCCACCCAAACCCAACTCTGCCTTCATCCCAGAGATCCACGATCTTCTCAGTACACTCTGCGCTACCTCTGCCAACATTATAATACTAGGAGACATCAATATTCACGTTGACACCCCCTCCTGTCACTATGCAGCCGAGTTCCTACACCTTCTGGACTGCCTCAACCTAACACAACATGTTGATGTCCCCACACACACTAGGGGACACACACTGGACCTTGTAATCACAAACTCTGCCCCCATTAGTAAACTATCAGTTTACGATCTAGGTGTGTCGGATCACAAGGCCATCTCAATGGAGCTGCCACTGCTGCTACCCCACACCAAACCCAAGCGTCAAATCCGTTTCAGAAATCTGAAAAACATCAACCCGGACACCATGACCTCGGATCTCCAGCATCTCTCCACAATAACTCCTACATCAGTAAATGAATCTGTGGATTTTTACAATAAATCTCTGAGCAGTCTCCTGGATCTCCACGCCCCTGTCAAAACCACGTCTCAGCCCCCTGGTACACCTGCGAGCTGAGGAAAATGAAGACAGCGGGGCGTGTCCTCGAGCGGCGCTTCAAGGCTTCAGGCCTCTCTGTTCACAGACAGGCATACCGGGACCACCAAAATGCCTACGCAAAGTCCCTCAGAGACACACGGTCAAAATTCTACTCCACCATCATCAACAATAGCCCTGGCAACTCCAAGCTACTTTTTTCCACCATAAACCATCTCCTCAAACCTCAGACTCCGCTACACAAAGACACCACAGAGGAGCAGTGTGATCATTTCATCACATTTTTCAGGAAAAGTAGAGACCATCCGCTCTCTCCTCTCAAACTCCGCTGCTCTGCCAGTCCTGACCGTCAACCCCCAGCCTGGACCGACCCAGCCTCTTTGCTGCTTCACTAACATCTCGCAGCATGAAGTTGAGGCCATCATCAAAAAGATGAAACCCTCCACCTGTGCCCTGGACCCCTTTCCCACAACTTTGGTCAAATCGAACATTGGTGCCATAAGTCCGCTGATCACTTCAGTGATAAACCAGTCCATCCAGTCTCATGTTCCACCACCATTAAAAGCTGCTGTCACTCCTCAAAACCACTTTAGACCCTGAAGTCCTAGCCAATTACAGACCCATCTCCAACCTGCCATTCCTATCCAAGGTACTGGAGAAAGTAGTTGCCATTCAGATCCAGGAACATCTAACACTGAATAAACTCTTTGAAAAATTCCAGTCTGGTTTCCGCCAGGGCCACAGTACAGAAACTGCCTTAGTCAGGGTGACCAATGACCTGCTGATGACAGCTGACACCGGATCTCCATCTCTCCTCATCCTCCTGGATCTAACTGCAGCATTTGATACCGTCGACCATGACATCCTACTCCACCGTCTTCACACTACAATTGGACTCTCTGACTCTGCCTTAAACTGGTTCACCTCCTATCTCACCGGGAGGACTGAGCACGTCACCTTGGGAGCGGCTAATCAAGAACACCTCTGTGACTTGCGGTGTCCCCCAAGGATCAGTCCTCGGCCCCACCCTTTTCACCATATACATGTCCCCCCTTGGTCGTGTCATCAGCCGGCATGGAATATCTTTCCATTGCTATGCTGATGACACACAGCTCTACATCAGAGCAAACCCAACCCCCTCTGCACCTCTGCCATCATCCACAATAACCACATGCCTGGAGGAGATAAAGGTGTGGATGAAGCACAACTTCCTCCAGCTAAACAGCTCCAAGACTGAAGCCATTCTTATTGGCACTCCACATCAGGTTCGTTCATCCGCCATCACCAGCATCACCTTCTCCGGTCAGAACATTCCACTCTCATCAACGGTTACCAATCTGGGAGTTAAAATGGATCCTCACCTGAACTTTGAGGCCCACATCAAGCAAATATGCAAGACCTCTTTCTACCACCTGAGAAATATTGCAAAACTCCGCCCCACACTCAGTCTACCAGATGCTGAAAAACTTGTCCACGCCTTTGTCTCCTCCAGGCTGGACTACTGTAACGCACTTCTCATTGGGATTCCTAGCAAGAACATCCAGAAGCTGCAATACATCCAAAACACCGCTGCTAGGATCCTGATGAGAGTGCGGAAGTACGAACACATCACACCCATCCTCAAATCACTGCACTGGCTCCCGGTCTCACTCAGGATTGACTACAAAATCACCCTCTTCACTCATCAGTGCATATGGAAATGCTCCCTCCTACATCAAGGAATTGCTCACCCCACAAACCTCCACGAGGAACCTACGTTCAGTAAAGGCAAACCTCCTCATCCCACCAAGGACAAAACTGAAGACCATGGGAGACCGAGCCTTCTGCTCCGCTGCTCCGAACTGGAATCCTCCAAACCAGCTGAGGACACCACAGACTGTGGATGCCCTCCCAACCCAGCTGAGGACACCACGGACTGTGGATGCCCTCCCAACCCAGCTGAGGACACCACGGACTGTGGATGCCCTCCCAACCCAGCTGAGGACACCACGGACTGTGGAATGCCCTCCCAACCCAGCTGAGGACACCACGGACTGTGGAATGCCCTCCCAACCCAGCTGAGGACACCACAGACTGTGGATGCCCTCCAAACCCAGCTGAGGACACCACAGACTGTGGATGCCCTCCCAACCCAGCTGAGGCACCACGGACTGTGGATGCCCTCCCAACCCAGCTGAGGACACCACGGACTGTGGATGCTTTCAAAAAAGACCTAAAAACGCATCTTTTTAGAATAGCCTTTAACTAGATTTTTAAATCCCCCACATTATGCCATGCCGGAGTAATGTCACGGCTTTTATTATGTTGTTTTAATTGTTTTTAAATAGTTTTTATATTGTTTTTATTGTTTTTATTGTTTTGTTGTTTTGTTGTTTTGTTTCACCCTTTTTAATTTTGTAGCACTTTGAGTTTTGTTTACGCAAATGAAAAGTGCGCTTATAAATCAAATATATTATTATTATTATTAGATGGGGGACAGGTGAGAGGGGGGACAGGTGAGAGAGACAGACAGGTGAGAGAGACAGACAGGTGAGAGAGACAGACAGGTGAGAGGGGGGACAGGTGAGAGAGACAGACAGGTGAGACAGACAGGTGAGAGAGACAGACAGGTGAGAGAGACCGACAGGTGAGAGGGGGGACAGGTGAGAGAGACAGACAGGTGAGAGAGACAGACAGGTGAGAGAGACCGACAGGTGAGAGGGGGGACAGGTGAGAGAGACGACAGGTGGAGGGGGGACAGGTGAGAGAGACAGACAGGTGAGAGAGACAGACAGTGAGAGAGACCGACAGGTGAGAGGGGGGACAGGTGAGAGAGACAGACAGGTGAGAGAGACAGACAGGTGAGAGAGACAGACAGGTGAGAGAGACCGACAGGTGAGAGGGGGGACAGGTGAGAGACAGACAGGTGAGAGAGACAGACAGGTGAGAGGGGGGACAGGTGAGAGAGACAGACAGGTGAGAGAGACAGACAGGTGAGAGAGACAGACAGGTGAGAGAGACAGACAGGTGAGAGAGACCGACAGGTGAGAGGGGGGACAGGTGAGAGAGACAGACAGGTGAGACAGACAGGTGAGAGGGGGGACAGGTGAGAGAGACAGACAGGTGAGAGAGACAGGTGAGAGGGGGGACAGGTGAGAGAGACAGACAGGTGAGAGAGACAGACAGGTGAGATTTATGATAGGAGGTGGAGCTTAATGATAGGAGGTGGAGCCGGATGATAGGAGGTGGAGCTTAATGATAGGAGGTGGAGCTTGACGATAGGAGGTGGAGCTTGACGATGGAAGGTGGAGCTT
>JAAKFY010000008.1:1334819-1338232 GCA_011823955.1 Dissostichus mawsoni
CGCATACGCTCTCACACACACGCTCACACACACGCTCTCTCACACACGCACACACACAGCACACCACACACAACACACACACACACATGCTCTCACACGCACACACACACAGGAGAGGATGGGTTTGAATAGATATTGAGGGAAACAGCAGAAGATAGAAGGGCTCTCTAGAGAGTCTCACCTTGTCAGTTAAAGGTCTATTAAACTGTTATCGGAACATATCTTTAAAACAATATGTTTATTAATGTTCATTCTTTATGAGGGGCCGTAATTCATACTGGTCCTCTCACGCACATACATTCTCCTTTTAAATTCATACATTTTCACTCTCACACACGTATATATTTAGACTCACACATTCATACATTTTGCGCGAAACTCGCGGAAGTGATTTCAAAACAAAAGCCTCGTTTGCTTGGAACGTTGATAATATTATAATCAAGGGGAAACGAGGTGAATTTAGCGATCACACCGAAAACGGCCAAGACACGCTTTGAGCCCAGAACATGGATGTTACTAAGGGCTGTGAATATAATAAGTCTGTGTCTAAAATGGAGGACATCGTCAGGAGATGTAAACTATGCAGCGGTTCTGCACTGCGGTCACTCAGCGTCTCTCCACTTTGTTTTTCAAATCAGCTGCTCTTCATTTTTTTACAAATTTTTTACCACAAGTTCTTAATAAAAGGCTCTGTTGGACTCGGTACTAGTTTGACTGCTACCAACAATAAAATGAAGTACTTTTACTGTGTATTTGTTGAGAAATCCTCTGTCAGAGTCCCTCCTGAGAACAAAAGCAAGACACTTCTGCTAAGTTTGATGAGGGAATTCTAAATTCTAAAGATAATAAATTATAATTGTAAAAAATGTAAAAAAGTAATGTAAAGTGTTTTTCATAATAAGAAAAGACTTGCTCATCTCTGTAGATGCTGAATTGGCCTAACAGGAAACCACTGGCCTAACAGCAATGTCTATATCCTGTGTTGGCCTAAGTTGCTCATCTGTGTGCAACTTTGGGCTGAATGCCATGCATGAAAGCTGCTATATAAATTATACTCTTTCACTCTGAGACTCATAAGGCAGTCCTAGATTTAGTAACATTACCATGAATCTAGATATTTATTTACCATATTTTATTGGAAAACATCTCTGAAACTCTGAAAAAGTCATGTTGCTAGTTTACCATAAAAAGCCAATTCGACGGTTGGTTGAGCATATTTTCAAAAAATAATTACATCCTTGTTAAAACTTTTGTTGTGCATCAAGTTATCTAAATATGTTCAGTCAGTGCTCTGACACAAAACATGTCAAAAGGAAATGGTTACCTTCCAAGAGTTCACCACAAAGAGTGATTTCTTCTCAGTGGAAGCTACTGAAGGGCTTTCTGTTCGAACCACAGTGACCTCTAGAGGTTGTTTTGTGCATAACACGCCAACCAGAGGTAGAGCTGGCTGAATCAGACGGAGTTACACTTCTTTATTTCTATTTCAACAAGATATCAAGACACAAAATGTGCTCTACCAATGGTGGCGCTGGCTGTTAAAGGGTTACAAATATTCTTCATTTGCAGTATTTTATTTAAAGTGTTCAGAAAGACTGCATCAATGATATGCTAATATATATATATAATATGAATATTTGTATTAACTTCAACCAAAGTCAATTTAAATAGCGGGCAAAAATGGGTTAATTGCCATGCACGTGGTGTTTGATATAGTTTACGCTCAATTTCAACTATTTTTGGCAGAAAAACGTCTATAAACGCTTTTTAATAACTTACTATTTAGAAAGGTTTTTGTGAGAAATCATTTCAAAAGTAAACTTTTTTTTCCTTTTGTATTTCAATTTGAAATGTTTGCACCAAACATTATTAATTTATACATTTTTATCAATTGTTTAAAATTATGAATCCATTTATTTGATTGTATTTCCTTGAGGCTGGGGAAGATACCCAGCATGTAGTTCAACATGCAAAGGTTCTAATCAGGGTTCATACACTTTTTCACCAATGCTTCTCCATGACCTCTCCATGACCTTTACCTCATTTTCCATGACCAAAAACATGACTCTCTCAGCGTACCACTGAAAATGGTTTATTTTAACATGGAACAGGAAAATAAGGTCTGCTTAGGAAACATGTCGTGCCGATCTAAAACAAATCAAGTCGGCTTGCTAGCTTCTACACGCTAAAGCAACTAAAATCTCTCACCAGCAAAACACCTCGTCAGCTAAATGCCATTTTACGTTTCATTGCTATACGATACAGTATTTATTATCATTATAGTATTACTATTTCGGCGATTAGATAAAATATAAATTATATTTGATGCAACTTTAGTTACATTTCCATGACTTTTCCAAAACTTTGGGAAAAATATTGTTTTCCAAAACTTTTCCAGGGCCTGGAATTAGAATTTTGAATTTCCATGACTTTTCCAGGTTTTTAATGACCGTAAGAACCCTGTCTAATACAAGTAAGTATAAGTAAATGGAAAAGTAAATAAAATACGTTTCATAGGAGGATGTGGAATTATTTTCTCTCACCTTGTAAGTACACAATCAAACAATCCATAATTTAGCTCTGGCCTTCACTCACAAAAAACATTTAGTTGAATTGGACACATTTTTCGAAGCTCTATTGACTGACATGCAATGACTGGGACTGATGGAAGAATCTGAGAGGAACGAACTAGGAGCAGAGAAATAATCATATTTTAAAAGACAGCAGCTTCATAAGAGGCCAACAAGAGTGACTGGGTGTGTCAGTGTGCTGAAGGATAGACCAGCTATCCAGGCCACTCTAAAGACTTTCCATGGTGTAAAATGCTGCTGCTGGAGTGCTAGTGCTGATATCATGTCTACCGTCCTCTTAAAATACTCTCTGTCCAACAATATATCTCATGAAGAAAGGTGTTTTAAAGCTTATTCAAAATAGTAGAGAAACATGCATTTCTCAGGAGGGGACATTGACCATCAATCAATCAATCAATCAATGTTTATTTATATAGCCCAATATCACAAATGTTACATTTGTCTCAGTGGACTTCACAGTTTGTACAGAATATCAGTAGACAATTGACAGAGGATTACTCAATAAGTACACAGTAAATGTACTTCATAGTTCTTGTGGGAGTAGTTTCACTAGTACTGAGTCCAACAGGATCAATCTCACGAAGAACTAATGGCAACAAAACATTTTTTCCCTCATCAAACTGAGCAGAAGTGGCTTGATGTTGTTCTCAGGAGGGGACTCTGACAGAGGATATCAACAACAACAAACAACACACTAGAAGTACTTCATTGTGGTAGTAGGTGTAAGACTATGAGTCCAGCAGGATCAATATCATTAAGAACTAATGGTAAAATGGTCTTTGTATCACTCATCAAAGATAGCAGAAAACATGCATTATGTGC
>JAAKFY010000008.1:1344232-1377663 GCA_011823955.1 Dissostichus mawsoni
CCGCTCAGTTTCCACTTTAAACCTCCTCTCCCCCGAGAGTCATTTTAACTGCAGTAAAATATGACTGCTGCACGCTCTGTTTCTCCTTTAACTTTACTTTATTATTATAAGAAAGAACCACCAGGAAAAGGGTTAAAAAGGGATAATTATAAGATGGAAAAATACAAATACTACGATATAAAGGTACGACTAGAGGAACGAAAAGTTTAAATATGTTGAGAAAAAAAGCTCTTCTCTCGGAAATCAGTTGATAAACTATGGAAACAATATTCATAGAATCTTTGAAAACAAATCTGGATGTTTCGGAATATTTGGAGAAAATATTTAGATTGTTTAAAATGTATTGGATTATTTTTAGAAGATATTTGAATATTTTGAGAAGACATATGGATTATTTTTGCAATATTGTGTGAGAAAAGTGTTTTTATTAGGAGGTAAAAAGTAGGATTTAGTTTAATTCAAAAGATAAAAAGGAATAATTACTAATGTTATTTTTCACAGGGAGGACGTCAGGACCGCCAACGTCGTCGCATCGGACACCGTCACCTGTCTGGTCATCGACCGCGAGTAAGTGACCATAGATGGATGGAGAGAGAGAGAGAGAGAGAGGAGGAGAGAGAGAGAGAGAGAGAGGAGAGAGAGAGAGAGAGAGAGAGAGAGAGAGAGAGAGAAGAGAGAGAGAGAGAGAGAGAGACAGACAGACAGACAGACAGACAGACACAGACAGACAGACAGACAGACAGACAGACAGACAGACAGACAGACAGACAGACAGACAGACAGACAGACAGAGAGACAGACAGAGAGACAAAGAGAGAGAGAGATACTTTATTGATCCCATGTTTGCGTTGCAGCATAAAAAACAAGGTAATAAGAGAAATGAAGACACTAGAAATAAACAGTCCAAAATATTTCTGACATGGAAATAAAATTGCATTAAAAAGTTACAAATATATATACATGTGGAAATACAGATTTCCAAATATAATGCAGGATATTATTGTGCAAGAAATGGATTATTAAATATTAAATAGAACATACAGAGGAACAGAGAGTTCTCTTCCAGAGGAACAGAGAGTTCTCTTCCAGAGGAACAGAGAGTTCTCTTCCAGAGAGTTCTCTTCCAGAGGAACAGAGAGTTCTCTTCCAGAGAGTTCTCTTCCAGAGGAACAGAGAGTTCTCTTCCAGAGAGTTCTCTTCCAGAGGAACAGAGAGTTCTCTTCCAGAGAGTTCTCTTCTAGAGGAACAGAGAGTTCTCTTCCAGAGGAACAGAGAGTTCTCTTCCAGAGAGTTCTCTTCCAGAGGAACAGAGAGTTCTCTTCCAGAGAGTTCTCTTCTAGAGGAACAGAGAGTTCTCTTCCAGAGAGTTCTCTTCCAGAGGAACAGAGTTCTCTTCCAGAGAGTTCTCTTCCAGAGGAACAGAGAGTTCTCTTCCAGAGGAGCAGAGAGTTCTCTTCTAGAGAGTTCTCTTCCAGAGGAACAGAGAGTTCTCTTCCAGAGAGTTCTCTTCCAGAGAGTTCTCTTCCAGAGGAACAGAGAGTTCTCTTCCAGAGAGTTCTCTTCCAGAGGAACAGAGAGTTCTCTTCCAGAGAGTTCTCTTCCAGAGGAACAGAGAGTTCTCTTCCAGAGAGTTCTCTTCCAGAGAGTTCTCTTCCAGAGGAACAGAGAGTTCTCTTCCAGAGAGTTCTCTTCCAGAGAGTTCTCTTCCAGAGGAACAGAGAGTTCTCTTCCAGAGAGTTCTCTTCCAGAGAGTTCTCTTCCAGAGAGTTCTCTTCCAGAGGAGCAGAGAGTTCCTTCCAGAGGAGATTTGTTATAGAAGTGACAGCAGGAACGTTTCCTGTTCTCTCTTTGTGACAGCAGGAACGTTTCCTGTTCTCTCTTTGTGACAGCAGGAACGTTTCCTGTTCTCTCTTTGTGACAGCAGGAACGTTTCCTGTTCTCTCTTTGTGACAGCAGGAACGTTTCCTGTTCTCTCTTTGTGACAGCAGGAACATGTCCTGTTCTCTCTTTGTGACAGCAGGAACGTTTCCTGTTCTCTCTTTGTGACAGCAGGAACGTTTCCTGTTCTCTCTTTGTGACAGCAGGAACGTTTCCTGTTCTCTCTTTGACAGCAGGAACGTTTCCTGTTCTCTCTTTGACAGCAGGAACGTTTCCTGTTCTCTCTTTGTGACAGCAGGAACGTTTCCTGTTCTCTCTTTGTGACAGCAGGAAATGAACTCAGTGTTTTCTGTGAAATGAACCTTTAACCCTGAGCTTTAGAGCCGCTGCTCCCCTGCTGGTCACCACCTCCAACTACACACACCATTTATCAAGTTCTATAGTTGCATTTGATATTGTATTGTTTAAGTTATTGATTTAAAGGTAGTATATTTATAGTATAACTGTCTGCGTTCTGATTGGCTGTCTGCAGCTCCTTCAAGCACCTGATTGGTGGACTGGGCGATGTTTCCAACAAAGGATACGAGGACGCTGAGCTGAAAGCCAAGTGAGTTCATCTGCACGTAATCAATATGACTGATGTCAGGGTCTGGATATCATACATCGGCAAGGTTTAAGATTTATTTTAGGTGTTATTTTTTAAATTGTTATTTTTACATTTTATCAGGAGCAAAAAGAGGTTTTTAAAGATGATTGACTGCAAAGAAAAATATGAAATATAGTAAATAAATATGAAATAATATAATAAATAATTGCTATAATCAATGACTAAATAAACTAAACAGAAACTTGTCATGTTAAATGAAATGTTCCAAAAGCTCTTTATTGTTCTCATACTGCCTGTGCTGCAGCTCCTCTGTTCACCCTCTGTCTGAAACCAGAGCTGCTCTCTCAATGATGTCAGCATGTTCCAGAAGTAAACAAATGGGTCCAATGGGGGCGTTTCAGAGGGGGGGGGGGTTACATGTTGATCCCGTGTTTACAGAGTAAGACGATCCTGTGATTATATAAGGGAGAGAGAGTGCACATCAGCACTGAGGCTTTATTCACTATTACTTTAAAGGTTACTTCATATTTACTTATACTTATATTTTAACATTATATATATTATTTATTGTATATATAATATCTTTCATATGGTTGTGTATGTTCATATTGTTATTGCTTAAAGTAGATTATGTTAAATATCTTCGATTGTGTGAAGACAAAGAAACCTTTGTTCTTTTTTAAAGTCATTTCCCAGTGTGGTTTCTTATGCAGTTTGTTCTATCTCTTTATTATATATATCTATCTCTTTATTATATATATCTATCTCTTTATTATATATATCTATCTCTTTATTATATATATCTATCTCTTTATCATATATATATATCTCTTTATTATATATATCTATCTCTTTATTATATATCTCTACTCTTTATTATATATATCTATCTCTTTATTATATATATCTATCTCTTTATCATATATATATATCTCTTTATTATATATATATATCTCTTTATCATATATATCTATCTCTTTATTATATATATATCTATCTCTTTATTATATATATCTATCTCTTTATTATATATATATATCTCTTTATCATATATATCTATCTCTTTATTATATATATATCTATCTCTTTATTATAATTTATATTATTGTTAATGTGCAGCTGCAAACTCTGAAGGAAACGCTAATCTCTTTTGATTTTAACAAACTATTATTAGAGTGTTGATGCGACCGCAGCTCCTGTGTCTGATTCCAGGAAGCACACACACACACACACACAGACACACACACACACACACACACACACAACACACCACACACACCACACACACAGACACACACACACACACACACACACACACAGACACACACAGACACACACACACACACACACACAGACACACACACACACACACACACACACACACACACAGACACACACACACACACACACACAGACACACACACACACACACACAGACACACACACACACACACACACACACCACACACACACACCACCACACACACCACACACACAGACACACAGACACACACACACACACACACACACCCACACACACACACAGACACACACACACACACACACAACACACACACACACACACACACACACACACACACACCACACACACCCACACACACACACACACACACACAGACACCACACACACACACACACACACACACACCACACACACACACACACACACACACCACACACCACACCACACCACACACACACACCACACACACACACACACACACAGACACCCACACACACACACACACACAAACACACACACACACACACACACCCAGACACACACAGACACACACACACCACACACACACACACACACACACACACCCACACACACACCAACACACACACACACCACACACACACCACACACACACACCACACACACACACACACACACACACACACACACACACCAGACACACACACACACAAACACACACACACACAACACACACACACAGAACACACACACACACACACACACACACACACACAGACACACACACAGACACACACACCACACACACCACACACAAACACACACACACCACACAGGACACACACACACACACACACACCACCCACACAGACACACACACACACCACACACACAGACACACACACACACACACACACAGACACACACACACACAGACACACACACAGACACACACACACAGACACACACACACACACACACACACACCGACACACACACAGACACACACACACACACACACAGACACACACACACCACACACACACACACACACACCACACACAGACACACCACAGACACACACACACAGACACATACAGCACACACACACACAGACACACAGACAGACACACACAGACACACACACACACACACAGACACACACACACACACACACACACACAAAACAGACACAGACACACACACACACACACACCACACACACACCACACACACACACCACACACACACACACACACACACAGGTTGTGTTTTGTCTGAGATATTGGAGTGGCAGTCTCCTCCGCTCAGAACACAAACCCCATGTTGACCTTCACTTTCTTTTCTTTTATGCAAAGTGTGACTTTAACAAGAAAATGGTTGTTTTTTTTATATCTTAGTTAGATATTTTTTCCTTTTATATTTGGAGGCTTTTATACATTCTACATTTACAACGTTTTCTATTAAATTCGGATTTATTTATAAATGTGTTCTGAATATCACCTCCACCAGCTCCAATATGTATTTATCCATATTTACTTCCTTACTTCCTTTCTTCCTTCCTTCCTTCCTACTTCCTTCCTTACTTCCTTACTTACTTCCTTACTTACTCCTTACCTACTAATTGATTGATTGATTGTCCCACGCATGGTAATGCATATAAAACATGTGAACTTTAGGCAGTTTCTAAGCCCAGACAGAAAGATGTGCACCAGCTCCTCACACACTGACCAGGTACTGCTGCGGTTTTGTTGTTGTTTATTTCTCTCGTGTGTTTTTGTTTTGTGGGTTTTTCATGTGTTTATTGAAAGAATCAACAGTGGTTGACATGTCTCTGAGCGTCTTCTGCCTCCTGTCTGTCCTCTGGTTTGAGGTCGGACAGTGTGTCCTGTCTGTCCGTCCGTCTGTATTAAATGTCTGCGTTCACTGAGAGAACCTCTGAGCAATGTTTGCACCGGCTAAAAATACCCTTCAGCAGCCAGGCGGGTCTTCTCCGGCTGCGTGACGGTGTTTGGACATAAAGACGAAGCTCCCGGAGGTTTCCCTCAGTCTCTGCTTCGCTCTGTTGGACTTCCACCAACTGAGACACCAACAAACGCCTTCGAAGTCCTGGACTCAGAAACCCTTCAATCTCTGACGTTTGGTGTCTCTGGATCCGGACTCTATTTACCTTGATGCCCTTTGAGCTGGAGGATCTGGCAGCCCCGTTGTGGCGCTGGTTCCCCCCGACCAGAACCTCGCTCCCCCCAAACCGAACCTCGCTCCCCCGAACAGAACCTTGTTCCCCCCGACCAGAACCTCGCTCCCCCCGACCAGAACCTCGCTCCCCCGAACCGAACCTCGGTCCCCCCGACCAAACCTCGCTCCCCCCGACCAGAACCTCGCTCCCCCCGAACCGAACCTCGCTCCCCCCGAACAGAACCTCGCTCCCCCAAACCGAACCTCGCTCCCCCCGAACCGAACCTCGCTCCCCCGACCGAACAGAACCTCGCTCCCCCAAACCGAACCTCGCTCCCCCCGAACAGAACCTTGTTCCCCCCGACCAGAACCTGGTTCCCCCCGACCAGAACCTGGTTCCCCCATTGGCGCTCCAACTGGAGGTCCAGACGGCTCTGCTGCAGACGCTCTCTGCCGGACCTCTCCTGAGGAACCAGAACCAGCTCTAATTAGACGGGTTTCATCACACTTTTGTACTTTTTTGACCAAAGGTTTGGACGACTCTGAGGTCCAGGTCTTGTTCCAGTCCTCAAAGACTGCAGAGTTATCTTATCGCAGTAGTTTTACGTCCAAACCAAGTATTTGGTGTTAAACCAGACTAAAGACTTTCTCTGATCTTTCTATAGAGACCAGTTTCATAATGATTCCAGTTTCATTTGAAGCCAGTTTCAAACCATTTTTTGCTAAATTAAGAATACTTGATATCGCTCTCTTAGATCACAACTAGCTTTACGTCATTGTATAACTATGTTAGATTGAGACCAGTTTCTAGTTTGGATTAGTGTGAGGAAAATCTTCCTAACCAGTTTGAAGCCAGGTTTATTCTAGATTATATTAAAACCAGATTCATTTTAGCTTCAGATTAGATTGAAGCCTTTGGTTTAAGGGAAGTTTAGGCCGTTTTGATTCATTTGCAACCAGTTTCAAGTTGTTTTAAAACCCAGTATCAGCTTTAAACCACTTTAAGATCAAGAGGATGTACACAAAGTTGGAAAAAACGATTTAAATTCAACGTTTTCCGAGCACTTTGGTCCGTTTTTTGACCGAGGAATTGGACGACGGTCATCTGCAAGTCCAACTCTTCTCAAACTGCACAGAGTTATTGTCTCTCAGGTGGTGAACTGGACTAAAGACTGCACAGAGTTATTGTCTCTCAGGTGGTGAACTGGACTAAAGACTGCACAGAGTTATTGTCTCTCTGGTGGTGAACTGGACTAAAGACTGCACAGAGTTATTGTCTCTCTGGTGGTGAACTGGACTAAAGACTGCACAGAGTTATTGTCTCTCTGGTGGTGAACTGGACTAAAGACTGCACAGAGTTATTGTCTCTCGGTGGTGAACTGGACTAAAGACTGCACAGAGTTATTGTCTCTCTGGTGGTGAACTGGACTAAAGACTGCACAGAGTTATTGTCTCTCCGGTGGTGAACTGGACTAAAGACTGCACAGAGTTATTGTCTCTCTGGTGGTGAACTGGACTAAAGACTGCACAGAGTTATTGTCTCTCTGGTGGTGAACTGGACTAAAGACTACACAGAGTTATTGTCTCTCTGGTGGTGAACTGGACTAAAGACTGCACAGAGTTATGTCTCTCAGGTGGTGAACTGGACTAAAGACTGCACAGAGTTATTGTCTCTCTGGTGGTGAACTGGACTAAAGACTGCACAGAGTTATTGTCTCTCTGGTGGTGAACTGGACTAAAGACTGCACAGAGTTATTGTCTCTCAGGTGGTGAACTGGACTAAAGACTGACACAGAGTTATTGTCTCTCTGGTGGTGAACTGGACTAAAGACTGCACAGAGTTATTGTCTCTCTGGTGGTGAACTGGACTAAAGACTGCACAGAGTTATTGTCTCTCAGGTGGTGAACTGGACTAAAGACTGCACAGAGTTATTGTCTCTCCGGTGGTGAACTGGACTAAAGACTGCACAGAGTTATTGTCTCTCTGGTGGTGAACTGGACTAAAGACTGCACAGAGTTATTGTCTCTCAGGTGGTGAACTGGACTAAAGACTGCACAGAGTTATTGTCTCTCTGGTGGTGAACTGGACTAAAGACTGCACAGAGTTATTGTCTCTCCGGTGGTGAACTGGACTAAAGACTGCACAGAGTTATTGTCTCTCCTGGTGGTGAACTGGACTAAAGACTGCACAGAGTTATTGTCTCTCCGGTGGTGAACTGGACTAAAGACTGCACAGAGTTATTGTCTCTCTGGTGGTGAACTGGACTAAAGACTGCACAGAGTTATTGTCTCTCTGGTGGTGAACTGGACTAAAGACTACACAGAGTTATTGTCTCTCTGGTGGTGAACTGGACTAAAGACTGCACAGAGTTATTGTCTCTCAGGTGGTGAACTGGACTAAAACTGCACAGAGTTATTGTCTCTCTGGTGGTGAACTGGACTAAAGACTGCACAGAGTTATTGTTCTCTCTGGTGGTGAACTGGACTAAAGACTGCACAGAGTTATTGTCTCTCAGGTGGTGAACTGGACTAAAGACTGCACAGAGTTATTGTCTCTCTGGTGGTGAACTGGACTAAAGACTGCACAGAGTTATTGTCTCTCTGGTGGTGAACTGGACTAAAGACTACACAGAGTTATTGTCTCTCAGGTGGTGAACTGGACTAAAGACTGCACAGAGTTATTGTCTCTCAGGTGGTGAACTGGACTAAAGACTGCACAGAGTTATTGTCTCTCAGGTGGTGAACTGGACTAAAGACTGCACAGAGTTATTGTCTCTCTGGTGGTGAACTGGACTAAAGACTACACAGAGTTATTGTCTCTCAGGTGGTGAACTGGACTAAAGACTGCACAGAGTTATTGTCTCTCTGGTGGTGAACTGGACTAAAGACTGCACAGAGTTATTGTCTCTCCGGTGGTGAACTGGACTAAAGACTGCACAGAGTTATTGTCTCTCGGTGGTGAACTGGACTAAAGACTGGGAGGAAGAACGGGGTGTTTTCTGATCCGTCCGTTGGATTATCAGAGTTTAGAGATGAGGGAGCTGCTTCCCTCCCGGTGAGGCGGCACAGAGCTCCGTCCTCCCCCATCACCTCCTTCTCCATCCACACCTCCAAGAAGTTCCCCTTCTTCCACGTCGTGAAATGCTGCAGGTACCGAACCACCGTCCGGACAACTGCTGGCTTTTATGTTGATATGAAGATTATTAAAGTAGACATGCACCTGTATATTCACTGAAACTGTAACGTGTGCAATAGATGAGTTCTCTAAGATTAAAGGTGCACTGTTCTGTGAGTATTGGTCTGAAGCCCTAAATGTACCTTGACTTTTACCTGCTTGATCTACAAGGCTGTGCATCTTTTAGAATGTCCTGATTATGTGTTCTATAATATATATCTATGTCTGGTGTGTGTTTCAGGTACGAGGCGGAGAACGCCTTCTTCTCCAGCCTGAAGCTGACCGACTTCAACATCATCGACACGCTGGGGGTCGGAGGCTTCGGACGCGTCGAGATGGTCAGATTATAAAATATAAAACTATAGAAAGTTAGATTTGAATAACATATTGATCTTTATTAATACTGATGGGTTTAAGATGTCCTTCTTTTGGGGGAGACAGGAAAGACTGATCAGTGTGATCCACTTTCAAATCACATTTAATCGCATTATTTTATAACCTTCTTCAGAGTGTGTTGAAGCCAGTTTCAGACTGGACACATAATATATTATCATTTTTTAAGACTCATTTCTGTTTCCAGACCGGTTTGAAACCAGTTCAGGGTCATTTATATGAGCTTTACATATTATTCAATTTGCATCTTCAGATTAGGTTGGATCCGCTTTCAAGTCATTTCACGTGACTGTGAACCCTCAGACATAGTGTGTGTGTGTGTGTGTGTGTGTGTGTGTGTGTGGTGTGTGTGTGTGTGTGTGTGGTGTGTGGTGTGTGTGTGGTGTGTGTGTGTGTGTGTGTGTGTGTGTGTGTGTTGTGTGTGTTTGTGTGTGTTGTGTGTGTGTCTAGTGTGTGTGGGCTATTTGCAGTAACTTTCCACTATCAGTGCAGGTAATTGGAGACCAGTCTCATGTGATCAGAGTCTCCTCTTCATCTTCAGTAAAGTCTCAGGTGTTAAACTTGTTAACTCATTATTCAGTTATTTCATTAAGTAGTTCATCAGTTTAATTACCTCACTTCCTTTGATTGCATCGTATACAATATTGTTAAACTGTATGTGTACATAAGCAGTGGTGCAATGGGGGGGGTTGGGTTTCTCTGGGGGGGGGGGGGGGGGGGGTGAGGGTACTGAAGGTCCGGGGGGGGGGGGGAACCCTGCAAAGGGTTTGCCCAAAAACAGGAAGGAATCCCCACAGTGGGTCTCCCAGCATGCATCTGGAGATATTTTAAGCTTTTTACTTATTATGCTAGCAGTTTTCCCTCCGTTTCTATTCACTATGCTAAGCTGCGCTAACCAGCTGTTGCATCATATTTACTGACATGAGAGACGAGTCCAGAAATAGAGGAGTGTGTCATGCTCTATAAACAACACTGAGTGTGTGTGTGTGGTGTGTGTGTTGTGTGGTGTGGTGTGTGTGTGTGTGTGTGTGTGTGTGTGTGTGTGTGTGGTGTGAGTGTGAGTGTGAGTGTGTGTGAGTGTGTGTGTGAGAGTGTGTGTGTGTGTGTGTGTGTGTTGTGTGTGTGTGTGTGTGTGAGTGTGTGTGTGTGTGTGTGTGTGTGTGTGTGTGAGTGTGAGTGTGTGTGAGAGTGTGTGTGAGTGTGTGTGTGTGTGTGTGTGTGTGTTTTAGTGAGTGTGAGTGTGTGAGTGTGTGTGTGTGTGAGAGTGTGAGTGTGAGTGTGAGTGTGTGTGTGTGTGTGTGTGTGTGAGTGTGTTCCTATAAGCTGTTTATCATTCTTTTTAGTTGTTAAATAATGTATTTTATTAACCTTAGATGTTATCAATAAAGTCTGTAAAGATAGGTTTGTGTTACTTCCTGTGCAGGTGGAGCTGACTTCCTGTCTGCTCTTCTTCTTCTTCTTCAGGTGCAGCTGAAGAGCGACGAGGCGAAGACGTTTGCGATGAAGATCCTGAAGAAGCGTCACATCGTGGACACGAGGCAGCAGGAGCACATCCGCTCTGAGAAACACATCATGACCGAGGCGCACTGCGACTTCATCGTCAGGTCAGAGAAACACAGCATCGTCTTCATCATCTTCATCATCTTCATCCTGAATTTCCCCACGGGATTAATAAAGCTCCGTCTTATCTTATCTTCATCTGCATAACTGGTCCATTTATATTTAACTCATTAGTTGAATATATGTTTGATGTTTTATTTTGATATAATTCATTTTGTTATAAACATAAATATATTGTATGAAGGAGTGTTATCCAACTATACATTACATTTTTACAACACATTTCAAAACAATATCTACTTTCAAAACTCAAATTTGACATCAAATTTGTTTCTTTGCTCCTGGATTTCAAAATAAAAGCTTCCCTAAAAGATCGTTTTTTTGGTGTTTGGCAGCATTGCTAAAATGTTGTCACGTAATATCACAATTCAAATATAAAAGAGTTGAATAAAACTTTATTGACCCGCAGTCTTCAAATCACCCAAAAATACAGTTGTTATATTGTGTTCACTTCCCTTGGTAAACAATTAGAAACCAGGAGGAAAATGATATCGGCTTATTGTATTAAATACAGATGAAATAAATAGGTAAAACATAAAATACTTTCTAACAGCAAACCTAGTATTTGTCTCTACATGTGAATGATGTTTGTTTTCTGTTACTGCAGGCTGTACCGGACATTTAAAGACAGTAAATATCTGTACATGCTGATGGAGGCTTGTCTGGGAGGAGAGGTGTGGACGATTCTCAGAGACAGGTACAAATCAATCTTTCATTTAATATTGAATCTGCATTTACTGTACCTGTATCTCTGGGTTAAAAGTTGGACCTTCAGCGCAGTAAAACCAGACTCCTGAAGGGGTTCAAACGTCCTCAGATCCGTCAGCGCCTCACAGTTCCTCCACCGTTGTGTTTTTCAGAGGTTCGTTCGAAGACTCGACCACCAGGTTCTACACGGCCTGCGTCGTGGAGGCGCTCGCGTACCTGCACGCTAAAGGCATCATTTACCGAGACCTGAAACCTGAAAACCTCATCCTGGACAGCCGGGGCTACGCCAAGATAGTAATTACATATCTCCTCTTATTCTGTCCCTGATGCATGTTCTGTCCACGCAAATGTCGCAGATAGCATGACAAATATGTCAGAAGGAGAGTCGGACACAAGAGTGTAGTTTAGACAGTTTACTGAAATCTTTAGTCTTCTCTTTCCATCCATTCCATGTCTTTTTTATAAAACTGAAACAAAAATGACAAATACAATGTTTTACAATTTGCTTCAAGAATAGAGCACAAATACATCTTAATGCTCACAATAGCTTCTATGCACATCACACATTTCCATGTTAACTTAAATTGCTTCAACTGCTATTTATTTCAAACACAAGTTTAATATGTAAAGTCATTCTAAACAAAGAAAAAGGCTTCCAAGGCACAACACGTGTGTACAAGTTTGAGAGAGTCCTTCTCCCAAGCCACATGAGAAATAGAGTGGTGCAGGGAGGAAGTGTTTACCAGGAAGGAAGCTGCTGGTTCCCTCGTCTCAGAGCCAATGGGACGATTTAGGAAAATAGCTGGAAATAAGGTCTGTGGAAAACGAACCTGTTTGATAAATGCACGTTTTGTTCAGGATAATCTCCACATGTCTTCCCTACTTTTATAATGTTCTAATCATAAATCTAATGTCCAGAAGCAACATGCTAACGTGATGCTATAAAGGAACTACAGCCGAGTCCAGCAGCACGACTTCAACGTCACGCCAACTTCAGATCCATATTCAAACATACAGATTCTAAATGGAACGAGTTGAAGCGTTTGTTTGAACACTTTGCAGGAGGCAGGTACTTGCTTTCAAGCAGAGCAGGGCAAACTAACTTAGAGGAGTGTTTACGTGTTCAGCGTAATGACGTACAACGTCCTCCACGACTTCTGTAGTCCTATTCAGCCACTTGGTAACAACCATCGTTTCTCAGACACGTACACTCTTCAGAAATCACCAGTGGGGTCACTGCTGATGGATCTAATGTCCTAGAACAAAACGTGATCCGTCTCTTTGTCTCAACCACAGACCTTAGTTCAGATAGTTTCCAACATCCTATGGAGAAATCCCATTGGCTCTGAGACGAGGGAACAGGAAGTGGTAAAATGCTGACTCATTTCCTGGTTTTAGGACTCATCACTGCACCACTCTATTGTTTGTGTCGCAGAACTGTCCAACCTCTTCCTTCCTAACCCTATGATCTGGGCAAACCAATCAGAAAATACCAACCATTCATGGCTGTCAGTGCAACGAATGACCAAAAGGTGGCGCCAAAAACAGTGACCCTTTGGGCAACAGAATGTGTGCCATGACACCTCTTAAAACACATTTACAGGTAGAAGAAGAGAGAGACCTGTTTGATTCATTCATTTGTTTCCCAGGTGGATTTTGGTTTCGCCAAGAAGATCGGTTTCTGTAAGAAGACGTGGACGTTCTGCGGGACGCCGGAGTACGTGGCCCCGGAGATTATCCTCAACAAGGGCCACGATGTCTCCGCAGATTACTGGTCTCTGGGCATCCTGATGTATGAGCTGCTGACCGGCAGGTGAGGACACTCACAGTGGGGGGCAGAAAGTAGTAAATGTTACCGTCCAGTGTCCTTCAGCGTCTCTCTGTGTCCGCAGTCCGCCCTTCTCAGCTCCAGACCCAATGAAGACCTACAACGTCATTCTGAGAGGCATCGACATGATCGAGTTCCCCAAGAAGATCACCAAGAACGCTGCCAACCTCATCAAGAAGCTCTGCAGGTAGGAGGGTCTGTAGGTAGGAGGGTCTGTAGGTAAAGGGCTCTGTAGGTAGGAGGGTCTGTAGGTAAAGGGCTCTGTAGGTAGGAGGGTCTGTAGGTAGGAGGGTCTGTAGGTAGGAGGGTCTGTAGGTAAAGGGTCTGTAGGTAAAGGGGTCTGTAGGTAAAGGGGTCTGTAGGTAAAGGGCTCTGTAGGTAGGAGGGTCTGTAGGTAAAGGGGTCTGTAGGTAGGAGGGTCTGTAGGTAAAGGGGTCTGTAGGTAGGAGGGTCTGTAGGTAAAGGGTCTGTAGTAGGAGGGTCTGTAGGTAAAGGGCTCTGTAGGTAGGAGGGTCTGTAGGTAAAGGAGTCTGTAGGTAGGAGGGTCTGTAGGTAAAGGGGTCTATAGGTAGGAGGGTCTGTAGGTAAAGGGGGTCTGTAGGTAAAGGGGTCTGTAGGTAGGAGGGTCTGTAGGTAAAGGGGTCTTAGGTAGGAGGGTCTGTAGGTAAAGGGGTCTGTAGGTAGGAGGGTCTGTAGGTAAAGGGGTCTGTAGGTAGGAGGGTCTGTAGGTAAAGGAGTCTGTAGGTAGGAGGGTCTGTAGGTAAAGGGGTCTGTAGGTAGGAGGGTCTGTAGGTAAAGGAGTCTGTAGGTAGGAGGGTCTGTAGGTAAAGGAGTCTGTAGGTAGGAGGGTCTGTAGGTAAAGGGGTCTGTAGGTAAGGGGTCTGTAGGTAGGAGGGTCTGTAGGTAAAGGGTCTTTAGGTAGGAGGGTCTGTAGGTAAAGGGGTCTGTAGGTAGGAGGGTCTGTAGGTAAAGGGGTCTGTAGGTAGGAGGGTCTGTAGGTAAAGGAGTCTGTAGGTAGGAGGGTCTGTAGGTAAAGGGGTCTGTAGGTAAAGGGGTCTGTAGGTAGGAGGGTTTGTAGGTAGGAGGGTCTGTAGGTAGGAGGGTCTGTAGGTAGCAGGGTCTGTAGGTAGCAGGGTCTGTAGGTAAGGGGGTCTGTAGTAGGCTCTGTAGGTAAAGGGTCTGTAGGTAGGACGGTCTGTAGGTAAAGGTTCTATAGGTAAAGGGGTCTGTAGGTAGAAGGGTCTGTAGGTAAAGGGGGTCTGTAGGTAGGAGGGTCTGTAGGTAGCAGGGTCTGTAGGTAAAGGGGGTCTGTAGGTAGGAGGGTCTCTAGGTAAAGGGTTCTATAGGTAAAGGGGTCTGTAGGTAGGAGTCTGTAGGTAGCAGGGTCTGTAGTAAAGGGGGTCTGTAGGTAGGAGGCTCTGTAGTAAAGGGGTCTGTAGGTAGGAGGGTCTCTAGGTAAAGGGTTCTATAGGTAAAGGGGTCTGTAGGTAGCAGGGTCTGTAGGTAGGAGGGTCTGTGGGTAGCAGGGTCTGTAGGTAAAGGGGGTCTGTAGGTAGCAGGGTCTGTAGGTAAAGGGGTCTGTAGGTAGCAGGGTCTGTAGGTAAAGGGGGTCTGTAGGTAGCAGGTCTGTAGGTAAAGGGGTCTGTAGGTAGGAGGGTCTGTAGGTAGCAGGGTCTGTAGGTAGGAGGCTCTGTAGGTAGGAGGGTCTGTAGGTAGCAGGGTCTGTAGGTAAAGGGGGTCTGTAGGTAGGAGGGTCTGTAGGTAGCAGGTCGTAGGTAAAGGGGTCTGTAGGTAGGAGGGTCTGTAGGTAGCAGGGTCTGGTAGGTAAAGGGGGTCTGTAGGTAGCAGGTCTGTAGGTAAAGGGGGTCTGTAGGTAGCAGGGTCTGTAGGTAAAGGGGGTCTGTAGGTAGCAGGGTCTGTAGGTAGCAGGGTCTGTAGGTAAAGGGGGTCTGTAGGTAGAGGCTCTGTAGGTAGCAGGGTCTGTAGGTAATGGGGGTCTGTAGGTAGCAGGGTCTGTAGGTAAAGGGGGTCTGTAGGTAGAGGCTCTGTAGGTAAAGGGGTCTGTAGGTAGGAGGCTCTGTAGGTAAAGGGGTCTGTAGGTAGCAGGGTCTGTAGGTAGGAGGGTCTGTAGGTAGCAGGGTCTGTAGGTAAAGGGGGTCTGTAGGTAGCAGGGTCTGTAGGTAAAGGGGGTCTGTAGGTAGCAGGGTCTGTAGGTAAAGGGGGTCTGTAGTAGGAGGGTTCGAATCTCAAGATTAAAAGTTTTCAAAATTCAAAGGTTCATCATCAGATGCTCAGCAGCTTCACTGTAGAAATGGCAATGAAATTCTTCTGACCTGAGCTCCTCCAACAATGCAACATATATAATAAAATACACAAATACAAATACAAAATTGTGCAAGAAGTCTATATACAGGTACATAGAATATGATATATACAAGAACAGAATATGAAATTCAATAATGTACATTAAGACAAAATTAAATATGGTTTATTGCGGTGATAACTATTTAGATAAATAATTAAATTGCAAGATGACAAACAGATGAATGTCTGTAGGTAAGGGGGTCTGCAGTTAAAGGGGTCAAAATTCAGTTTCCGTCACCAAAATAAATCAATGTTTGTGTCCACAGAGATAATCCCTCGGAGAGGCTGGGAAACCTGAAAAACGGCGTCAAAGACATCCAGAAACACAAGTAAGACTGCCAACACCCGATTGGCTGTTTCAGCTCTCACTTAACTGATAAGACAAATAAACTCACCTGTGTCTCTATGTTCAGGTGGTTTGAAGGTTTTAACTGGAGGGTCTCAGGAAAGGACCTGACAACGCCCATCACACCTTATGTGAGTTTAACTGTGCCCAGTGCAAGGCCGTCAGAGGGTTAAACTTTTCCAGTTGCCGGTGTTTGAGGTGTTTGACTCCGCGTTGTTCTTTCCAGGTTTCGTCTCCAACCGACACCAGTAACTTCGACAGTTTTCCTGAAGACACAGATGAGCCTCCACGGACGACATCTCTGGTTTGGGATTACGACTTTTAGTCCAGTATGGTTCAGAAACCTTACACCTGCCAGTGAGGTCCAAACCTGAGAGAAAGACGACTTCTCACAAGATCGTCATGCAACTTTGCCTGAGTTGTTTTAAAAGCGTTGCTGGACTCTGTGGAAGTGAAACCCTGAATGATTTGAAGCCACAAAGTGATACGAGCACCAAATGTGGAAAAGGCAGCAGAGGGAAATCTCGCTAATCAAACTGGTCTTATGTGTTCAAAAGGAACCTGAGATACCAGAACACCTGAGAGCTAGAAGATTAAGGTAGTTCAAGGAGGAGACAAATCACCTGTTCACGCCACTGTTTCTAAGACCAGGGCCACTTGTTTACAAGATCTGCAAATACGTCCTGGAAATCTCAGAGTGAAGCAATCCTGGTCCAAACTGACCAGTATGACTTTTACACCTCGAGAAAGTCATCCTCCAGATTTCAGAGAGCTGGAACAAAGACGTTTTTGTAATGCTTAATGTTTCTTTGAACCGAGAACAGCCCTGAGTCCTTGTTTGTTTGCTGCAGCTGAACTTTGGGTATGTCCGTCCATCAGCAGTTGCTCACACAGTTCAGGCTTCTTTATGTCCTGTGTATTGCTTTAAGACTTCTTGTCCAATATATTGCTGCAAGAAAATTGATTATGATGTCTTTAAGAGAAGGAAATTAGCCCTAAAGGTCTCATGGTAACACATACGCGATCTTTGTTTCGGCAAAAGAGTAAGAGAAAGAAAAAGTAATTCTTCATCTGCAGCTGCAAGACAATTATTTATCAGTTCTCTAAGAGCAGGAAATCAGCCCTAAAGGTCCTCAAATAATGCATATCCTTTGTCGTGGCAAAAGATTACAACAAAGAGCAAGTAATCCATTCGATTTTAGAGACCTACGGAAATATTATCGTCAAATCCACCAAGAAATGAAAGACACTTTTGTCAATGAATGACTCCGAGATAGATGGTAGAACAACCCTCATTCTTTGTTTTCTGAACAGGGGTATCTCCACACACCACAGTACAGGCCTTGCTTTATGTCCTATAAAATGCTGCAGCTCTTAAAGGTACATTAGTTAATGACGACTGCCGGAAACCGGCTGCAAAAACCCTGACACTGAATCGGAGTAAATCTAAGGAATCTTGTCACAAAGTGCTTTCCAGAAACACACAAGGCTGGATCACGATGTCAAAGTGCATAGTCTTGCACATATTCAACCAAATGGACATACAGTACAGCTAACCTGGGGAAGGGTATACCAGTGAAGAGAGAGGCTTACTGGTGTGGTTCAGGAGCATTCATAGATGGTGGCTCCATGTGGACCGTAGTGGGTTAATCCAGTTGTGTCGACAAGGACGGAGGGGTTGGTTACTTCCTCAGTAAGATGACCCAAAAGTATGGCGTTGGTCTAATTGTGTAAAAGCTAAGAAATGCTGCCGTTTAACAAATGAAAAGACAACATCCTGATCACATCAGAGACAACATGGCAATGTTTATCTGCAGCCAATGGGAAGCCTCTCTCAAGTGTCCTTTCTGGCATTTGTGCTGTGATATCCGGAAGCGATTCTGGAAGTCCGTTGGGGCTTTTCTGACTCTGTGAACCCAGGTTTGGCTCTCTGGGATCAGGCTGAAGGAAAGACTGAATCTCTGAAGAGGTCACCGTGATGCCTTCGCTTCTCATTTCATATCGGGAACTGTAAATCCAAAGACGGTGTGGCAACTGCAGCGCTGCGGAGGAGATATGAACATTTCTAACTTTAAACGTTCCTTTTCTCCTTCCTTATGGTGTGGATCATAGCATGAGAAAACTCAGATTTTGTACCCATTTCCAAATGTTCCTACATACTTTTTGCACACATGCACATTTAAATCTTGCGGCCACATGCACGACACAGTTTCATTGGTTGTGAAGTGTTTCAGCGAGTTTAAGGACTATTTCTATTTCCTGTCCGATGATCGAGATATACTTGCTTTTCCGACATGTACTCATCAACTCAACGTAATGTATTTAAAATGATAAAATGCAAATAATAATGAAACTTAAGACAATTAAAAGTTAAAATAGGATGAATAATAGATTTTTCTTTATCTTTTCTATCTAAGTTCACAGTTTTGTATTTTTGTTGTCGTTACAGTTGAACTTGTTCTCTAAACGTTTTCAAAAATCGTATTTACAACCAATTTGGACATTATGATTAGTTAAAGGCACACGGTGTTCAGGTTTCATGCTTGCAGTAACTCCGCTTTGACTTGAAGTAGACGTGCAGTCTTTGTATTTCTTCCAGAGTGAAACCATATCAACAGATACGTCTATTTATTTATATTTTGTATTAATATTCTGTGGCCTTTCGTAAAAGCAGCTAACGTCGTCTCAGCGGTCTGAATCTGTTTCGTGATATTTTTGTTACTTCTGTGAGCTCTGCATGAAAATATTGGAGCATTTCAGTTTCTCCACAAGACGACGGCAGGTTTTAAAGAGGCCCTATTCTGCTTTGTTCAATTCTAGAACATCGTGACATCACTATGTAACACTCACGCTCCTATAGGGTAGCGCTCCAACACATTGTACGTGATAGGCTAAGGGGCGGGACATCTCTAAGCGGTTGACCAATCACAACAGAGCCGGCCAGCTAACCAATCAGAGCAGACTAGGCTCTGGTTTCAGACAGAGGGTGAAAAGAGGTGTGCAGCACAAAGAGCTTTTTGAACATTAAAGCATGGAGACATGCCACAGTCAGAAATGCAAATAAAGTCTGAGATTATAAAGTCATACATTTGTTAAAAAACAATTATACATTTTATTTTGCAAATCTTAGGCTTTGAAGTTGGGGATTAAATTATTTATATTTATTTTTTGTTATCGTTTTATAATTATGCTCTAGTAAATTCTCTGAATATGAACCGAAATATATGAATGTATTCCGGTTAAGAGTCGTAATATTAACTCACCGCCACACTGCCAGCAGACGGCTTGATTTTATATTCAGCTAAATGATATTTTGTGGTTATCAGAAGGTATCTCAGATGTATTTGTATGTACTGGAAATATAGTATTTTATGATGTGTCAGCTGTTTCTAGATTATCATTATTAGTGGCTGTCATGTTTTTGCCATGTTTAAAAAAGCTTTATTTAATATGACTGTTACAAATAAAATAAAAAGACTTTTTGCAGAAGTAGTTTGTTCTGTTTGAAAAATAAAAGCATTAAGACATCTGGGCTTTGTTCCTTATTTCAGGTAAAGACACATTTTTGGGGGTGAAATAATTCATATTTAAAAGCCTTTTTTTTTTAAATGTAACTGATGCTTTTTATAGTTATTTTTTTGTATTTAGGCTTCATTTATTTCCATATTGTAGTCCTATGCAGGCAAGATATTGTCTACAATATTTTGTACTTTCTAGTTGGGTTACAATGTAGGGGTCTTGAAATCTCCTTGCTCATGTTGTGGTAGAAGGGAACGAGGAAGTAGACAAATTAGCTAAACTATCGTTAAAAAGACAGTCAACAGACATAGAAATACCATTAAGTCAACGGAGGTTAAAACCATTATTAATGTTCATATACGGAAAACTTGTCAAGAATACTGTGATCTCAGCGATACAGGAAGGCATCTCTCCAGCGTCCAGAAACATGTAGGCGTAGAAGACGAAGCAGGAGCCCAAGGGAAGAAAAGGTCATTACACGGTTAAGGACACACAGGAGTAAAGCAGACACTCCACAGAATTGGCATGCACCCCACTGGACTCTGTACAGATTGCCATAAACCGGAAACCGTCAAACAGACAGTCTTAATAGACTGCCACAAATACGGAGATGCGAGGAGAGTGCTAGCTACTAAGTTAGCTAATGAAAAACTCAGCCTTACTTTGGGGAATCTGCTGGGGACATCACAGGAAGTCTTTAAACTGCTGAAAAAAACGTGCAAACGGAGGGGTAGGGGTAGAGGGTAAGGTGTAGAGGGCGGTTTGGAATTGGGCCTATACCTGCTGCTCCACCTGACCAACACTGTGTGTCCGTCAGGAAACACGCTGTTTACAAATAGTTCCTGCAAACATTAACTGATAAACTGCACAATAAGATAGACATTAAATATCGTCACACAGATGTTAACAACCTCATGTTACCTCGTATTGTTTATAACTCAGGATCATATCCCAGTTTCTAGTCTGGAAAATGGTAAAAGTGTGCATTTTATTATAAAGTTGTGTATATTTAGGCTACAGGGACTGTTGCAAAAACCAAGCAGCTTCTAAACATCAGGTTTTAAAACAAAAAGTGTTTTACAAAAAAGAAACACCATTAAAGATTTGTGGGGTTTTATTCCAAGAGATGCTGATTTGAAACCTTTGTTACGAAAGTTACGGCATTTCCCGTTTCTGCCGGAGAGAGGGGAGTTCGCCCCAAAGCCTCCTGCTGTTTTTCACCTCCATCTGACAGGAGGAGCCTCGTTCAGCTGCGAGTGAGACTACAGACGGAGTTCACTCCATCGCGGAGGGGGAGTGGGTTTGGTTTGGAATTGGGCCTGAGACTACAGACGGAGTTCACTCCATCACGGAGGGGGAGTGGGTGTGGTTTGGAATTGGGCCTGAGACTACAGACGGAGTTCACTCCATCACGGAGGGGGAGTGGGTGTGATTTGGAATTGGGCCTGAGACTACAGACGGAGTTCACTCCATCACGGAGGGGGAGTGGTGTGGTTTGGAATTGGGCCTGAGACTACAGACGGAGTTCACTCCATCACGGAGTGGGAGTGGGTGTGGTTTGGAATTGGGCCTGAGACTACAGACGGAGTTCACTCCATCACGGAGGGGGAGTGGGTGTGGTTTGGAATTGGGCCTGAGACTACAGACGGAGTTCACTCCATCACGGAGTGGGAGTGGGTGTGGTTTGGAATTGGGCCTGAGACTACAGACGGAGTTCACTCCATCACGGAGGGGAGTGGGTGTGGTTTGGAATTGGGCCTGAGACTACAGACGGAGTTCACTCCATCACGGAGTGGGAGTGGGTGTGGTTTGGAATTGGGCCTGAGACTACAGACGGAGTTCACTCCATCACGGAGGGGGAATGAAACCCTACCCTACAAAATGAAGCACACCAGGTGTGTGCGGGTGAGTGATTTTTACTCAAACTTGATCATTTTTTATTTGTAAATTAACGTAATGTTGTTTTCTTAACACGGATTAATCCCCTTTACTAAAACCACCGTTTTTTATTATTTGTATATTTTGAACGTGTTTTGGATTCCGAACATTTTAAGTAATTTTGCCTTTTGACTAACTTAAAAACGTTGTCAACATGCATCACTAACTTGTTCTCATTAAGGATATACTGAGTAATTCGGCTCTACAAATGTACACAATTAGCTCTAAAAGATGAGAGTAAAGCCGGGATATTTATGTCCGTGTGGGCGTGCTGTCATTATCCCAACACTGAAGGAGTTCCCAGCAGCCAAACATCAAATAAACTGAAAAGTTATTTTGAATTCTTAATTGGATGATTTGTTCTATGCCGAATTCATCCCAAGACTCATAATTATTCAGAATATATATCTAAAGGCTTAGAAAGATATTAATTAGCTGCACATAAACAAGATTACCTTTAAGTCTCATGATTTCTATATGGAGTCTGGTAGTCCTGCCTCAAACTGCGACCAAAAGCAGATCTTGCTCTAAAAAGCAAGATCTGCTTTGTTTTGCTCTTTTATAAACCCTTCTTACTCGTTGAAACAACCATGGATGTTTAATATAAATCTGGATGTTATACTGAGTAATTCTGCATTAAAAATGTTATAAGTAACAGACCATTAAAGTAAAAGGGCATTTTTTCGTGTTTCGGTCTGCCGTCAAACTAACTGAAAAGTTAAGGTTTAAAAAAATATTCTTAATGGATGATTATTTCTCTGCCGAATTAACACAAAGACCCCCTATTCAGATATATCTCCTAAAATATTAATTTGCTGCCCTTAAATAAGATTACCTTTAATTCTCATGATTTCTCGATGGAGTCTGGCGAGCCATGCCTTTTTTGTAAATCTTCTCAACATGTTCTCAACATCCGTGGTTGTTTTACAAACACGGATGTTTAATATAAACCTGGATGTTATTCTGAGTAATTCGGCTTACATTTTGGTGCTTGTTTCTTATTATTTAAATAGTGGCACAGGGTTGTATTCATGTGACTGTAATTCATGCAATGTTTCCTTTGTAAACCCTTCATACATTAAACGCATTATTATTATGGTCTGTGCATGTTCTATTAACACTATTTCTCTGTTGGTACAGACAGGTACAGTTCACGCTCATGCCTCCGGTCTTTTTTATGAATGAGAAACACACACGTGACGTCATCAGGAAGCCCCCCTCCTCCCCCCTCTGCTGAGGGAGAGAGAGAGAGAGAGAGAGAGAGAAGAAGAGAGAGAGAGAGAGAGAGAGAGAGATGTTGTCATTAGTCTCTCGCCCTCCTCAGCCTGAGGATGAGTAATCCACCGAGGAGGGAGGGGGAGGGAGGAGGGAGGAAACAGGAGGGAGGAGGGAGGAAACAGGAAGCCTACGCAGCTTCAGCATCAGAGAGCAGAACCAGACGATGGAGATTCAAAACCTGTGAGTGCTTCTACACAGCGGGGCTGACTAACGCCTGGAACTATAGCAGAATTCATATTTTTGTGTCACGTTTTGGAACTGGCTAATCGCTGGAGTGCAGAGGTGGGATTTATATTTCTGTTCTCTCTCATGTGCAGCGGTGCAGACTAATCTCTGGACAGGAGGGAGGCTCCGTGCACGACACCTGACTAATTCATGGTGAGCCGGTCAGCCTCCTCTGGACTGTGGGGGCAGACTACGTCCTGAACAGCAACCATCCGTCTCCTCCACATGTGGTGCTCCAGAGGCTGGGACCTGGCTAGTATCTGGAATATCTGATCAGAACAGCAGCTCCTGTGTGTAGCAGCCCGCCCCCCCCACCTCTCCTCCTGCTGGGACCAGGCTAATCTCTGGATCATGTTCTGTTTCTGCCTGCAGAGCTCCCTGCTGAAGCTCCGGGCTCTGGAGGGGGAGGGGGGGCCGTCGCCGGGATCCTCCCCCGACGAGAGCCCCCCTCCTCTGGGCAGCAAGGGGCAGAAGAGCCCCCCCAGCCCGGGGGAGACAGTGGGGGGGAAACACCGGCTCTCTGCCACAGCCCCCCCCCCACTGACGAGAACAGCCCCCCAGGTAAATTATTATAATAATACATTTAATTTTTATAGTGCTTTTCCTGGTGGTCAAAGATCAGAAACAGTAGTCCTATACACCTGTCTGTCGTCTGCCTGTCTGTCTGCCTGTCTGTCTGCCTGTCTGTCTGTCTGTCTGATTGTGACGTCACTAAACTGTAGACAGTTTACACATGAGGGTACTTGTAGTAACACATACTACTAAACGGGCATCGTGTTTCCAGGTGTCGGAGTTTTACTGCGTACTAGATTTAAGGTTTAATGTTATTATTATAAATGTTTACATTTATATTATAATTATATCTATATTATTATTTATATTATTGAATATATTAAATATATGTATTTATCTCAGGATCAGGATAATTCAATACAGCTTTTCAAAATAAGAGCAGCTTTAAACCAGCTGTGGTGGACTTTGCTAGGTTAGTTAAAGCAATGTTTTTCAGAATAAAAGCTGCCTTAAACCAACTCTGTGAAACTCTTCCAGGATGATTTTATAAGAAAGATTTGATACAGGTATTTCACAATAAGAGTTTAAACGTTAAATACGGGCTTATCACATTAAGAAATCCCTGAAACCAGCAGCTGATCCTGGTTCAGTTTGTTAAAGGGCCCATGTCATGGCCATTTCTACTGATCATAATTCCATTGTTGAGGTCTACTAGAATAGATTTACATTGTTCAATGTTCCAAGATCACATTAGTTTCTCATACAGCATCTCTGTATAGTATGTCTATTCACTCTCTGTCCTAAATGCCTTGTTGGAGCTCCTGCCCCCCCCTCCCTGTGAGCCCAGTGGCGGTCTGCGAGACAGCGAGACACAGCGAAACTCAGCCTGGGCACACACACACACACACACCCCAGCCTGGCTGGGAGTTTGTGTGTGTGCCCAGAGTTCCGCGGTGTCTCGCTGTCTCGCCGACCCCACACCAGTGAGCCAGCTCACAGTGTCCCGCTCCTCGCAGCAGCGAGCCTCGCAACGTCCCGCCGTGTGTGTGTGTGTGAGGAAGTCCGCGGATTGGTCCAAACATAACGGCTTCGCGACGTAACGTACGTTACTATACCCAAGAAGTAAACAATGGAAAAGAGAGATCTCCACGAGGTTCTGGGGCAGCACAGACAGGTCTTCTCTGTGTTAGAGTTTTACTCCCTACAGGGTGCACTTTGAGGGTTTGTGACTCTGCAGACCGTTTACATGCAGAAGCTTCATAACACACAAGGGGACGGGTCATAACCGGAAAAGCATGACATGGGACCTTTAAGTGAATTCTGGCTTTTCATAATAAAAGCCTTTTTTAAACAAATCCTGGTTGACTTTGTTGATTGATTTAAGTCAGGCTTTTCAAAATAAGAGTTGATTGTGTATTGTTGATGTTAACAGTAATGGTTTTCCTGTTTCTGCAGAGCCCCTCGCCCCCCCAGCCCTACAGGTGAGGAAGGGGGGGGGGCGCTCCTCCAGCTGTTATCGGGGGGGCCCGGCCCGCTGCCCTCCCCCCGCTGTCTCACCCACAGCCTGAGGTTCAACTCTGACCCCGAGGCAGCGCCCTCCCCCCCTGCAGCCAGCAGTACATGTGAGTACCTGTCTTTAAGAAGCTCTTATTGTGAAAAACCTGTCCATCTGTCTGATTTTAAGAAGCTCTTGTTGTGAAAAACGTGTCCGCCTCTGTCTGTATGTCTGATTTCAAGAAGCTCTTATTTAGAAAAACCTGTCTGTCTCTCAGTCTCACCTGTCTGTCTCTCTCTCCGTATGTCTGATTTCAAGAAGCTCTTATTTTGAAAAACCTGTCTGTCTCTCCATCTCACCTGTCTGTCTGATTATAAGAAGCTCTTATTGTGAAAAACCTGTCTTTACCTTTCTGTCTCTCACCTCTCTGTCTGTCTGTCTCTCTGTTTACCTGTCTATCTCTCTGTTTACCTGTCTGTCTCTCTCTTTGTTTACCTGTCTGTCTCTCTCTCACCTGTCTGTCTCTCTGTTTACCTGTCTGTCTCTCTCTTTGTTTACCTGTCTGTCTCTCTCTCACCTGTCTGTCTCTCTGTTTACCTGTCTGTCTCTCACCTGTCTGTCTCTCTGTCTACCTGTCTGTCTCTCTCTCTGTTTACCTGTCTGTCTCTCTGTCTACCTGTCTGTCTCTCTGTCTACCTGTCTGTCTCTCACCTGTCTGTCTCTCTGTCTACCTGTCTGTCTCTCACCTGTCTGTCTCTCTGTCTACCTGTCTGTCTCTCTCTCTGTTTACCTGTCTGTCTCTCTGTCTACTTGTCTGTCTCTCACCTGTCTGTCTCTCTGTCTACCTGTCTGTGTGCAGGTGTCGGGCTCTGGACCGGGTCGATGTCTCGGAGGACCCAGGCTCGCCCTCCGCCTCGTTTCTCACGCGGCAGATTCAGGCCCTGAAGAAGAAAGTCCGTCGCTTTGAGGACCAGTTTGAGCAGGACATGAAGTACAAGGTGGACACTGCTGTTCATTTAATACATCAATTAACAAAATACATCAATTAACCAATTAATACGCTGGATTTAGTCTGCTGTGTTCGGATAATCCAAGACGGGCTTTTCAAAATAAGAAACTAATCCTGTTTGTCTTTGTGATGTTTATAGAAGACAGGCTTTTCAAAATAAGAGCGTCTTAAAAACTAGTAATCATTCAATTTGTCACGTAAACTCAAGTTGGTATTTTCAAAATAAGAGCTGCTCATTAACAGCTCTATGAACCGACTCGAGTCCTGAATCAGGGTTATGTTTATTCAAGGCAGGCTTTTCAAAATAAGGCGTCTTAAAAACTAGCAATCGTTCAATTTGTCACGTAAACTCAAGTTGGTATTTTCAAAATAAGAGCTACTTATTAACAGCTCTATGAAACAAATCGAGTCCTGAATCAGGGTAAGGGTTATTCAAGGCAGGCTTTTCAAAATAAGAGCTGCTTAATACGAGCTTAATGACAGTTGGATGTCAGTATTTTGACGTGATGAGATCATTTATTTTCAAAAATAAAGCATTCACCCAGAGTTTCACTTCCTGTTTGTGTTTCAGCCGACACACAACGATAAATACTCGAACCCTGAGATGATCCGAGTGATGGGGGAGCTGGCCACGGCTCGCAAGCGACTGAAAGGTAAGACAACAGATCAGAGACGTGTAGGAGACATGAGCTCTGAGTCAAACAGTCCAGACTATCAAACACCTGAGCTCTGTGAAGTGCCTCGATAAACATGCATCTGTTTGTCATCTTGCAATTTAATTATTTATCTAAATAGTTATCACCGCAATAAACCATATTTAATTTAGTCTTAATGTAAATTATTTAATTTCATATTCTGTTTTTGTAGATATCATATTCTATTTACATGTATATAGACTTCTTGTACTATTTTTTATTTGTATTATATATGTAGCGTCGTTGGAGGAGCTCAGCTCAGAAGAGTTTCCCACATTTCCCAAATTGGGATCAATAAAGTACTCTTTATCTTATCTGTCTTATATGACAATAAAACCTTTGAATCTTGAATGTGTTCCTGCAGAGATGGTTAAAGTACACACATCCTTTACTCACGTAGAAGTACACATCCTTTACTCACGTAGAAGTACACATCCTTTACTCACGTAGAAGTACACATCCTTTACTCATGTAGAAGTACACACATCCTTTACTCACGTAGAAGTACACACATCCTTTACTCAAGCAGAAGTACACACATCCTTTACTCAAGTCGAAGTACACACATCCTTTACTCAAGTAGAAGTACACATCCTTTACTCACGTAGAAGTACACACATCCTTTCCTCAAGTAGAAGTACACACATCCTTTACTCAAGACGAAGTACACACATCCTTTACTCAAGTAGAAGTACACATCCTTTACTCACGTAGAAGTACACATCCTTTACTCACGTAGAAGTACACATCCTTTACTCACGTAGAAGTACACATCCTTTACTCACGTAGAAGTACACACATCCTTTACTCACGTAGAAGTACACACATCCTTTACTCAAGTAGAAGTACACATCCTTTACTCAAGCAGAAGTACACACATCCTTTACTCAAGCAGAAGTACACACATCCTTTACTCAAGTCGAAGTACAGACATCCTTTACTCACGTAGAAGTACACACATCCTTTACTCAAGTAGAAGTACACACATCCTTTACTCACGTAGAAGTAACACATCCTTTACTCAAGTAGAAGTACACATCCTTTACTCAAGCAGAAGTACACACATCCTTTACTCAAGCAGAAGTACACACATCCTTTACTCAAGTCGAAGTACACATATCCTTTACTCACGTAGAAGTACACACATCCTTTACTCAAGTAGAAGTACACACACATCCTTTACTCAAAGAGAAGTACACATCCTTTACTCAAGTAGAAGTACACACATCCTTTACTCAAGCAGAAGTACACACATCCTTTACTCAAGCAGAAGTAACACATCCTTTACTCAAAGAGAAGTACACATATCCTTTACTCACGTAGAAGTACACACATCCTTCACTCAAGTAGAAGTACACACATCCTTTACTCAAGTCGAAGTACACACATCCTTTACTCAAGCAGAAGTACACACATCCTTTACTCAAGTCGAAGTACACACATCCTTTACTCAAGTAGAAGTACACATCCTTTACTCACGTAGAAGTACACACATCCTTTCCTCAAGTAGAAGTACACACATCCTTTACTCAAGACGAAGTCACACATCCTTTACTCAAGTAGAAGTACACATCCTTTACTCACGTAGAAGTACACACATCCTTTCCTCAAGTAGAAGTACACACATCCTTTACTCACGCAGAAGTACACACATCCTTTACTCAAGCAGAAGTACACACATCCTTTACTCAAGTAGAAGTACAAATCCTTACTCACGTAGAAGTACACACATCCTTTCCTCAAGTAGAAGTACACACTTTACTCAAGTAGAAGTACAGATACTCGTGTTTAAAAATACTCTGGTGAAAGTAGAAGTACTGACTAAACTTCTTTACTCAAGTCAAAGTAAAGAGGCTTTGAAATGTACTTCAGTAAAAAGTACCCATAACTAGCAGCTGTTTTAAAGAGTACCTGACCTCCCTTTATATTAATAGAACAATAATGTCATTGTTAGCTAATGAATGTTTCCATGCTGAACAACGGCAACATGACAACGTTTTCATTGGTCCCTCTTCTTTAGAGAAGACCAGGAAATGATGGATACACGGATCGTGTTCAAATCAATAGGCACGCAATGACTCTAAATAATAATGATCACGCCACCAAACACACATTCAGACTAAAGGAACCAGCCTGTGTGGAACATGGAAGAAGTAGAAAGTACAGGTATTTGGGTTCAACATGGAAGAAGTAGAAAGTACAGGTATTTGGGTTCAACATGTAAGAAGTAGAAAGTACAGGTATTTGGGTTCAACATGGAAGAAGTAGAAAGTACAGGTATTTGGGTTCAACATGTAAGAAGTAGAAAGTACAGGTATTTGGGTTCAACATGGAAGAAGTAGAAAGTTCAGGTATTTGGGTTCAACATGTAAGAAGTAGAAAGTACAGGTATTTGGGTTCAACATGGAAGAAGTAGAAAGTACAGGTATTTGAGTTCAACATGTAAGAAGTAGAAAGTACAGGTATTTGTGTTTCAACATGTAAGAAGTAGAAAGTACAGGTATTTGGGTTCAAAGTGTAAGAAGTAAAAGTACAGGTATTTGAGTTCAACATGGAAGAAGTAGAAAGTACAGGTATTTGGGTTCAACATGGAAGAAGTAGAAAGTACAGGTATTTGGGTTCAAAGTGTAAGAAGTAGAAAGTACAGGTATTTGAGTTCAACATGGAAAAGTAGAAAGTACAGGTATTTGGGTTCAACATGGAAGAAGTAGAAAGTACAGGTATTTGAGTTCAACATGTAAGAAGTAGAAAGTACAGGTATTTGTGTTCAACATGTAAGAAGTAGAAAGTACAGGTATTTGGGTTCAACATGTAAGAAGTAGAAAGTACAGGTATTTGGGTTCAAAGTGTAAGAAGTAGAAAGTACAGGTATTTGAGTTCAACATGGAAGAAGTAGAAAGTACAGGTATTTGTGTTCAACATGGAAGAAGTAGAAAGTACAGGTATTTGGGTTCAACATGTAAGAAGTAGAAAGTACAGGTATTTGTGTTCAACATGTAAAGTAGAAAGTACAGGTATTTGGGTTCAACATGTAAGAAGTAGAAGTACAGGTATTTGGGTTCAAAGTGTAAGAAGTAGAAAGTACAGGTATTTGTGTTCAACATGGAAGAAGTAGAAAGTACAGGTATTTGTGTTCAACATGTGAGAAGTAGAAAGTACAGGTATTTGGGTTCAACATGTAAGAAGTAGAAAGTACAGGTATTTGAGTTCAACATGTAAGAAGTAGAAAGTACAGGTATTTGGGTTCAACATGTGAGAAGTAGAAAGTACAGGTATTTGGGTTCAACATGTGAGAAGTAGAAAGTACAGGTATTTGGGTTCAACATGTAAGAAGTAGAAAGTACAGGTATTTGGGTTCAACATGTAAGAAGTAGAAAGTACAGGTATTTGTGTTCAACATGGAAGAAGTAGAAAGTACAGGTATTTGAGTTCAACATGTAAGAAGTAGAAAGTACAGGTATTTGGTTCAACATGTAAGAAGTAGAAAGTACAGGTATTTGGGTTCAACATGTAAGAAGTAGAAAGTACAGGTATTTGTGTTCAACATGGAAGAAGTAGAAAGTACAGGTATTTGGGTTCAACATGTAAGAAGTAGAAAGTACAGGTATTTGGGTTCAACATGTAAGAAGTAGAAAGTACAGGTATTTGGGTTCAACATGGAAGAAGTAGAAAGTACAGGTATTTGGGTTCAACATGTAAGAAGTAGAAAGTACAGGTATTTGGGTTCAAAGTGTAAGAAGTAGAAAGTACAGGTATTTGGGTTCAAAGTGTAAGAAGTAGAAAGTACAGGTATTTGGGTTCAACATGTAAGAAGTAGAAAGTACAGGTATTTGGGTTCAACATGGAAGAAGTAGAAAGTACAGGTATTTGAGTTCAACATGTAAGAAGTAGAAAGTACAGGTATTTGGGTTCAAAGTGTAAGAAGTAGAAAGTACAGGTATTTGGGTTCAAAGTGTAAGAAGTAGAAAGTACAGGTATTTGGGTTCAACATGTAAGAAGTAGAAGTACAGGTATTTGTGTTCAACATGGAAGAAGTAGAAAGTACAGGTATTTGAGTTCAACATGTAAGAAGTAGAAAGTACAGGTATTTGGGTTCAACATGTAAGAAGTAAAAGTTCAGGTATTTGTGTTCAACATTTAAGAAGTAGAAAGTACAGGTATTTGGGTTCAAAGTGTAAGAAGTAGAAAGTACAGGTATTTGGGTTCAAAGTGTAAGAAGTAGAAAGTACAGGTATTTGGGTTCAACATGTAAGAAGTAGAAAGTACAGGTATTTGTGTTCAACATGGAAGAAGTAGAAAGTACAGGTATTTGGGTTCAACATGTAAGAAGTAGAAAGTACAGGTATTTGGGTTCAAAGTGTAAGAAGTAGAAAGTACAGGTATTTGGGTTCAAAGTGTAAGAAGTAGAAGTACAGGTATTTGGGTTCAACATGTAAGAAGTAGAAAGTACAGGTATTTGGGTTCAACATGTAAGAAGTAGAAAGTACAGGTATTTGGGTTCAACATGTAAGAAGTAGAAAGTACAGGTATTTGGGTTCAACATGTAAGAAGTAGAAAGTACAGGTATTTGGGTTCAACATGTAAGAAGTAGAAAGTTCAGGTATTTGTGTTCAACATGTAAGAATTAGAAAGTACAGGTATTTGGGTTCAACATGTAAGAAGTAGAAAGTACAGGTATTTGGGTTCAAAGTGTAAGAAGTAGAAAGTACAGGTATTTGAGTTCAACATGGAAGAAGTAGAAAGTACAGGTATTTGGGTTCAACATGGAAGAAGTAGAAAGTACAGGTATTTGAGTTCAACATGTAAGAAGTAGAAAGTACAGGTATTTGTGTTCAACATGTAAGAAGTAGAAAGTACAGGTATTTGGGTTCAACATGTAAGAAGTAGAAAGTACAGGTATTTGGGTTCAAAGTGTAAGAAGTAGAAAGTACAGGTATTTGAGTTCAACATGGAAGAAGTAGAAAGTACAGGTATGTGTGTTCAACATGGAAGAAGTAGAAAGTACAGGTATTTGGGTTCAAAGTGTAAGAACTAGAAAGTACAGGTATTTGTGTTCAACATGGAAGAAGTAGAAAGTACAGGTATTTGGGTTCAACATGTAAGAAGTAGAAAGTACAGGTATTTGGGTTCAAAGTGTAAGAAGTAGAAAGTACAGGTATTTGGGTTCAACATGTAAGAAGTAGAAAGTACAGGTATTTGTGTTCAACATGGAAGAAGTAGAAAGTACAGGTATTTGGGTTCAAAGTGTAAGAAGTAGAAAGTACAGGTATTTGTGTTCAACATGGAAGAAGTAGAAAGTACAGGTACTTGGGTTCAACATGTAAGAAGTAGAAAGTACAGGTATTTGGGTTCAAAGTGTAAGAAGTAGAAAGTACAGGTATTTGTGTTCAACATGGAAGAAGTAGAAAGTACAGGTATTTGGTTCAACATGTAAGAAGTAGAAAGTACAGGTATTTGGGTTCAACATGTAAGAAGTAGAAAGTACAGGTATTTGGGTTCAACATGTAAGAAGTAGAAAGTACAGGTATTTGTGTTCAACATGTAAAAGTAGAAAGTACAGGTATTTGGGTTCAACATGTAAGAAGTAGAAAGTACAGGTATTTGGGTTCAAAGTGTAAGAAGTAGAAAGTACAGGTATTTTGTGTTCAACATGGAAGAAGTAAAAGTACAGGTATTGTGTTCAACATGTGAGAAGTAGAAAGTACAGGTATTTGGTTCAACATGTAAGAAGTAGAAAGTACAGTATTTGAGTTCAACATGTAAGAAGTAGAAAGTACAGGTATTTGGGTTCAACATGTGAGAAGTAGAAAGTACAGGTATTTGGGTTCAACATGTGAGAAGTAGAAAGTACAGGTATTTGGGTTCAACATGTAAGAAGTAGAAAGTACAGGTATTTGGGTTCAACATGTAAGAAGTAGAAAGTACAGGTATTTGTGTTCAACATGGAAGAAGTAGAAAGTACAGGTATTTGAGTTCAACATGTAAGAAGTAGAAAAGTACAGGTATTTGGGTTAACATGTAAGAAGTAGAAAGTACAGGTATTTGGGTTCAACATGTAAAGTATAAAGTACAGGTATTGTGTTCAACATGGAAGAAGTAGAAAGTACAGGTATTTGGGTTCAACATGTAAGAAGTAGAAAGTACAGTATTTGGGTTCAACATGTAAGAAGTAGAAAGTACAGGTATTTGGGTTCAACATGGAAGAAGTAGAAAGTACAGGTATTTGGGTTCAACATGTAAGAAGTAGAAAGTACAGGTATTTGGGTTCAAAGTGTAAGAAGTAGAAAGTACAGGTATTTGGGTTCAAAGTGTAAGAAGTTAAAGTACAGGTATTTGGGTTCAACATGTAAGAAGTAGAAAGTACAGGTATTTGGGTTCAACATGGAAGAAGTAGAAAGTACAGGTATTTGGGTCAACAT
>JAAKFY010000008.1:1388663-1423663 GCA_011823955.1 Dissostichus mawsoni
AATAGGTAAAACATAAAATACTTTCTAACAGCAAACCTAGTATTTGTCTCTACATGTGAATGATGTTTGTTTTCTGTTACTGCAGGCTGTACCGGACATTTAAAGACAGTAAATATCTGTACATGCTGATGGAGGCTTGTCTGGGAGGAGAGGTGTGGACGATTCTCAGAGACAGGTACAAATCAATCTTTCATTTAATATTAATCTGCATTTACTGTACCTGTATCTCTGGGTTAAAAGTTGGACCTTCAGCGCAGTAAAACCAGACTCCTGAAGGGGTTCAAACGTCCTCAGATCCGTCAGCGCCTCACAGTTCCTCCACCGTTGTGTTTTCAGAGGTTCGTTCGAAGACTCGACCACCAGGTTCTACACGGCCTGCGTCGTGGAGGCGCTCGCGTACCTGCACGCTAAAGGCATCATTTACCGAGACCTGAAACCTGAAAACCTCATCCTGGACAGCCGGGGCTACGCCAAGATAGTAATTACATATCTCCTCTTATTCTGTCCCTGATGCATGTTCTGTCCACGCAAATGTCGGCAGATAGCATGACAAATATGTCAGAAGGAGAGACGGACACAAGAGTGTAGTTTAGACAGTTTACTGAAATCTTTAGTCTTCTCTTTCCATCCATTCCATGTCTTTTTTATAAAACTGAAACAAAAATGACAAATACAATGTTTTACAATTTGCTTCAAGAATAAAGCACAAATACATCTTAACTGCTCACAATAGCTTCTATGCACATCACACATTTCCATGTTAACTTAAATTGCTTCAACTGCTATTTATTTCAAACACAAGTTTAATATGTAAAGTCATTCTAAACAAAGAAAAAGGCTTCCAAGGCACAACACGTGTGTACAAGTTTGAGAGAGTCCTTCTCCCAAGCCACATGAGAAATAGAGTGGTGCAGGGAGGAAGTGTTTACCAGGAAGGAAGCTGCTGGTTCCCTCGTCTCAGAGCCAATGGGACGATTTAGGAAAATAGCTGGAAATAAGGTCTGTGGAAAACGAACCTGTTTGATAAATGCACGTTTTGTTCAGGATAATCTCCACGTGTCTTCCCTACTTTTATAATGTTCTAATCATAAATCTAATGTCCAGAAGCAACATGCTAACGTGATGCTATAAAGGAACTACAGCCGAGTCCAGCAGCACGACTTCAACGTCACGCCAACTTCAGATCCATATTCAAACACAGATTCTAAATGGAACGAGTTGAAGCGTTTGTTTGAACACTTTGCAGGAGGCAGGTACTTGCTTTCAAGCAGAACAGGGCAAACTAACTTAGAGGAGTGTTTACGTGTTCGGCGTAATGACGTACAACGTCCTCCACGACTTCTGTAGTCCTATTCAGCCACTTGGTAACAACCATCGTTTTTCAGACACGTCAACTCTTCAGAAATCACCAGTGGGGTCACTGCTGATGGATTTAATGTCCTAGAACAAAACGTGATCCGTCTCTTTGTCTCAACCACAGACCTTAGTTCAGATAGTTTCCAACATCCTATGGAGAAATCCCATTGGCTCTGAGACGAGGGAACAGGAAGTGGTAAAATGCTGACTCATTTCCTGGTTTTAGGACTCATCACTGCACCACTCTATTGTTTGTGTCGCAGAACTGTCCAACCTCTTCCTTCCTAACCCTATGATCTGGGCAAACCAATCAGAAAATACCAACCATTCATGGCTGTCAGTGCAACGAATGACCAAAAGGTGGCGCCAAAAACAGTGACCCTTTGGGCAACAGAATGTGTGCCATGACACCTCTTAAAACACATTTACAGGTAGAAGAAGAGAAGAGACCTGTTTGATTCATTCATTTGTTTCCCAGGTGGATTTTGGTTTCGCCAAGAAGATCGGTTTCTGTAAGAAGACGTGGACGTTCTGCGGGACGCCGGAGTACGTGGCCCCGGAGATTATCCTCAACAAGGGCCACGATGTCTCCGCAGATTACTGGTCTCTGGGCATCCTGATGTACGAGCTGCTGACCGGCAGGTGAGGACACTCACAGTGGGGGGGCAGAAAGTAGTAAATGTTACCGTCCAGTGTCCTTCAGCGTCTCTCTGTGTCCGCAGTCCGCCCTTCTCAGCTCCAGACCCAATGAAGACCTACAACGTCATTCTGAGAGGCATCGACATGATCGAGTTCCCCAAGAAGATCACCAAGAACGCTGCCAACCTCATCAAGAAGCTCTGCAGGTAGGAGGGTCTGTAGGTAGGAGGGTCTGTAGGTAGGAGGGTCTGTAGGTAAAGGGCTCTGTAGGTAGGAGGGTCTGTAGGTAAAGGGCTCTGTAGGTAGGAGGGTCTGTAGGTAGGAGGGTCTGTAGGTAAAGGGGTCTGTAGGTAAAGGGGTCTGTAGGTAAAGGGCTCTGTAGGTAGGAGGGTCTGTAGGTAAAGGGGTCTGTAGGTAGGAGGGTCTGTAGGTAAAGGAGTCTGTAGGTAGGAGGGTCTGTAGGTAAAGGGGTCTGTAGGTAGGAGGGTCTGTAGGTAAAGGGGGTCTGTAGGTAAAGGGGTCTGTAGGTAGGAGGGTCTGTAGGTAAAGGGGTCTTTAGGTAGGAGGGTCTGTAGGTAAAGGGGTCTGTAGGTAGGAGGGTCTGTAGGTAAAGGGGTCTGTAGGTAGGAGGGTCTGTAGGTAAAGGAGTCTGTAGGTAGGAGGGTCTGTAGGTAAAGGGGGTCTGTAGGTAAAGGGGTCTGTAGGTAGGAGGGTTTGTAGGTAGGAGGGTCTGTAGGTAGGAGGGTCTGTAGGTAGCAGGGTCTGTAGGTAGCAGGGTCTGTAGGTAAGGGGGTCTGTAGGTAGGAGGCTCTGTAGGTAAAGGGGTCTGTAGGTAGGAGGGTCTCTAGGTAAAGGGTTCTATAGGTAAAGGGGTCTGTAGGTAGAAGGGTCTGTAGGTAAAGGGGGTCTGTAGGTAGGAGGGTCTGTAGGTAGCAGGGTCTGTAGGTAAAGGGGGTCTGTAGGTAGGAGGGTCTCTAGGTAAAGGGTTCTATAGGTAAAGGGGTCTGTAGGTAGGAGGGTCTGTAGGTAGCAGGGTCTGTAGGTAAAGGGGGTCTGTAGGTAGGAGGCTCTGTAGGTAAAGGGGTCTGTAGGTAGGAGGGTCTCTAGGTAAAGGGTTCTATAGGTAAAGGGGTCTGTAGGTAGCAGGGTCTGTAGGTAGGAGGGTCTGTAGGTAGCAGGGTCTGTAGGTAAAGGGGGTCTGTAGGTAGCAGGGTCTGTAGGTAAAGGGGGTCTGTAGGTAGCAGGGTCTGTATAGGAGGGTCTGTAGGTAGCAGGGTCTGTAGGTAAAGGGGGTCTGTAGGTAGCAGGGTCTGTAGGTAAAGGGGGTCTGTAGGTAGGAGGGTTCGAATCTTCAAAGATTAAAAGTTTTCAAAATTCAAAGGTTCATCATCAGATGCTCAGCAGCTTCAGTGTAGAAATGGCAATGAAATTCTTCTGACCTGAGCTCCTCCAACAATGCAACATATATAATAAAATACACAAATACAAATACAAAATTGTGCAAGAAGTCTATATACAGGTACATAGAATATGATATATACAAGAACAGAATATGAAATTCAATAATGTACATTAAGACAAAATTAAATATGGTTTATTGCGGTGATAACTATTTAGATAAATAATTAAATTGCAAGATGACAAACAGATGAATGTCTGTAGGTAAGGGGGTCTGCAGTTAAAGGGGGTCAAAATTCAGTTTCCGTCACCAAAATAAATCAATGTTTGTGTCCACAGAGATAATCCCTCGGAGAGGCTGGGAAACCTGAAAAACGGCGTCAAAGACATCCAGAAACACAAGTAAGACTGCCAACACCCGATTGGCTGTTTCAGCTCTCACTTAACTGATAAGACAAATAAAACTCACCTGTGTCTCTATGTTCAGGTGGTTTGAAGGTTTTAACTGGGAGGGTCTCAGGAAAGGAACGCTGACAACGCCCATCACACCTGATGTGAGTTTAACTGGTGCCCAGTGCAAGGCCGTCAGAGGGTTAAACTTGTTTCCAGTCTGCCGGTGTTTGAGGTGTTTGACTCCGCGTTGTTCTTTCCAGGTTTCGTCTCCAACCGACACCAGTAACTTCGACAGTTTTCCTGAAGACACAGATGAGCCTCCACCGGACGACATCTCTGGTTGGGATTACGACTTTTAGTCCAGTATGGTTCAGACACCTTACACCTGCCAGTGGGTCCAAACCTGAGAGAAAGACGACTTCTCACAAGATCGTCATGCAACTTTGCCTGAGTTGTTTTAAAAGCGTTGCTGGACTCTGTGGAAGTGAAACCCTGAATGATTTGAAGCCACAAAGTGATACGAGCACCAAATGTGGAAAAGGCAGCAGAGGGAAATCTCGCTAATCAAACTGGTCTTATGTGTTCAAAAGGAACCTGAGATACCAGAACACCTGAGAGCTAGAAGATTAAGGTAGTTCAAGGAGGAGACAAATCACCTGTTCACGCCACTGTTTCTAAGACCAGGGCCACTTGTTTACAAGATCTGCAAATACGTCCTGGAAATCTCAGAGTGAAGCAATCCTGGTCCAAACTGACCAGTATGACTTTTACACCTCGAGAAAGTCATCCTCCAGATTTCAGAGAGCTGGAACAAAGACGTTTTGTAATGCTTAATGTTTCTTTGAACCGAGAACAGCCCTGAGTCCTTGTTTGGCTGCAGCTGAACTTTGGGTATGTCCGTCTATCAGCAGTTGCTCACACAGTTCAGGCTTGCTTTATGTCCTGTGTATTGCTTTAAGACTTCTTGTCCAATATATTGCTGCAAGAAAATTGATTATGATGTCTTTAAGAGAAGGAAATTAGCCCTAAAGGTCTCATGGTAACACATACGCGATCTTTGTTTCGGCAAAAGAGTAAGAGAAAGTAAAAGTAATTCTTCATCTGCAGCTGCAAGACAATTATTTATCAGTTCTCTAAGAGCAGGAAATCAGCCCTAAAGGTCCTCAAATAATGCATATCCTTTGTCGTGGCAAAAGATTACAACAAAGAGCAAGTAATCCATTCGATTTTAGAGACCTACGGAAATATTATCGTCAAATCCACCAAGAAATGAAAGACATTTTGTCAATGAATGACTCCGAGATAGATGGTAGAAACAACCCTCATTCTTTGTTTTCTGAACAGGGGTATCTCCACACACCACAGTACAGGCCTTGCTTTATGTCCTATAAAATGCTGCAGCTCTTAAAGGTACATTAGTTAATGACGACTGCCGGAAACCGGCTGCAAAAACCCTGACACTGAATCGGAGTAAATCTAAAGGAATCTTGTCACAAAGTGCTTTCCAGAAACACACAAGGCTGGATCACGATGTCAAAGTGCATAGTCTTGCACATATTCAACCAAATGGACATACAGTACAGCTAACCTGGGGGAAGGGTATACCAGTGAAGAGAGAGGCTTACTGGTGTGGTTCAGGAGCATTCATAGATGGTGGCTCCATGTGGACCGTAGTGGGTTAATCCAGTTGTGTCGACAAGGACGGAGGGGTTGGTTACTTCCTCAGTAAGATGACCCAAAAGTATGGCGTTGGTCTAATTGTGTAAAAGCTAAGAAATGCTGCCGTTTAACAAATGAAAAGACAACATCCTGATCACATCAGAGACAACATGGCAATGTTTATCTGCAGCCAATGGGAAGCCTCTCTCAAGTGCCTTTCTGGCATTTGTGCTGTGATATCCGGAAGCGATTCTGGAAGTCCGTTGGGCTTTTCTGACTCTGTGAACCCAGGTTTGGCTCTCTGGGATCAGGCTGAAGGAAAGACTGAATCTCTGAAGAGGTCACCGTGATGCCTTCGCTTCTCATTTCATATCGGGAACTGTAAATCCAAAGACGGTGTGGCAACTGCAGCGCTGCGGAGGAGATATGAACATTTCTAACTTTAAACGTTCCTTTTCTCCTTCCTTATGGTGTGGATCATAGCATGAGAAACTCAGATTTTGTACCCATTTCCAAATGTTCCTACATACTTTTTGCACACATGCACATTTAAATCTTGCGGCCACATGCACGACACAGTTTCATTGGTTGGAAGTTTTCAGCGAGTTTAAGGACTATTTCTATTTCCTGTCCGATGATCGAGATATACTTGCTTTTCCGACATGTACTCATCAACTCAACGTAATGTATTTAAAATGATAAAATGCAAATAATAATGAAACTTAAGACAATTAAAAGTTAAAATAGGGATGAATAATAGATTTTTCTTTCATCTTTTCTATCTAAGTTCACAGTTTTGTATTTTTGTTGTCGTTACAGTTGAACTTGTTCTCTAAACGTTTTAAAAATCGTATTTACAACCAATTTGGACATTATGATTAGTTAAGGCACACGGTGTTCAGGTTTCATGCTTGCAGTAACTCCGCTTTGACTTGAAGTAGACGTGCAGTCTTTGTATTTCTTCCAGAGTGAAACCATATCAACAGATACGTCTATTTATTTATATTTTGTATTAATATTCTGTGGCCTTTCGTAAAAGCAGCTAACGTCGTCTCAGCGGTCTGAATCTGTTTCGTGATATTTTTGTTACTTCTGTGAGCTCTGCATGAAAATATTGGAGCATTTCAGTTTCTCCACAAGACGACGGCAGGTTTTAAAGAGGCCCTATTCTGCTTTGTTCAATTCTAGAACATCGTGACATCACTATGTAACACTCACGCTCCTATAGGGTAGCGCTCCAACACATTGTACGTGATAGGCTAAGGGGCGGGACATCTCTAAGCGGTTGACCAATCACAACAGAGCCGGCCAGCTAACCAATCAGAGCAGACTAGGCTCTGGTTTCAGACAGAGGGTGAAAAGAGGTGCTGCAGCACAAAGAGCTTTTTGAACATTAAAGCATGGAGACATGTCACAGTCAGAAATGCAAATAAAGTCTGAGATTATAAAGTCAACATTTGTTAAAAAACAATTATACATTTTATTTTGCAAATCTTAGGCTTTGAAGTTGGGGATTAAATTATTATATTTATTTTTTGTTATCGTTTTATAATTATGCTCTAGTAAATTCTCTGAATATGAACCGAAATATGAATGTATTCCGGTTAAGAGTCGTAATATTAACTCACCGCCACACTGCCAGCAGACGGCTTGATTTTATATTCAGCTAAATGATATTTTGTGGTTATCAGAAGGTATCTCAGATGTATTTGTATGTACTGGAAATATAGTATTTTATGATGTGTCAGCTGTTTCTAGATTATCATTATTAGTGGCTGTCATGTTTTTGCCATGTGTTAAAAAAGCTTTATTTAATATGACTGTTACAAATAAAATAAAAAGACTTTTTGCAGAAGTAGTTTGTTCTGTTTGAAAATAAAAGCATTAAGACATCTGGGCTTTGTTCCTTATTTCAGGTAAAGACACATTTTTGGGGGTGAAATAATTCATATTTAAAAGCCTTTTTTTTTTAAATGTAAACTGATGCTTTTTATAGTTATTTTTTTGTATTTAGGCTTCATTTATTTCCATATTGTAGCCTATGCAGGCAAGATATTGTCTACAATATTTTGTACTTTCTAGTTGGGTTACAATGTAGGGGACTTGAAATCTCCTTGCTCATGTTGTGGTAGAAGGGAACGAGGAAGTAGACAAATTAGCTAAACTATCGTTAAAAAGACAGTCAACAGACATAGAAATACCATTAAGTCAAACGGAGGTTAAAACCATTATTAATGTTCATATACGGAAAACTTGTCAAGAATACTGTGATCTCAGCGATACAGGAAGGCATCTCTCCAGCGTCCAGAAACATGTAGGCGTAGAAGACGAAGCAGGAGCCCAAGGGAAGAAAAGGTCATTACACGGTTAAGGACACACAGGAGTAAAGCAGACACTCCACAGAATTGGCATGCACCCCACTGGCTCTGTACAGATTGCCATAAACCGGAAACCGTCAAAAGACAGTCTTAATAGACTGCCACAAATACGGAGATGCGAGGAGAGTGCTAGCTACTAAGTTAGCTAATGAAAAACTCAGCCTTACTTTGGGAATCTGCTGGGGACATCACAGGAAGTCTTTAAACTGCTGAAAAAAACGTGCAAACGGAGGGGTAGGGGTAGAGGGTAAGGTGTAGAGGGCGGTTTGGAATTGGGCCTATACCTGCTGCTCCACCTGACCAACACTGTGTGTCCGTCAGGAAACACGCTGTTTACAAATAGTTCCTGCAAACATTAACTGATAAACTGCACAATAAGATAGACATTAAATATCGTCACACAGATGTTAACAACCTCATGTTACCTCGTATTGTTTATAACTCAGGATCATATCCCAGTTTCTAGTCTGGAAAATGGAAAAGTGTGCATTTTATTATAAAGTTGTGTATATTTAGGCTACAGGGAATGTTGCAAAAACCAAGCAGCTTCTAAACATCAGGTTTTAAAACAAAAAGTGTTTTACAAAAAAGAAACACCATTAAAGATTTGTGGGTTTTATTCCAAGAGATGCTGATTTGAAACCTTTGTTACGAAAGTTACGGCATTTCCCGTTTCTGCCGGAGAGAGGGGAGTTCGCCCCAAAGCCTCCTGCTGTTTTTACACCTCCATCTGACAGGAGGAGCCTCGTTCAGCTGCGAGTGAGACTACAGACGGAGTTCACTCCATCACGGAGGGGAGTGGGTTTGGTTTGGAATTGGGCCTGAGACTACAGACGGAGTTCACTCCATCACGGAGGGGGAGTGGGTGTTTGGAATTGGGCCTGAGACTACAGACGGAGTTCACTCCATCACGGAGGGGGAGTGGGTGTGATTTGGAATTGGGCCTGAGACTACAGACGGAGTTCACTCCATCACGGAGGGGGAGTGGGTGTGTTTGGAATTGGGCCTGAGACTACAGACGGAGTTCACTCCATCACGGAGTGGGAGTGGGTGTGGTTTGGAATTGGGCCTGAGACTACAGACGGAGTTCACTCCATCACGGAGGGGGAGTGGGTGTGGTTTGGAATTGGGCCTGAGACTACAGACGGAGTTCACTCCATCACGGAGTGGGAGTGGGTGTGGTTTGGAATTGGGCCTGAGACTACAGACGGAGTTCACTCCATCACGGAGGGGGAGTGGGTGTGATTTGGAATTGGCCTGAGACTACAGACGGAGTTCACTCCATCACGGAGGGGGAGTGGGTGTGGTTTGGAATTGGGCCTGAGACTACAGACGGAGTTCACTCCATCACGGAGTGGGAGTGGGTGTGGTTTGGAATTGGGCCTGAGACTACAGACGGAGTTCACTCCATCACGGAGGGGAGTGGGTGTGGTTTGGAATTGGGCCTGAGACTACAGACGGAGTTCACTCCATCACGGAGTGGGAGTGGGTGTGGTTTGGAATTGGGCCTGAGACTACAGACGGAGTTCACTCCATCACGGAGGGGGAGTGGGTGTGGTTTGGAATTGGGCCTGAGACTACAGACGGAGTTCACTCCATCACGGAGTGGGAGTGGGTGTGGTTTGGAATTGGGCCTGAGACTACAGACGGAGTTCACTCCATCACGGAGGGGGAGTGGGTGTGGTTTGGAATTGGGCCGAAATGAAACCCTACCCTACAAAATGAAGCACAGCAGGTGTGTGCGGGTGAGTGATTTTTACTCAAACTTGATCATTTTTTATTTGTAAATTAACGTAATGTTGTTTTCTTAACACGGATTAATCCCCTTTACTAAAACCACCGTTTTTTATTATTTGTATATTTTGAACGTGTTTTGGATTCCGAACATTTTAAGTAATTTTGCCTTTTGACTAACTTAAAAACGTGTCAACATGCATCACTAACTTGTTCTCATTAAGGAGGATATACTGAGTAATTCGGCTCTACAAATGTACACAATTAGCTCTAAAAGATGAGAGTAAAGCCGGGATATTTATGTCCGTGTGGGCGTGCTGTCATTATCCCAACACTGAAGGAGTTCCCAGCAGCCAAACATCAAATAAACTGAAAAGTTATTTTGAATTCTTAATTGGATGATTTGTTCTATGCCGAATTCATCCCAAGACTCATAATTATTCAGAATATATATCTAAAGGCTTAGAAAGATATTAATTAGCTGCACTAAACAAGATTACCTTTAAGTCTCATGATTTCTATATGGAGTCGGTAGTCCTGCCTCAAACTGCGACCAAAAGCAGATCTTGCTCTAAAAAGCAAGATCTGCTTTGTTTTGCTCTTTTATAAACCCTTCTTACTCGTTGAAACAACCATGGATGTTTAATATAAATCTGGATGTTATACTGAGTAATTCTGCATTAAAAATGTTATAAGTAACAGACCATTAAAGTAAAAGGGCATTTTTTCGTGTTTCGGTCTGCCGTCAAACTAACTGAAAAGTTAAGGTTTAAAAAAAATATTCTTAATGGATGATTATTTCTCTGCCGAATTAACACAAAGACCCAACCTATTCAGATATATCTCCTAAAATATTAATTTGCTGCCCTTAAATAAGATTACCTTTAATTCTCATGATTTCTCGATGGAGTCTGGCGAGCCATGCCTTTTTTGTAAATCTTCTCAACATGTTCTCAACATCCGTGGTTGTTTTACAAACACGGATGTTTAATATAAACCTGGATGTTATTCTGAGTAATTCGGCTTACATTTTGGTGCTTGTTTCTTATATTTAAATAGTGGCACAGGGTTGTATTCATGTGACTGTAATTCATGCAATGTTTCCTTTGTTAACCCTTCATACATTAAACGCATTATTATTATGGTCTGTGCATGTTCTATTAACACTATTTCTCTGTTGGTACAGACAGGTACAGTTCACGCTCATGCCTCCGGTCTTTTTTATGAATGAGAAACACACACGTGACGTCATCAGGAAGCCCCCTCCTCCCCCCTGCTGAGGGAGAGAGAGAGCAGAGAGAGAGAGAGAGAGAGAGAGAGAGAGAGAGAGAGAGAGAGAGAGAGAGAGAGAGAGAGAGAGAGAGAGATGTTGTCATTAGGTCTCTCGCCCTCCTCAGCCTGAGGATGAGTAATCCACCGAGGAGGGAGGGGAGGGAGGAGGGAGGAAACAGGAGGGAGGAGGGAGGAAACAGGAAGCCTACGCAGCTTCAGCATCAGAGAGCAGAACCAGACGATGGAGATTCAAAACCTGTGAGTGCTTCTACACAGCGGGGCTGACTAACGCCTGGAACTATAGCAGAATTCATATTTTTGTGTCACGTTTTGGGACTGGCTAATCGCTGGAGTGCAGAGGTGGGATTTATTTCTGTTCTCTCTCATGTGCAGCGGTGCAGACTAATCTCTGGACAGGAGGGAGGCTCCGTGCACGACACCTGACTAATTCATGGTGAGCCGGTCAGCCTCCTCTGGACTGTGGGGGCAGACTACGTCCTGAACAGCAACCATCCGTCTCCTCCACATGTGGTGCTCCAGAGGCTGGGACCTGGCTAGTATCTGGAATATCTGATCAGAACAGCAGCTCCTGTGTGTAGCAGCCGCCCCCCCCACCTCTCCTCCTGCTGGGACCAGGCTAATCTCTGGATCATGTTCTGTTTCTGCCTGCAGAGCTCCCTGCTGAAGCTCCGGGCTCTGGAGGGGGAGGGGGGGCCGTCGCCGGATCCTCCCCCGACGAGAGCCCCCCTCCTCTGGGCAGCAAGGGGCAGAAGAGCCCCCCCAGCCCGGGGGAGACAGTGGGGGGGAAACACCGGCTCTCTGCCACAGCCCCCCCCCCCACTGACGAGAACAGCCCCCAGGTAAATTATTATAATAATACATTTAATTTTTATAGTGCTTTTCCTGGTGGTCAAAGATCAGAAACAGTAGTCCTATACACCTGTCTGTCTGTCTGCCTGTCTGTCTGCCTGTCTGTCTGTCTGTCTGATTGTGACGTCACTAAACTGTAGACAGTTTACACATGAGGGTACTTGTAGTAACACATACTACTAAACGGGCATCGTGTTCCAGGTGTCGGAGTTTTACTGCGTACTAGATTTAAGGTTTAATGTTATTATTATAAATGTTTACATTTATATTATAATTATATCTATATTATTATTTATATTATTGAATATATTAAATATATGTATTTATCTCAGGATCAGGATAATTCAATACAAGCTTTTCAAAATAAGAGCAGCTTTAAACCAGCTGTGGTGGACTTTGCTAGGTTAGTTAAAGCAATGTTTTTCAGAATAAAAGCTGCCTTAAACCAACTCTGTGAAACTCTTCCAGGATGATTTTATAAGAAAGATTTGATACAGGTATTTCACAATAAGAGTTTAAACGTTAAATACGGGCTTATCACATTAAGAAATCCCTGAAACCAGCAGCTGATCCTGGTTCAGTTTGTTAAAGGGCCCATGTCATGGCCATTTCTACTGATCATAATTCCATTGTTGAGGTCTACTAGAATAGATTTACATTGTTCAATGTTCCAAGATCACATTAGTTTCTCATACAGCATCTCTGTATAGTATGTCTATTCACTCTCTGTCCTAAATGCCTTGTTGGAGCTCCTGCCCCCCCCTCCCTGTGAGCCCAGTGGCGGTCTGCGAGACAGCGAGACACAGCGAAACTCAGCCTGGGCACACACACACACACACACCCGCAGCCTGGCTGGGAGTTTGTGTGTGTGCCCAGAGTTCCGCGGTGTCTCGCTGTCTCGCCGACCCCACACCAGTGAGCCAGCTCACAGTGTCCCGCTCCTCGCAGCAGCGAGCCTCGCAACGTCCCGCCGTGGTGTGTGTGTGAGGAAGTCCGCGGATTGGTCCAAACATAACGGCTTCGCGGACGTAACGTACGTTACTATACCCAAGAAGTAAACAATGGAAAAAGAAAATCTCCACGAGGTGTTCTGGGGCAGCACAGACAGGTCTTCTCTGTGTTAGAGTTTTACTCCCTACAGGGTGCACTTTGAGGGTTTGTGACTCTGCAGACCGTTTACATGCAGAAGCTTCATAACACACAAGGGGACGGGTCATAACCGGAAAAGCATGACATGGGACCTTTAAGTGAATTCTGGCTTTTCATAATAAAAGCCTTTTTTAAACAAATCCTGGTTGACTTTGTTGATTGATTTAAGTCAGGCTTTTCAAAATAAGAGTTGATTGTGTATTGTTGATGTTAACAGTAATGGTTTTCCTGTTTCTGCAGAGCCCCTCGCCCCCCCAGCCCTACAGGTGAGGAAGGGGGGGGGCGCTCCTCCAGCTGTTATCGGGGGGGCCCGGCCCGCTGCCCTCCCCCCGCTGTCTCACCCACAGCCTGAGGTTCAACTCTGACCCCGAGGCAGCGCCCTCCCCCCCCTGCAGCCAGCAGTACATGTGAGTACCTGTCTTTAAGAAGCTCTTATTGTGAAAAACCTGTCCATCTGTCTGATTTTAAGAAGCTCTTGTTGTGAAAAACGTGTCCGCCTCTGTCTGTATGTCTGATTTCAAGAAGCTCTTATTTAGAAAAACCTGTCTGTCTCTCAGTCTCACCTGTCTGTCTCTCTCTCCGTATGTCTGATTTCAAGAAGCTCTTATTTTGAAAAACCTGTCTGTCTCTCCATCTCACCTGTCTGTCTGATTATAAGAAGCTCTTATTGTGAAAAACCTGTCTTTACCTTTCTGTCTCTCACCTCTCTGTCTGTCTGTCTCTCTGTTTACCTGTCTATCTCTCTGTTTACCTGTCTGTCTCTCTCTTTGTTTACCTGTCTGTCTCTCTCTCACCTGTCTGTCTCTCTGTTTACCTGTCTGTCTCTCTCTTGTTTACCTGTCTGTCTCTCTCTCACCTGTCTGTCTCTCTGTCTACCTGTCTGTCTCTCTCTGTTTACCTGTCTGTCTCTCTGTCTACCTGTCTGTCTCTCACCTGTCTGTCTCTCTGTCTACCTGTCTGTCTCTCACCTGTCTGTCTCTCTGTCTACCTGTCTGTCTCTCACCTGTCTGTCTCTCTGTCTACCTGTCTGTCTCTCTCTCTGTTTACCTGTCTGTCTCTCTGTCTACTTGTCTGTCTCTCACCTGTCTGTCTCTCTGTCTACCTGTCTGTGTGCAGGTGTCGGGCTCTGGACCGGGTCGATGTCTCGGAGGACCCAGGCTCGCCCTCCGCCTCGTTTCTCACTCGGCAGATTCAGGCCCTGAAGAAGAAAGTCCGTCGCTTTGAGGACCAGTTTGAGCAGGACATGAAGTACAAGGTGGACACTGCTGTTCATTTAATACATCAATTAACAAAATACATCAATTAACCAATTAATACGCTGGATTTAGTCTGCTGTGTTCGGATAATCCAAGACGGGCTTTTCAAAATAAGAAACTAATCCTGTTTGTCTTTGTGATGTTTATAGAAGACAGGCTTTTCAAAATAAGAGCGTCTTAAAAACTAGTAATCATTCAATTTGTCACGTAAACTCAAGTTGGTATTTTCAAAATAAGAGCTGCTCATTAACAGCTCTATGAACCGACTCGAGTCCTGAATCAGGGTTATGTTTATTCAAGGCAGGCTTTTCAAAATAAGAGCGTCTTAAAAAACTAGCAATCGTTCAATTTGTCACGTAAACTCAAGTTGGTATTTTCAAATAAGAGCTACTTATTAACAGCTCTATGAAACAAATCGAGTCCTGAATCAGGGTAAGGGTTATTCAAGGCAGGCTTTTCAAAATAAGAGCTGCTTAATACGAGCTTAATGACAGTTGGATGTCAGTATTTTGACGTGATGAGATCATTTATTTTCAAAAATAAAAGCATTCACCCAGAGTTTCACTTCCTGTTTGTGTTTCAGCCGACACACAACGATAAATACTCGAACCCTGAGATGATCCGAGTGATGGGGGAGCTGGCCACGGCTCGCAAGCGACTGAAAGGTAAGACAACAGATCAGAGACGTGTAGGAGACATGAGCTCTGAGTCAAACAGTCCAGACTATCAAACACCTGAGCTCTGTGAAGTGCCTCGATAAACATGCATCTGTTTGTCATCTTGCAATTTAATTATTTATCTAAATAGTTATCACCGCAATAAACCATATTTAATTTAGTCTTAATGTAAATTATTTAATTTCATATTCTGTTTTTGTAGATATCATATTCTATTTACATGTATATAGACTTCTTGTACTATTTTTTATTTGTATTATATATGTAGCGTCGTTGGAGGAGCTCAGCTCAGAAGAGTTTCCCACATTTCCCAAATTGGGATCAATAAAGTACTTCTTTATCTTATCTTGTCTTATATGACAATAAAACCTTTGAATCTTGAATGTGTTCCTGCAGAGATGGTTAAAGTACACACACATCCTTTACTCACGTAGAAGTACACATCCTTTACTCACGTAGAAGTACACATCCTTTACTCACGTAGAAGTACACATCCTTTACTCACGTAGAAGTACACACATCCTTTACTCACGTAGAAGTACACACATCCTTTACTCAAGTAGAAGTACACACATCCTTTACTCAAGCAGAAGTACACACATCCTTTACTCAAGCAGAAGTACACACATCCTTTACTCAAGTCGAAGTACAGACATCCTTTACTCACGTAGAAGTACACACATCCTTTACTCAAGTAGAAGTACACACATCCTTTACTCAGTAGAAGTACACATCCTTTACTCAAGTAGAAGTACACACATCCTTTACTCAAGCAGAAGTACACACATCCTTTACTCAAGCAGAAGTACACACATCCTTTACTCAAGTAGAAGTACACATATCCTTTACTCAAGTAGAAGTACACACATCCTTTACTCAAGTAGAAGTACACACATCCTTTACTCAAGAGAAGTACACACATCCTTTACTCAAGTAGAAGTACACACATCCTTTACTCAAGCAGAAGTACACACATCCTTTACTCAAGCAGAAGTACACACATCCTTTACTCAAGTAGAAGTACACATATCCTTTACTCACGTAGAAGTACACACATCCTTTACTCAAGTAGAAGTACACACATCCTTTACTCAAGTCGAAGTACACACATCCTTTACTCAAGCAGAAGTACACACATCCTTTACTCAAGTCGAAGTACACACATCCTTTACTCAAGTAGAAGTACACATCCTTTACTCAAGTAGAAGTACACACATCCTTTCTCAAGTAGAAGTACACACATCCTTTACTCAAGAAAGTACACACATCCTTTACTCAAGTAGAAGTACACATCCTTTACTCACGTAGAAGTACACATCCTTTCTCAAGTAGAAGTACACACATCCTTTACTCACGTAGAAGTACACACATCCTTTACTCAAGTAGAAGTACACACATCCTTTACTCAAGTAGAAGTACAAATCCTTTACTCACGTAGAAGTACACACATCCTTTCTCAAGTAGAAGTACACACTTTACTCAAGTAGAAGTACAGATACTCGTGTTTAAAAATACTCTGGTGAAAGTAGAAGTACTGACTAAACTTCTTTACTCAAGTCAAAGTAAAGAGGCTTTGAAATGTACTTCAGTAAAAAGTACCCATAACTAGCAGCTGTTTTAAAGAGTACCTGACCTCCCTTTATATTAATAGAACAATAATGTCATTGTTAGCTAATGAATGTTTCCATGCTGAACAACGGCAACATGACAACGTTTTCATTGGTCCCTCTTCTTTAGAGAAGACCAGGAAATGATGGATACACGGATCGTGTTCAAATCAATAGGCACGCAATGACTCTAAATAATAATGATCACGCCACCAAACACACATTCAGACTAAAGGAACCAGCCTGTTTGGAACATGGAAGAAGTAGAAAGTACAGGTATTTGGGTTCAACATGTAAGAAGTAGAAAGTACAGGTATTTGGGTTCAACATGTAAGAAGTAGAAAGTACAGGTATTTGGGTTCAACATGTAAGAAGTAGAAAGTACAGGTATTTGGGTTCAACATGTAAGAAGTAGAAAGTACAGGTATTTGGGTTCAACATGTAAGAAGTAGAAAGTACAGGTATTTGGGTTCAACATGGAAGAAGTAGAAAGTACAGGTATTTGGGTTCAACATGGAAGAAGTAGAAAGTACAGGTATTTGGTTCAACATGTAAGAAGTAGAAAGTACAGGTATTTGTGTTCAACATGTAAGAAGTAGAAAGTACAGGTATTTGGGTTCAACATGTAAGAAGTAGAAAGTACAGGTATTTGGGTTCAACATGTAAGAAGTAGAAAGTACAGGTATTTGGTTCAACATGTAAGAAGTAGAAAGTACAGGTATTTGTTCAACATGTAAGAAGTAGAAAGTACAGGTATTTGGGTTCAACATGTAAGAAGTAGAAAGTACAGGTATTTGTGTTCAACATGGAAGAAGTAGAAAGTACAGGTATTTGGGTTCAACATGTAAGAAGTAGAAAGTACAGGTATTTGGGTTCAACATGTAAGAAGTAGAAAGTACAGGTATTTGGGTTCAACATGTAAGAAGTAGAAAGTACAGGTATTTGGGTTCAAAGTGTAAGAAGTAGAAAGTACAGGTATTTGGTTCAACATGGAAGAAGTAGAAAGTACAGGTATTTGGGTTCAACATGTAAGAAGTAGAAAGTACAGGTATTTGGGTTCAACATGTAAGAAGTAGAAAGTACAGGTATTTGGGTTCAACATGTAAGAAGTAGAAAGTACAGGTATTTGGTTCAACATGTAAGAAGTAGAAAGTACAGGTATTTGGGTTCAATGTAAGAAGTAGAAAGTACAGGTATTTGTGTTCAACATGGAAGAAGTAGAAAGTACAGGTATTTGGTTCAACATGTAAGAAGTAGAAAGTACAGGTATTTGGGTTCAACATGTAAGAAGTAGAAAGTACAGGTATTTGGTTCAACATGTAAGAAGTAGAAAGTACAGGTATTTGGGTTCAACATGTAAGAAGTAGAAAGTACAGGTATTTGGGTTCAACATGTAAGAAGTAGAAAGTACAGGTATTTGGTTCAACATGTAAGAAGTAGAAAGTACAGGTATTTGGGTTCAACATGTAAGAAGTAGAAAGTACAGGTATTTGGGTTCAACATGTAAGAAGTAGAAAGTACAGGTATTTGGTTCAACATGGAAGTAGAAAGTACAGTAGGTATTTGGTTCAACATGTGAAGTAGAAAGTACAGGTATTTGGGTTCAACATGTAAGAAGTAGAAAGTACAGGTATTTGGTTCAACATGTAAGAAGTAGAAAGTACAGGTATTTGGGTTCAACATGTAAGAAGTAGAAAGTACAGGTATTTGGGTTCAACATGTAAGAAGTAGAAAGTACAGGTATTTGGGTTCAACATGTAAGAAGTAGAAAGTACAGGTATTTGTGTTCAACATGTAAGAAGTAGAAAGTACAGGTATTTGGTTCAACATGTAAGAAGTAGAAAGTACAGGTATTTGGGTTCAACATGTAAGAAGTAGAAAGTACAGGTATTTGGGTTCAACATGTAAGAAGTAGAAAGTACAGGTATTTGGGTTCAACATGTAAGAAGTAGAAAGTACAGGTATTTGGGTTCAACATGTAAGAAGTAGAAAGTACAGGTATTTGGGTTCAACATGGAAGAAGTAGAAAGTACAGGTATTTGGGTTCAACATGTAAGAAGTAGAAAGTACAGGTATTTGGGTTCAACATGTAAGAAGTAGAAAGTACAGGTATTTGGGTTCAACATGTAAGAAGTAGAAAGTACAGGTATTGGGTTCAAATGTAAGAAAGTAGAAAGTACAGGTATTTGGGTTCAAACATGGAAGAAGTAGAAAGTACAGGTATTTGGGTTCAACATGTAAGAAGTAGAAAGTACAGGTATTTGGGTTCAAAGTGTAAGAAGTAGAAAGTACAGGTATTTGGGTTCAAAGTGTAAGAAGTAGAAAGTACAGGTATTTGGGTTCAACATGTAAGAAGTAGAAAGTACAGGTATTTGTGTTCAACATGGAAGAAGTAGAAAGTACAGTATTTGAGTTCAACATGTAAGAAGTAGAAAGTACAGGTATTTGGGTTCAACATGTAAGAAGTAGAAAGTTCAGGTATTTGTGTTCAACATTTAAGAAGTAGAAAGTACAGTTATTTGGGTTCAACATGTAAGAAGTAGAAAGTACAGGTATTTGGGTTCAACATGTAAGAAGTAGAAAGTTCAGGTATTTGTGTTCAACATGTAAGAAGTAGAAAGTACAGGTATTTGGGTTCAACATGTAGAAGTAGAAAGTACAGGTATTTGGGTTCAACATGGAAGAAGTAGAAAGTACAGGTATTTGGGTTCAACATGTAAGAAGTAGAAAGTACAGGATTTGGGTTCAACATGTAAGAAGTAGAAAGTACAGGTATTTGGGTTCAACATGTAAGAAGTAGAAAGTACAGGTATTTGTGTTCAACATGGAAGAAGTAGAAAGTACAGGTATTTGGGTTCAACATGTAAGAAGTAGAAAGTACAGGTATTTGGGTTCAACATGTAAGAAGTAGAAAGTACAGGTATTTAGGTTCAACATGGAAGAAGTAGAAAGTACAGGTATTTGGGTTCAACATGTAAGAAGTAGAAAGTACAGGTATTTGGGTTCAAAGTGTAAGAAGTAGAAAGTACAGGTATTTGGGTTCAAAGGTAAGAAGTAGAAAGTACAGGTATTTGGGTTCAACATGTAAGATGTAGAAAGTACAGGTATTTGGGTTCAACATGGAAGAAGTAGAAAGTACAGGTATTTGGGTTCAACATGTAAGAAGTAGAAAGTACAGGTATTTGGGTTCAAAGTGTAAGAAGTAGAAAGTACAGGTATTTGGGTTCAAAGTGTAAGAAGTAGAAAGTACAGGTATTTGGGTTCAACATGTAAGAAGTAGAAAGTTCAGGTATTTGAGTTCAACATGTAAGAAGTAGAAAGTACAGGTATTGGGTTCAACATGTAAGAAGTAGAAAGTTCAGGTATTTGTGTTCAACATGTAAGAAGTAGAAAGTACAGGTATTTGGGTTCAACATGTAAGAAGTAGAAAGTACAGGTATTTGGGTTCAACATGTAAGAAGTAGAAAGTACAGGTATTTAGGTTCACATGTAAGAAGTAGAAAGTTCAGTATTTGTGTTCAACATGTAAGAAGTAGAAAGTACAGGTATTTGGGTTCAACATGGAAGAAGTAGAAAGTACAGGTATTTGTTCAACATGTAAGAAGTAGAAAGTACAGGTATTTGGGTTCAACATGTAAGAAGTAGAAAGTACAAAGTGGTCAGAAAAACAAGTAGTGGAGTAAAGTACTGATACCAGAAACATGTACTTGAGTACAGTAACAAAGTATTTGTACTCCACTACTTCCCTCCTCTACAGAGATGAGGCTCAGGCAGTCGGTGTTCGAGCTGAAGGACCGGACCCTCAGAGCTGTTCGGGGGCCGGCCAGCAGGGGGCGCCGGAGAGCCTGGAGGAGACGGTGGAGTCGCTGTTCAGACGCCTGAGGGAGAAGAGGCAGGCTCTCAACCTGCCAGACAACATGAAGGTAATAATCACCCACACCACACTCCTCTATGGAAGCCCATTACTGCAAATGTGATGGAAACATCTTAATAAGAAAGTGTGTGTGTGAGTGAGTGAGTTATCGAGGAGAGACGACAGCGAGGGTGAGAATAACACACAGCATTTAATAAAAAGGATTCAATCTGACATTAATAAATAATAATAAAAACATTTAACTAATAAATAAAAAGACCAACGCTGTTTAAACTGTCAGAGGAAAACAGAGCAGATTCATGTTTCTGATCGTAATCCTGTGTGTGTGTGTGTGTGTGTGTGTGTGTGTGTGTGTGTGTGTGTGTGTGTTGTGTGTGTGTGTGGTGTGTGTGTGTGTGGTGTGTGTGTGTGTGTGTGGTTGTGTGTGTGTGTGTGTGTGTGGTGTGGTGTGTGTGGTGTGTGTGTGTGTGTGTGTGTGTGTGTGTGTAGGACATGACGCAGGCTCAGATGGTTCTGGAGAAGATCACTCTTCAGAAGTGTCTTCTTTACTTTGAGAGCGTGCACGGCCGGCCGGTGAGTGAACAGCGCCACTGCAGGGGAGGAAATGAAACACTACCACAGCAGCTATATATCATTTATTTGATAGTCCATTAATCACCAATAAATGTATGTGTTTCGTCCTGTCTGTCTGTCAGGGGGTGAGACAGGAGAGGGTGTTGGTGAAGCCGCTCTACGATCGATACCAGATGATCAAACGCCTGCTGTGTGTGAGCCCCACCATCACCACCATCGTGAGGAAGCTCTATTTATTATTAAAACACTTTAAAGAGTCCTCTCCTGCTGATGTTCAGGTGTATATCAGTATGTAGTGTCTCTACTTTAAAGAGTCCTCTCCTGCTGATGTTCAGGTGTATATCAGTATGTAGTGTCTCTACTTTAAAGAGTCCTCTCCTGCTGATGTTCAGGTGTATATCAGTATGTAGTGTCTCTACTTTAAAGAGTCCTCTCCTGCTGATGTTCAGGTGTATATCAGTATGTAGTGTCTTACTTTAAAGAGTCCTCTCCTGCTGATGTTCAGGTGTATATCAGTATGTAGTGTCTCTACTTTAAAGAGTCCTCTCCTGCTGATGTTCAGGTGTATATCAGTATGTAGTGTCTCTACTTTAAAGAGTCCTCTCCTGCTGATGTTCAGGTGTATATCAGTATGTAGTCTCTCTACTTTAAAGAGTCCTCTCTGCTGATGTTCAGGTGTATATCAGTATGTAGTGTCTCTACTTTAAAGAGTCCTCTCCTGCTGATGTTCAGGTGTATATCAGTATGTAGTCTCTCTACTTTAAAGAGTCCTCTCCTGCTGATGTTCAGGTGTATATCAGTATGTAGTGTCTCTACTTTAAAGAGTCCTCTCCTGCTGATGTTCAGGTGTACATCAGTATGTAGTGTCTCTACTTTAAGAGTCCTCTCCTGCTGATGTTCAGGTGTATATCAGTATGTAGTCTCTCTACTTTAAAGAGTCCTCTCCTGCTGATGTTCAGGTGTATATCAGTATGTAGTGTCTCTACTTTAAAGAGTCCTCTCCTGCTGATGTTCAGGTGTATATCAGTATGTAGTGTCTCTACTTTAAAAAGTGCTGATTCTCTGTCTGTTACTTTAGATGAAAATAAGGAGCCCCTCCCCACCCCTCTGAGAGAGATTTGGTTACAAAGAACTCAATGGTGCTCTAGGAGGAGATTCAGGTGATAAGGGGGGGGGGGGGTTACCTTGGTTGCTGATTGGCTAATGGTTACACAAGACAACACATCGTTATGACATCATCAAGTGGCCAAAATCTGATCAGCTCATTTTCAAAAGAGAGAGAATCTTTGTTCCTGAAACTTTCAGAGTCTCTTTACACAGAGGGGACACATGTTGATGTAGAAGAGACATGAAGAAGAGGGGACACATGTTGATGTAGAAGAGACGTGAAGAAGAGGGGACACATGTTGATGTAGAAGAGACATGAAGAAGAGGGGACACATGTTGATGTAGAAGAGACGTGAAGAAGAGGGGACACATGTTGATGTAGTAGAGACATGAAGAAGAGGGGACACATGTTGATGTAGAAGAGACATGAAGAAGAGGGGACACATGTTGATGTAGAAGAGACATGAAGAAGAGGGGACACATGTTGATGTAGAAGAGACATGAAGAAGAGGGGACACATGTTGATGTAGAAGAGACATGAAGAAGAGGGGACACATGTTGATGTAGAAGAGACATGAAGAAGAGGGGACACATGTTGATGTAGAAGAGACATGAAGAAGAGGGGACACATGTTGATGTAGAAGAGACATGAAGAAGAGGGGACACATGTTGATGTAGAAGAGACATGAAGAAGAGGGGACACATGTTGATGTAGAAGAGACATGGAGAAGAGGGGACACATGTTGATGTAGAAGAGACATGAAGAAGAGGGGACACATGTTGATGTAGAGGAGACATGAAGAAGAGGGGACACATGTTGATGTAGAAGAGACATGAAGAAGAGGGGACACATGGTGATGTAGAGGAGACATGAAGAAGAGGGGACACATGTTGATGTAGAAGAGACATGAAGAAGAGGGGACACATGTTGATGTAGAAGAGACATGAAGAAGAGGGGACACATGGTGATGTAGAAGAGACATGAAGAAGAGGGGACACATGTTGATGTAGAAGAGACATGAAGAAGAGGGACACATGTTGATGTAGAAGAGACATGAAGAAGAGGGGACACATGTTGATGTAGAAGAGACATGAAGAAGAGGGGACACATGTTGATGTAGAAGAGACATGAAGAAGAGGGGACACATGTTGATGAAGAAGAGACATGAAGAAGAGGGGACACATGTTGATGTAGAAGAGACATGAAGAAGAGGGGACACATGTTGATGTAGAAGAGACATGAAGAAGAGGGGACACATGTTGATGTAGAAGAGACATGAAGAAGAGGGGACACATGTTGATGTAGAAGAGACATGAAGAAGAGGGGACACATGTTGATGTAGAAGAGACATGAAGAAGAGGGGACACATGTTGATGAAGAAGAGACATGAAGAAGAGGGGACACATGTTGATGTAGAAGAGACATGAAGAAGAGGGGACACATGTTGATGTAGAAGAGACATGAAGAAGAGGGGACACATGTTGATGTAGAAGAGACATGAAGAAGAGGGGACACATGTTGATGTAGAGGAGACATGAAGAAGAGGGGACACATGTTGATGTAGAAGAGACATGAAGAAGAGGGGACACATGTTGATGTAGAAGAGACATGAAGAAGAGGGGACACATGTTGATGTAGAAGAGACATGAGGAAGAGGATTTTAAATAATAGGTGACCTTTAATCATAAATGTACTACAACACTGACTGCAGGTGTTTGTCTGTCAGGAGGAAGAGGACGGTTCTGATGAAGACTCAGTGATGGTCTCCACGACCCTTGACCCCCCCGCAGAGGAGGACGTGGACCCGACCTTCGTGTCCCCAATCGTTGAAGTGAAACCCGTCCAGCAGCAGGCGGACCTGGCCGTCAGCAGCCTGCACGAGGCCAGCAGGTCCCTCTACATACTCTCATTATTCATGTCATTAGTGTTATTATTATTATATTATATTATTATGTAAAGTATTTCTCCAATACTAAAATCGCCGTTTTCTTTCTCTTTAAACTATTAATGTTTCACTTTACATTAAGGTGCACATATTCACCATCAACTAGTTGTTCAGTAACATATCAGAGTCAAACTACCAGCTTATTGGTTATGAACAAGACTTCACTTTAGAATAAGGAACATGTTCTGAGTTAGAAAAAACACATTTTGAGTTATTTCGACACAATTAACACTTTAGTTTCATGTCTGTTTACATTAAAATAGACCATATTTGTTAAGTGTTATTATGGGAGAATTACATATATATAATATTATATATTATATATAATATATATATATTATATATAATATAATATATTATATATATATTATATTATATAATTAATATTATATATAATATATATAATAATAATATATAATAATATATAAATATAATATATATAATATATAATATATATAATATATAATATAATATATTAATATATAAAATATATAATATATATTATATATAATATATAATATATATAATATATATATATAATTATATATAAAATATATAATATATATATATTATATAAATATATATTATATATTATTATTATATATATTATATATTATATATAATATATATTATATATTATATATAATAATATAATTATATATATTATATATAATATATATATAATATATATTATATATAATATAATTATATATATATAATATATATATATATATATATATTATAATGTATTATCAAAATTATTTCTCTAATACCAAATCGCTATTTTTCTTTCTCTTAAAAATATTAATGTTTAACTTTATATTAAGGTACACAAATTAACCATCAACTAGTTATCAATTAACATGCATGTTAGCAGTATATTGGCTGTTTATTAGTCAGTATTAACACTTATTAATGCCTTATTCTGCATGACCGTATTCTACAAGTAATAAGCCGTTAGTTGAGAGTCTTTCCTCAATAACCCTCTAATTAGTGCTGATTTATTGCATGTGAGCAAGTTGTTGTACCTGCGTTTGGGTCTCAAGATGCTCTGCTCAATGTGGGCCGAATGAGGCAGCAGACCCACAAGAACAGGGATTCTCCCACAATAACACTGAACACATACGATCTATTCTGATGTAACAAGACATGGAACAAGTGTGAATCGTGTCTAAATAACAAAGCATTGGTGTTTCTAACTCAGAACATGTTCCCTATTCTAAAGCGAAGTCTCGTTCATAACCAATAAGCTGGTAGTTTGACTCTGACATGCATTTTAATGACTAGTTGATGGTGAATATGTGTACCTTAATGTAAAGTGTTACTAAAATAAGGAACATATTCTGAGATAGAAATACCTCATTTTGAGTTATTTAGACACGATTAACCCTTTTAGTTCCATGTCTTGTTACATCAGAATAGATCGTATGTGTTCAGTGTATTGTGGGAGAATCCCGGTTCTTGTGGTTCTGCTGCCTCATTCGGCCCACATTGAGCAGAGCATCTTGAGACCAAACGCAGGTACAACAACTTGCTCACATGCAATAAATCAGCACTAATTAGAGGGTTATTGAGGAAAGACTCTCAACTAACGGCTTATCACTTGCAGAATACGGATGTAGAATAAGGCATTAATAAGTGTTTAATACTGAATAATAAAGAGCCAATAAACTGCTAACATGTTAATCAACAACTAGTTGATGGTGAATATGTGTACCTTAATGTAAAGTGTTACCCTATTATTTAAAGTCCTTATCATCGTCTCTCCTCACCGTCCTGGTTCAGGTCTCAGCTGCTTCAGAGTCTCCGTGAGACGAGAGGCGAGAAGAAGACCAGACGGAAAGTTCTGAGGCAGTTCGAGACGAGTTTTACCGTCAGACCGGGAGGTGAGACTCCAAAACTCTTTCTACAGTTTCTGTTTAACTTCCTGTTTCTGTTTAACTTCCTGTTTCTGCTTAACTTCCTGTTTCTGTTTAACTTCCTGTTTCTGTTTAACTTCCTGTTTCTGTTTAACTTCCTGTTTCTGTTTAACTTCCTGTTTCTGTTTAACTTCCTGTTTCTGTTTTACTTCCTGTTTCTGTTTTACTTCCTGTTTACAGCTGGTCTGGAACAGCCTCCCAGTACAAATCCGGACTGCTCAGTCTATTGAACTTTTTAAATCCCTGCTAAAGGCTCCTCTCTTTGCACTGGCGTTTAATATTAGGCGCGTTTATTTCGAGCACCTTCAACACAAGGCAATTCAAAGGGCTTTACAAACATGAAAGACATGAAGAGCGTTAACCTTTTAAGCTTTTCTTTCACAAAACTGTGTCTCAGGGCTTCTTAACATTCAACAACCTATTGATGTGTCATACCCACTTAACGGGAAGAAACTCAGCTACCTGACGATACGAACCATTTTACCGAAACAAAACACAAGTCTAACACCAAGCCTCTGAATTAGCTCTAAGCGAAAAAATGCTAGCGCACTTAGCACATAACTCACGGTAGAAATATGTTGTACTTCATCGGATCTGCACAAACTAGATGTCATATGAAAGCTGAGATTCCACAGATGCCAATGGTATAATTATCATCACTGAGCGACCAAAACTCAGGGCAGCGAAAGCCAGCAAAGATAACACACAACTTAGCTTTACGGGGCCAAAACGGCAAACACGTCTTACCGTTGCTGTTTCTGATCAAAAGTTGTGTTCAATGGCATTGAAACGATAAAAACGCTGCTGAAGGTGAATCCAATGGTCTGTGTCACTTTGAAATGATTACTGATAATCCATCATCATATTTATGATCAATAAGCCTAGTTTTCAGAGCGTAACGTAGCTTTCGGTTTGGGCAAACTGCGTGCGCATCACTTCCCTCCTCAAAGTAACGTGTAGATGGATTTAGGAACTTCCCCTTCGATTCTATTTCCAGAGATATGGAAAATGCACCCAAATGACCCCAGAAGTGGTTTCTTTTCTAAACCTCTCTAAAAAGGTCAAAAGTCACTTGTTTTGCATCGATCTTGATGCAGGGTACTTATGATATGTTATAGTTTGGATTCCTAAAGCTTTGAGTCTCCCATCCCATCATTCAAGGCTGGTTTCACTATAAGTCATGGGTTCTTCTGGACGGACACTATCATTTACATTTTTTTACTGTGTTCAATCTGAATTTACTTTACAATGAAAACATGTATATTGATTGTGACTCTTCTGCATCCAGCTCACAGGTCTATCTTTGCTTTGAGAAGAAGGTTATTAATGTTCCCCTTTTAGAAGAGAAGATATAGTCTTGTTCTGGGCATGTCATTTTGAGCCTGAGACCTGGAAACAGGCTCGGGGGTTAACGGGTTAAGAGACATATTATAAAATGGCATTAAAAAAATTATGATTATGAATTATTTTGAATGCATAAAAGTTACAGTTCAGTGTGAGATATAAATAGTTCAATTAAAAGCAGCGTTACGAATAAAAGTCTTTAGCCAGGAGACTACTAGTTGAACATAACATTTTGACGTTTTTATGTTTCTATATGTTATTGTGCTTTTTATCATGTTTTTAATTATTGTTTTATTATTTTACTCCTATTGTGTTATTTTATATTGCGTTTGTTTCCTGTACAGCACTTTGTTTAAATGTGCTGTATAAATATGTGCAATATATATGTGTTTTTTGTAAATTGTGTAACTTTTTTTATTATAATTTTTTTTTAATCTGTAATATTTTATGCATGCTTTAGGGAACATTAAGCTGTCTTTGGCTCTTTCCTGCTGTAACAAAGTACATTTCCCCTCTATGGGACTGGTAAAGGTATTCTGATTCTGATCTGATTCTGATTCTGATCTGATTCTGATTCTGATTCTGATTCTGATCTGATTCTGATCTGATTCTGATCTGATTCTGATTCTGATTCTGATCTGATTCTGATCTGATTCTGATCTGATTCTGATCTGATTCTGATCTGATTCTGATTCTGATTCTGATCTGATTCTGATTCTGATTCTGATTCTGATCTGATTCTGATCTGATTCTGATTCTGATCTGATTCTGATCTGATTCTGATTCTGATTCTGATCTGATTCTGATCTGATTCTGATCTGATTCTGATTCTGATCTGATTCTGATCTGATTCTGATCTGATTCTGATTCTGATTCTGATTCTGATCTGATTCTGATCTGATTCTGATCTGATTCTGATCTGATTCTGATTCTGATCTGATTCTGATTCTGATCTGATTCTGATCTGATTCTGATCTGATTCTGATTCTGATCTGATTCTGATTCTGATCTGATTCTGATTCTGATCTGATTCTGATTCAGATCTGATTCAGATCTGATTCTGATTCTGATCTGATTCAGATCTGATTCAGATCTGATTCTGATTCTGATCTGATTCAGATCTGATTCTGATCTGATTCTGATCTGATTCTGATCTGATTCTGATTCAGATCTGATTCTGATTCTGATCTGATTCTGATTCTGATCTGATTCTGATCTGATTCTGATCTGATTCTGATTCAGATCTGATTCTGATTCTGATCTGATTCTGATCTGATCTGATTCTGATTCTGATCTGATTCTGATTCTGATCTGATTCTGATCTGATCTGATTCTGATTCTGATCTGATTCTGATCTGATTCTGATTCTGATCTGATTCTGATTGTTCTCTGAGGTTTCTCTTGTTTCTCCCGTCAGGATCTGCCAGAAGGAGGACCGCAGTCCGATGAAGGAGGAGTACCAGGAGTACAAACAGCTGAAGGCCAAACTCCGCCTGCTGGAGGTGCTGCTCAGCAAACAGGAAGTCCAGCTCGGCAGACAGGAAAGTCCCTAAAAAACACATGTGAAGCTCTCAGAAACTCTGCCAAACAAGACCAAAGCTCCCGAGAGCAGGAAAGGTCTTTTATTTTCCCGATCAGAGGACAGGAAGTGGTGCGACGACACGCTTTTACTCTCCGACGTTTCTTCATATTTCAGCTACGTTAGCTGCAAAACGAGCGGAAAACGTCCATGGACTGCAATCTGATAATCTTTCACCTCAATCAGAGCCTTTGTAAGAAAACAGTAAATAACTACGAACAGCTGGAGGGAGGTGAGATTCAGAAGCAACAACTTTAAGACTATTTGGATTCATTTACGAGAAAAAAAGTCAAAGAACAAATTAAAATCTGCGGTGAAAAATACATTTCATCTCAAAGGCCTTTTTCTAATGAATGGAGAGTTCTTTCACACAGGTCGACTACCTGTTAGTCAGTTGTGAGTGTTATGGGTTATAAGTGGTATATTTACTAAAGATATCTCACAAACTCTCAGGACAACTTCTCATTCACGAGAAAAAAATAACAGATGGACAAGAAATAAAACAAATATTCTCAGATGAACATTTTAGATTTTGGGGTAAGAACAAATCAAAATACGAGAAAGAAATCTAGATTTTCTCTGATAAAAATAAACTCCCAAGGTTTGGAGAAAAACTCGAGATGCTCTGGATTGAAGTAGAAATGGAACAAGGACAAATTCACGATTAAAACCCGGAACAATCATGTTTTTGTTGGGTTTCTTTTGTGAATGAATTCCCGGTTTGATCAGTTTGTTATTTCTCCTAACCCTCCTAACCTTCCTAACCTCTCCAAACTCTCCTAACCTCTCCTAACCTCTCTAACCTCTCCTAACCCTCCTAACCTTCCTAACCTCTCCTAACCTCTCCTAACCTCTCCTAACCTCCAAAACGTCTCCTAACCTCCCTAACCTCTCCTAACCCTCCTAACCTCTCCAAAACGTCTCCTAACCCTCTCCTAACCTCCTAACCTCTCCAAACGTTCCTAACCTCTCCTAACCTCTCCTAACCTCTCCTAACCTCTCCAAAACGTCTCCTAACCTCTCCTAACCTCTCCTAATCTCTCCTAACCCTCCTAACCTCTCCTAACCTCTCCTAACCTCTCAAAACGTCTCCTAACCTCTCCTAACCTCTCCTAACCTCTCCAAAACGTCTCCTAACCTCTCCTAACCTCTCCAAAACGTCTCCTAACCTCTCCTAACCTCTCCTAACCCCCTAACCTCTCCAAAACGTCTCCTAACCTCTCCTAACCTCTCCAAAACGTCTCCTAACCTCTCCTAACCTCTCCAACCTCCCTAACCTCTCCTCATCTCTCCTAACCTCTCCTCACCTCTCCTAACCTCTCCAAAACGTCTCCTAACCTCTCCTCACCTCTCCTAACCTCTCCAAAACGTCTCCTAACCTCTCCTCACCTCCCACTCTCCTAACCTCTCCTCACCTCTCCTAACCTCTCCAAAACGTCTCCTAACCTCTCCTAACCTCTCCTCACCTCTCCCACCTCTCCTAACCTCTCCAAAACGTCTCCTAACCTCTCCAAAACGTCTCCTAACCTCTCCTCACCTCTCCTAACCTCTCCAAAACCTCTCCAAAACGTCTCCTAACCTCTCTAACCTCTCCTAACCTCTCCTCACCTCTCCACCTATCCTAACCTCTCCAAAACGTCTCCTAACCTCTCCTCACCTCTCCTAACCTCTCCAAAACGTCTTCTAACCTACGACTCTCCTAACCTCTCCAAAACGTCTCCTAACCTCTCCTCACCTCTCCTAACCTCTCCAAAACCTCTCCAAAACGTCTCCTAACCTCTCCTAACCTCTCCTAACCTCTCCAAAACGTCTCCTAACCTCTCCAAACCCTCCTAACCTCTCCAAAACGTCTCCTAACCTCTCCTAACCTCTCCAAACGCTCCTAACCTCTCCTCACCTCTCCTAACCTCTCCTAACCTCTCCTAACCTCCTCACTCTCCTAACCTCTCCTAACGTCCCTAACCTCTCCTAACCTCTCCTAACCTCTCCTCACCTCTCCTAACCTCTCCTAACCTCTCCAAACCTCTCCTAACCTCTCCAAAACCTCTCCTAACCTCTCCTCACCTCTCCAAACCTCTCCAAACCTCTCCTAACCTCTCCAAACCTCTCCTAACCTCTCCAAACCTCTCCTAACCTCTCCTCACCTCTCCAAACCTCTCCTAACCTCTCCTAACCTCTCCAAAACCTCTCCTAACCTCTCCTCACCTCTCCAAACCTCTCCAAACCTCTCCTAACCTCTCCAAAACCTCTCCTAACCTCTCCAAACTCTCATAACCTCTCTCCCACCCCCTACAAAACGTCTCCTAACCTCTCCTAACCTCTCCTAACCTCTCAAAACGTCTCCTAACCTCTCCAAACCTCTCCTAACCTCTCCAAAACGTCTCCTAACCTCTCCTAACCCTCCTAACCTCTCCTCACCCTCCAAAACGTCTCCAACCTCTCCTAACCTCTCCTAACCTCTCCTAACCTCTCCAAAACGTCTCCTAACCTCTCCTCACCTCTCCTAACCTCTCCAAAACGTCTCCTAACCTCTCCTCACCTCTCCTAACCTCTCCTAACCTCTCCTCACCTCTCCTCACCTCTCTAACCCTCCTAACCTCTCCTCACCTCTCCAAAACGTCTCCTAACCTCTCTCACCTCTCCTAACCTCTCCTAACCTCTCCTAACCTCTCCTCACCTCTCCAAAACGTCTCTAACCTCTCCTCACCTCTCCTCACCTCTCCTCACCTCTCCTCACCTCTCCTAACCTCTCCAAAACGTCTCCTAACCTTCCTCACCTCTCCTAACCTCTCCTAACCTCTCCAAAACGTCTCAACCTCTCCTAACCTCTCCTAACCTCTCAAAACGTCTCCTAACCTCTCCTCACCTCTCCTAACCTCTCCAAAACGTCTCCTAACCTCTCCTAACCTCTCTCACCTCTCCTCACCTCTCCTAACCTCTCCCACCTCCTAACTCTCCTCACCTCTCCTCACCTCTCCTCACCCTCCTCACCTCTCCTAACCTCTCCTCACCTCTCCTCACCTCTCCTCACCTCTCCTAACCTCTCCAGAAACGTCTCCTAACCTCTCCTCACCTCTCCTAACCTCTCCTAACCTCTCCAAAACCTCTCCAAAACGTCTCCAAGTTGATCCCAAAGCATAAAACATAAAACTTTATCGTCATGCAAACATCGCTGTTTTTTAAGGTAGCATGATAACATTGAAATGATTGATGCCTTTTCTTTAATAAAGGCCGTTCGAGTGTTGGTAGGAACATTTCAGTTTCAGTCGTTTACTCTGAGACTTCTTTACGGCGGCCCACAGCTGCCAGATATAAAAACACAAATGCCAGAAACACACGCATGTCTCCTCAAGCTGCTGAAGTTCTCTAAACGCTGCACGTGCTGTCAAGTTGCTGAAGATGTTTCTTCATGTGGAACATTTGGGTTTCTATATCTGCATCCTTTCTGAAGCTGCAGCCGATTCTCCGTACCTCTCACCACTTCCTCTCTGAACTGAAGAAACTGTAAATACTTCAGAAAAGTTTTATAATAACCGAGGAAACCAGCAGTGTGTATTAACCTACCTGCAGCTTCCTCTCCATCCTGTTTGATTCATTGGACCAAATCTTTATTTTATACTCGGTGTGTGTACGTGAGCTGGAAGCACTTTAATGGAAAAAGAGACTTTATTTATGAACTGAAAAGCGTTTGGGACGAAGATGCAATGTAGAGATAACTGTTGGTGTCGCAGAGATGCATCTGTGTTTATATCATAGCACGCATTTATTTTTATCCAGATGTTCGGTATGCAACAAGGTGCTGGTGATTTATATTTAAAGAGAGAAGAGGGAACGAAAATCATTTTACAGCCGTCTAAGATGTGTCCGGTGGATCGTGGGAGCGTGAAGACAGCGTTACAGAAAGTCTCTCTGACTTTCCTCCGTATTTAAACGCAGCAAACTTCAATCAGAGCGAAACACAAGCATAATGCAAAGTTGGTCCTCCTGTAGGAGCGTTCCTCGGATCCCAACGGTTCCTGACGCTCATTTTGATCTGTTTTCCAACAACGGATAAACCCACGAAGCTTCGACCAAATATGACGTTAATCCCAAAGTTATTTGCATAAATTAAACACATTTTGGAGATCTAAACTTTTCCTTTCTTTAAGTTTACTATTCATTCAACAGATGTTTATTTGATAAGATATTCTCCAGAACTACATCGTTTCTGAAAAGAGACTAATTTATGGAATCTGACGCTCGATTTAAAATCTGAATCTGCAGCTTTGATCCAGATGAAATCCTGGCCTCTGGACGGAGAGATGTTTTCAGTTTCCTCTGAGGTTAAACCTCCGTGTTGGTGTCACTGTATTCATGCTGTGAATATTAAACTACATCCTGTTGTTCCAACAGACCAGTTTCAAATAAATATTTTTGATATCAACAGTCTGGTGAGTTTCATTGTCATGTTGGAATCAGCACGGTGTAACCTGAAGGTGATTTAAATGTTCCTGCAGAAATATGAATGCATGTAAAGGCCGTTTGCTAAATGTTCACTTTAGTGTTTAAGGTTTCTTCCAGAGCAATGAAATCCTTAAGGTTTATTTTTTCTACCACCAGATGAATCGCGTTTTTTGAGACTGAACGTTATCAAAAGTTATTTTTTTATCAATTACATTTTTTCAGGTCAATTAAACAATGTTATATTTGTTCGGTCCCGACAGAAAGTCGGCCAATTTGGATTTAATGGCAAGTTTTTGCACTTTTTGAGTGTTTGCTTTTTTTTTTTGTCATTTTGTGTTTCTTTTCAGTCAACATGTTTATTCAACATGAATCCGTTTACAGAACATCATTCATACATCATTCATATTTGATATCTTGATTCCAGTATTTATAGACATGTTTGAATCAGATATAATATTCTCCGTTGATTATGAATTTCACTTCAGCTGTTCCCAAAGTCCCGTCAGGTGACCCTCGCTGCAGACGATGACGTCACCGGTAGTAAAAGCTGTCGGTGACGGTGAAGACATCGGACGTCCCTTCGTACGGCTTGAAGACGTCCTTCTTCTCTTTGAAGTTTCCGAAGTGTTGATCCTGTAGGAGCCGCTGGGCGCCGCCGCCGGGACGAACCAATCCACGGTGGCTTTACTGCGCTGGAACGAACCCTTCAGCCAATGAAACCTGCAGAGAGACGTCCAACTCAAACACTGCAGGGGTCTGAATCTGTTTACTTTGGTTCCTTTATCACTTCAACACTAAACATACACTTTGGTTCCTTTATCACTTCAACACTAAACATACACTTTGGTTCCTTTATCACTTTAACACTAAACATACACTTTGGTTCCTTTATCACTTTAACACTAAACATACACTTTGGTTCCTTTATCACTTCAACACTAAACATACACTTTGGTTCCTTTATCACTTTAACACTAAACATACACTTTGGTTCCTTTATCACTTCAACACTAAACATACACTTTGGTTCCTTTATCACTTCAACACTAAACATACACTTTGGTTCCTTTATCACTTCAACACTAAACATACACTTTGGTTCCTTTATCACTTTAACACTAAACATACACTTTGGTTCCTTTATCACTTCAACACTAAACATACACTTTGGTTCCTTTATCACTTCAACACTAAACATACACTTTGGTTCCTTTATCACTTCAACACTAAACATACACTTTGGTTCCTTTATCACTTCAACACTAAACATACACTTTGGTTCCTTTATCACTTTAACACTAAAAATACACTTTGGGCTCATTTTTGAATATTTATACAATTTTATTATTTTTGTCAAAATCATGAATTTCTTTTTTCTAACAAAATGTTTAAGTTACTTTTATGATGCAGGACTTACTAAATTACACGCTAACGTACCTGGTTTTCCCATGATGCATCAGTGTAAACGACCTCCCAGGTGTTTGTCCGGTTGTCGTGAATCTCAACAGTTACAAACTTTATCTCTCTGTAACGACAGACGACAGGAACGAGGTTAGAGAGGACGGGAAAACAGACGGTAACAACAATAAATAAAGCAGATGTTGTTCTTACGATGTCTCCAGAGTTTCTTGGGTTTCCTGCTACGAACGTGACGGAGACAACATCCCCTGAAACACATATTAAAGTACTGTTAGTATGCTTTTCCACATAGAAACAGAAGGGTGTCGTCGGCATAACGAGGGTAGAAAACCTTAAACCCTAAAAGGAATGGGGCCCAGTATGGAGCCCTGAGGGACGCCACAGAGGACGATTTATGATTTGAAATGT
>JAAKFY010000008.1:1428663-1436163 GCA_011823955.1 Dissostichus mawsoni
ACACACACACACACACCACACACACAACCACACAAACACACAACACACACACATAGTATGATCACATGATCTGAAGTTGGTTATGATATTTAAAAGATTTAAATCTGGATTGTCATTTACCTTTTTCAGAACAAAGGTAGAAATGATAATTTAGTGTAATGGCGCCCCCACCTGTCCAGGTAGCTGTTATTCCACAACTTCATTTAGCTGGAAATTCTGGATTTTCCCCCATTTTTCTCATGGTATGATCATTGTTTTTTATCCGAATAAAGGTAGACACAGTCATATTTAGTGTGCCGGCACCCCCCACCTGTCCAGGCAGCTGCCCGCGGTTCTTGTCCTGCTCCAGCATAGGGGCGTATCCCATGTTGTCGCTGCTCACCATCCGGTTGGTGTAGTTCATGCTGACGGCGTGCACCGCAAACCAGCTGTGTGTGTGGGGGCATAAACATCGTCATCATAGCAGTGTCGTGTCAAATTATCATATAAACATGTAAATAATATAATCTTATACTCTGATTTGTAGTCTTGTATGTGTTTAACAGAGACAGATGTTAAGGGTTTACATTTCAGGAGGATAAAGGAAGTGAAAAAGGTGGATTTACAAATGGTTAAAGGACTGGAGGGTTTAGGGTTTAATGGTGGGGATGTTTAGATGATGCCTCAGAGAATTTAAGGGTGGGACCAGTAGATTTCTCTACTATATATTGTGACTGTAAACTGTATTCTGGGTGCAGAACTTCTTCCTCCTCTGAGGATGAAGCTGCTCTGTTCCTGCATTTCAGATCCATTTCACTTATATATTGACTTTCTTTATTCTTTATTAAATATAACAAAAGACAAACTTTGTCCACGAATCATTGATCAGTTTCTCTGAAGAGTTTCCTCCACAGACAGCAATCGTAGGAAATTATCATTTTAATAATAAGAAAGTAGGTAATATCCCGAAAATCCTCGACCCTAATCCTAGTCTGGGCCGTTATTAATGTAATATTTTGTATAATGTAATATATAATATATTTTACTACATGATATTCAATTGAAATACTGCTATATTTTACTATATTTTTAATATTTTTTAATGTATTATAGTTTTCTTCAAATAGTTTTCTATCTGTGTTTTTAATTTTTGTTTCACTTTTATGTATGCAGCACGAGACCAAGTCAAATTCCTCGTACGTGTCAACCTGGAGATAAACCTGGTTCTGATTCTGATTATTATCATTTGTATTGTTTTTTTATTATTTCTGGCAATAGTGGTCGTGATATTGATATTTCTTACTAAAGGTGTGTTCTCACCTGAGCACACCGATGCCGTCTCCGTCCAGATCGGTGAACTTCAGAACCAGAACCTGTTTATCCGTGTTCCACTTATACCTGATGATCAATAACAACATCAAATCAATAACTTCTTCACTTAAAGTAATGGATTACTTTGTTCTGAGAGTTTGTGTACCTGTGTCTCTCGCTCTCGGGGTTGTTCAGGTACGAGTGAGGACTTCTGTTCAGGCTGCTGTCCTCCAGCTCCCCCCGACTCCGGAAGATCCTGCCCGGCCTAATGCTGCTGTGGGCTATGTCTATACTCTGGAAACAAGGTGAACTTTCATAAGTAGTTTGATGTTAATATGGGCTAGTTCTATACTCTGGAAACAAGGTGATACTTTCAGAAGAAGTTTTATGTTAATATGGGCTATGTCTATACTCTGGAGACAAAGTCATACTCTCTAAAGTACCATTTTATGTTAACTAAGGCTATGTCTATACTCTGGAAACAAGGTGAGACTTTCAGAAGTAGTTTTATGTTAATATGGGCTATGTCTATACTCTGGAAACAAGGTGATACTTTCATAAGTAGTTTGATGTTAATATGGGCTATGTCTATACTCTGGAGACAAAGTCATACTCTCTAAAGTACCATTTGATGTTAACTAAGGCTATGTCTATACTCTGGAAACAAGGTGAAACTTTCAGAAGTACATTTGTATCTTTAGTAAGATTATGTCTATATTCTGTAGTTTTGAGAGTATGACCTTGTTTCCAGATGTATGTTATTATGGGCGATGTCTACACTCTGGAAACAAGGTGAGACTTTCAGAAGTACAGTTTTATGTTAATATTGGCTATGTCTATACTCTGGAAACAAGGTGACACTTTCAGAAGTACAGTTTTATGTTGCGATGGGCTACATCTATGCTCTGGAAATAAGGTAGGAGTTTCAGAAGTACAGTTAATTGTTATTGGGGGCTATGACTAATCTCTAAAACATTATACTTGTAGGACTTTTATGATGGGTGATGTCTATATTCAGGAAAACAAGGTCATACTTGCAGAATTACAGTTGTTTTGTTATTATGGGCTGCAGCTATACTCAGTTTTATGTAATTGTTGACTTTGTCTAAGTTTATAGGAGAAAAGGTGATACTCCCAGTACAGTTTTATGTTATGATGTGCTATGACTAATCTCTAGAACATTATCCTTGTAGGACTTTTATGATGGGTGATGTCTATATTCAGGATAACAAGGTCATAGTTAAAGAAATACAGTTTTTGTTATTATGGGCTGCGGCTATACTCAGTTTTATGTAATTATAGGCTATGTGTGAGTTTATACTCTGGAGACAAGGTGATACTTGGAATACAGTTATGTTATGTTGGGCTCTGTCTAAACTCTGGACCTTAAATGAACCCCACCTTGACGATGCCGTTGACGAGCGGCTCGATGGACTCCTTCATGAAGCCTTTGCAGGAGATCATGAACAGCGTGTACTGGAAGTACCCAGCTGGCCCGCTGTGGGTGTGCGTCCCGCTCAGAACCACGTTATCCTGCCGGTACAGGTGCCCGTACTTCAGCTGCAGCGCCCGCAGGACCTGAACATTTAATCGAAACATTAGAACTGACTTTAAAGGTCCCCTATCATGCAAAATGCACTTTTTGATGTTCTGAATACATGAATATGTGTCCCCGGTGTGTCAGGAGACTCACAAAGTGTCAGAAAATACAGCCCTCTCTCTATTTTGAGAAAAACACTTCAGAGACATGTTTTTTATATATCTTAGACCTATAATATCTGCCTAAAATGGTTTGAAAGGAGACCTTTAAAACTTATTTTGAAGTTATTTGCTATCGTTTCGAGAAAAATTGTTAATTGGGTTTCCACGGGCCCATGAAGAACATTTCTCGAATATTCTCCAACTTTTTTTTCATAAATACGTCCTCTAGTGTTTATATATAATATATGTTTAATTCTATACATTTAGTTTTTTCATATTCTCATGTTGAATCTTTGGGATTTGAGACCTTGATTAATTGGGTTTCCACGGAGAACATTTTGAAATATCTTCTAACTTTCATTTCCTAAATTCGTCCTCTAGTGTTCGTATGACCAATAAAAGCCTTGAACCTTGAACCTTAGTGTTTATATATAGTATATGTTTAATATTTGTTGAACTCTATACATTTAGTTTTTCATATTCTCATGTTGAAGTTTTGGGATTTGAGACCTTGTACATGTTGGACCCTTGTTAAAGAAACTGTTCGTCTAAATTGGAGGACAATTGGATGTAAAGGGGAATGTGAGAGAATAACTAATAAAGAATAAGTTTAAAAAAATAAACTTCTGAATATATTGTGGTGTGTGGTGTGTGTGTGTGCGTGTGGGTGTGTGTGTGTGTTGTGTGTGTGTGTGTGTGTGTGTGTGTGTGTGTGTGTGTGTGTTTTCACCTCCAGACGCAGCCTCTGTGAAATCATTCCCACATCGGCGGTGACGAAGACGACTCTGCGCCTCCCATCGTCGATGATGAAGGCTCTGCTGTACAGGCGGGTGTGAATCCCTGCAGCCGTCTGCTGAGGGACCGCATAACCCATCTACACACACACACACACGCACACACACACGCACCCACACGCACCCACACACACACACACACACCCACACACGCACATGCACACACACACGCACCCACAGCACACACACACACACACACACACGCACACACGCACACTCACACACACACCCACACGCACACACACGCACACACACCCACACACGCACATGCACACACACACACACACCCACACGCACACACACACACACACCCACACACGCACATGCACACACACACGCACCCACACGCACACACACACACACACACCCACACGCACACACACGCACCCACACGCACACAACACACACACACACACCCACACACGCACATGCACACACACACGCACCCACACGCACACACACACACACACACCCACACGCACACACACGCACACACACACACACACACCCACACGCACACACACGCACACACACCCACACATGCACATGCACACCACACACACCCACATGCACAGACACACCCACACACGCACATGCACACACACACGCAACCACACGCACACACACACACACACCCACACACACACATTTTTCAATAATCTCTAAGGAAATACAATTTGACATCCTTTTGGTTACGCTTTGCCCCACCCCCGTATGTTTGATTCTCTAGTTAAAAATACTCTTTGAGTCCTAAAACACATCCCTCCACCCCCATCTCTCTTGTGACCTAAGTTTCTCATTGCCATGTCTACTCCGTAGCGATGTGCAAATGAAACTAAGGCCTCTCTCTTGTCTTGGTGTCTCCTCATGGCCCCCTGCTGGGTGTTATGGTCTCTAACTGAGTGTCCCCTCATGACCCCCTGCTGGTTGGTCTCTAACTGAGTGTCTCCTCATCGCCCCCTGCTGGTTGCTATGGACTGTAACTGAGGGCTGGTTGTTCTGGTCTCTAACTGAGTGCTGGTTGCTATGGTCTCTAACTGAGTGCTGGTTGCTATGGTCTCTAACTGAGTGCTGGTTGCTATGGTCTCTAACTGAGTGCTGGTTGCTATGGTCTCTAACTGAGTGCTGGTTGCTATGGTCTCTAACTGAGTGCTTTTGCTATGGTCTCTAACTGAGTGCTGGTTGCTATGGTCTCTAACTGAGTGCTGGTTGCTATGGTCTCTAACTGAGTGCTGGTTGCTATGGTCTCTAACTGAGTGCTGGTTGCTATGGTCTCTAACTGAGTGCTGGTTGCTATGGTCTCTAACTGAGTGCTGGTTCTGACCAGAGGGATGTCGGCTGGAGGTCCGGTGCAGTCGGCCCGACCCACTCCGATCAGGAAGGACTCGTGTGTGGGGGGAAGACTCGGCTTCGGACCTGAAGGAACAACAGAGAAGCTTTGAAGGTATTTCAACAATCTGAGTGGATCTCGTGGATTTTTTAAAGAGTGATTTCTCCAGAATCGTACGCTGGCCAGAAACAATGAGGAAAACAATAAGAGGTGGAAGATTTTTAATGTATTTCCAGAGTGGAAATCTTGAGAATAAAGTAGACAATTTAGGAATAGAGTTTAGATTTTGCCATTTTAAACAGATATGTTGATAATAATCTCGAAGCCAAGGACCTTTTATTTACTTTACTTTTAAAAGATTTAAATTATGGATTGTCATCAATGCATTCTTAATGATGAACGCCTTATTTTTAAGAATGTGTGAGCATGTGGCCAATAACCACAATATATTTGTATGTGTGAGTCGACTGATAATGTCTTCAGTTTGCGACAGTAACTTCCTAAAGCTACATAAGAGCCAGTTATTTTTGACTTTATCAAACATCAGGAGGGATTCATGCATTTGCTGGGGACTATTTTCAGCAGCGGATGAATCCACATTCTCCAAAAAAGTATTTGAGGCAGAATCAACCAACCAACACAGTCTCACTCCCTCAACGTGCAGGAGCGACGCTTGGTCAGGGTCCTATGGCGTGCAGTTGTGACGCGCCGAGTCTCCTTCAGCTTCATAAACGGACGCAAAGAGCTTTCAACTGATTGCAATGTATTCCCATCGGCGGCGGTATTTGACGCTCAGGGAAGCACCGCATCGGTCCATGTCGGCGGCACTTAAAGGCAATGTGAGCGTCCATTCCCATTGGATAACGGAGGATTTTACACCCGGAAGTAAGTATTCTCTTTACTGTCGATTGATGTTACAGTGATATCTGCACTACTCATCAACTCAGAAACCCAGATTATCCTTGTAATTACACAACATTGATTGGTTTAAATTGTGTTCAATGCTTTTGTATTTTTCCCCTTCGATTCGGAGAAACAAATATTTTTTCGGAGTTTAGGATGGCAGAAGACACTACACTACCCAGAATCGCTTTTTGTTTACAAATATCAAAACAATAACAAAATATATCCGTCGTAAACTAAACCGGAAACAGCAGTATATTTTATTTTGTTAACACTGTAAACTTGACAGCTTTTTAACCCAAACCACCTACTGGTTAAAGCACGTTATTACACGTTTAGAGTAATCGCAATGCAGGTAGATTGTGTTGCTTTTTAATGACTGTTTAAAATGCCTTTTTCTTAATGTCTTTCATTTTTGTAAAGCACTTTTGAATGTGTTATATTTTATGAAAACATTTAAATATTAAGAGTACATACAAAATAGGAGGAAAGTAGAAGGTCAATGATAGAAATATAGAATAGAAAATATCAAGAAGATACTGTAAATGATATCTAGAATAAAACAGTTTAGTGCCGGATGTACAAAGATATTAATAGGAGGATGTGCAAAACAGACAAACTAATTAGGCTTTATTTAAACATTAAATAATACTTTAGGTTAAGGTCTTCTTTTAAATACATGTAAGCAAAAAGCTTTGGGGGTATCTGATAAATATTAAGCCTGACAAAGTACTTAACGTTTAATATATTGCATGGTTTGTTTTGGGACTTGACAATCAACATTCCTGCAATGTTAACTATGTTGAAGCACTTATTTTAACCGATATTATACATATTTATTATACTCTTATAAGATGTATGTAGATAGAATAAGAAATGTGCAGAATATGACAGTTTAATGGTGGAGGTACACACATATTGATAGATGTCTTGTTGAGGAACCTATGACCCAAGTTTGTCATCATTGCATAACTACACCGTAGTTGTGTATAAAACCACCAGACTCAGGGACAGCTTCATCCCACAGGCCATAAGACTATTAAACACCTGAACTTTGAAACAACATCCATAACATTCATCTGGCTGCTACTTAGAAATTATTTGTCAAATATATCATATTCCAATCACTTGTATATAGACTCTTATTGCACTATTTCACTTTTTACTATTTTTATTTTTGTATTTACTTGCACTATTTTTTCTGTGTATCTGTTTTATTGTGTTGCACTGTTGGAGGAGCCTGTGACCTAAGGGGGGGGGGGGGGGGGGGGGGGGGTAGGACACGTTCGATTCCTGTTTTGGTTAGTGGGCCGTCGATGGGATTCATTCCATTTCAAAGTGCTGTTTGACGCTCCGTGTAAACTTCGCGTAATGCAAAATATTTGTTTCTCCCGAATCGAAGGGGAAAAATACAAAAGCATTGAACACAATTTAAACCAATCAATGTTGTGTAATCAACAAGGATACTCTGGTGTTTCTGAG